>OU860782.2:11812506-12312507 GCA_917862395.2 Heliconius sara | reverse complement strand
CGCTTTTATATATATTTCTTATATTTCTCGTGAGATTCGTATTTTTTAGATGTTTCTCTAGTCAGGTGAAAATTAAAATTTTATGATAAAAAATTTACATAAAATTTTAATATTGAGTTAGAGGCCAGTCGTGGTACAGTGGCACAAAGTGTGATTGTAAAGTCGACTGGTTGTGGGTTCCATCCCCACTCGAGGAGATGAAATATTTACTTAAATTTATATTTCCATTTCTTCGCTCTGGTGTCGAGGTAAAGCGCGGCATTGAGTTCTGCCACTCAACACGCAATGCCTCCAGAATTGCGCAGAAAGTGGAGAACGGAGTGTCTTAACACTAGGTTCCTTCTGCCTACCCTGCTACGTGCGGGCTACAGCGTGAAGCTGATTTATTTTTTATTTTTTTTAATATAGATTTTTGATCATACAGAATTCGACCTCAAACAGAAATCGAATTCACGTCTCTTCCAATTCCAAGCCAAGTTACGATGTCGTTTTTATGAATTATGTATATTTTTGCTACTTACATTATACAGGATAGAAGCGTCAGCGCTCCTTTTACAGGAACAACATATATTAAAGAAATTATTCAAAATACCTCAACAGCTTAGACGTAGGATTTTTTTTCATTTCACGATGTTTATCCAACCTGTATTTCGTTTGACGCAGTTACGCATAGACACCAATAACGTAAACACATACTACTACTAAAATATTACTAAAGGTTAAACAACTTTGAACTTTGCCGGCAATACCTACGACTCGATGTCAGAATGAGGCGTATGCGGTGATTTCCCTTTAATAGGTTTATGTGTGCGTGCGTCGGTTTTGACAAATAGCGTTTATTTTACAGCGATTATTTTTTTTGGTTTAAAAGAAAACACTTTTTTGTTTTTGGAAAATAAAAAAATGTATTAGGCTTTTATAGAGTAGTTCAAACTGTGGTTTCATGTTGATGCTGCCAAAAATACTCTGTATGTATTACTTTTATTATATTTTAGTGACGTACACTATAACCATAATTGACATGAACGACAACGCACCTCAATGGACCGCCGGTACACTATCGCAAGCACTGCGCGTAAGGGAGACGTCAGCTTCAAATACTATAATTGGTACAGTACAAGCAACAGATATCGACGGTCCACTTTATAATCAAGTGCGATATACTATAGTGTAAGTATATTTCGTTAGTCTTAAATTGGATTCTTGTTTGATGTAAATATTTTCAAAATTCATTCCACTATTTAGTCCAACAATTGAGGCCAGCCCTGGCGCAGGGGTTGTAGCGTCGATTCCCACTTGAGGAAATGGAATATTTTATATTTTCATTTCTTTATTCTTATGTCAGGGGAAGAGGGAGAAGGAAGAAGGCGTTCTTCCGCCACTTAACACGCAATGCCACCCGTAATTTCCAAAGTAGGGAGCGGTGTGTCTCAACTCTAGGCACTGTCTGCCTAGCCTGATGCATGCGGGAAACAGCCTGAAGTTAAAAAAATAAGCAAAAAAAATAAAAGGCAGTATGATAGATTGCTTAATTATATTTAAATTTTCCTCTCTTCTTCTAATAAACTACATCGTGCTGGTCACTACATGAATAGTAGAGAAAAAGCATTCATGTTTTTCATTCAAAGGGTGTAAATTAGAAAATCTTATTTGTAGTGACCTACTCTAGTGCACTAGAAGCCTTGTAGTGTACCTACCTAATTGCCGCCATTATCTTCACTCATGTTGATGTAAAAAAATGTTAATTATAAAAAAGACAACTTGTTACTTAATTAATCCTTAAAAACTAAATAAATTACACTTTCACTTTGTGTACCGCACACCGTAGGGTAAGTAGAGAGAACCTAGTGTTAAGGCACTCGTTTCCCATTTTCCACCGAACTTAAAAAGTAGTGTAAATTCTTAACTTTATCCATAAAGTATACTATAAACTATTATATAAGTCACTAAGAACAAGTAAATATCATATTTTTTATTTATTATAAAAAACGTTTCAGTCCACGAGAAGACACGCCAGAAAATCTAGTTAAAATCGACTTCCATTCAGGTCAAATAGAAGTGGACTTGAACGGTGCCATCGATGCTGATGTACCGCCCAGATACAATTTATACTATACGGTTATAGCTAGTGACGAATGTTCTGAGGAGGACCCTGCGGATTGTCCTCCTGACCCTACGTACTGGGAGACTGAGGGCAATGTGAGTAGAATTTATTATTATTATTTTAACTTCACACTGTATCCCGCACGTAGCAGGATAACGAACATAGTGAAAGATATTTACGATCTCCACCTTTCGCCGTGTTCTCAAGATATACCTGTAGAGTGGCGGATATCAATGATGCTCTTTGCCTCATTGTCAGAGCTTTGAAATGATAATATTGAATATTTTATTTCCCCGAGTGGGAATCGAACTCACACCCACCATGTTTACAGTCATGGGTCATGCTTGTACTCCTACGCAACGAACGACATAATGATTAATATCCATATTTAGCAAGTCTCAATTTATGAAAATCACTTGTCATTCTGTCATCCTTTAACATCATTTTTTTTCGTAGAAACTTCGAAAAATTCTCTGTTAGTACTCTTTAGTTAGTAGTTAATAACGAGGCATATTAATTAATTCCTTATATTGATGTTATAATACAACATTTCAGATAACCATACAAATAACGGATACAAACAACAAATATCCAGAAGCTCAAACGGAATTGTTCAACACAACCGTGTACATAAAAGAAGACGCGCAATCCGGTGATGAAGTCGTTGTTATAATTTCTGAAGACCTTGATAGAGATGGTGAGCAATTTTTTTTTCAGCTCTACGCTATATCCCGCATGGATGCCGCTACCCTGAGGCAAGGAGAGGAAGCCTAGTGTTAAGACTCTCCGCTTCCCACTTTTCGCTTAATTCTTGAGGCATTGTGTGATGATTAGCGAAACTTAGTGCCGCACTATACGTCGACACTAGAGTGAAAAAATTAAAATATTAAATATTTAATTTCCTTAATTGTGAATCGAACCCACAAGCTGTCATGCTTACAGTTATATGCTGGTGCCCCTGTACCACTACTGGCCTAGTTGGATAGACAAGGTCCCCTCTACCTACCCTGTTGTGTGTGTGTAAAACAGATTTCTTCAATATAAAAGATTTTTCAATCCGCCCAGTAGTTCCTGAGATTAGCTCTTTCATCCAATCAAACTTTTCAGATTAATAATATAAGCTGATATAGATTAAATAAATAATAAATATTTTCCACAGAAATGTATCATAACGTCAGCTATCAAATAAACTATGCTGTCAATCCTCGCTTAACCAGTTTCTTCAAAGTTGAATTAGAGACAGGTCGAGTGTACGTGGATTATACAACAAACGAAGTGCTCGACAGAGACGGGACTGAACCGACGCATAGGATTTTCTTAAATCTTATTGACAATTTTTATTCTGAAGGAGGTGAGATTTACATAGATGTGTACTTATGTATAACTTTTAATTATAAAATATATAGTATCGAAGTGGATAAATTAAGAAACAAATAGCAATTATAAGCCTAGGTGCGCTATAACGAGACTAAAACTCAGGTTTCTTGTATATCATTTAAATATCTTTGATGTTTTTAAATTTAATAAATACTATAAATGGATTAACATACATTTAGATGGAAACAGGAACCAAAAAGAACTAGAGGTTTTAGTAGTGTTGTTGGATGTCAATGACAATGCACCAGAATTGCCTACTCCTGAACAACTCCGTTGGACAATCTCGGAAAGTCTTAATAAGGTTAGTAAGACCTACTAATGCTAATTTGTTTCGGTGTACGAGTAACCAACATTTTCTTTTCCTAGCAGACTATAGCTGCGATGGTTGTGGGTTCGATCCCAATTTTGAATTAATAATTTCCTCACACTGCTAAGAGAAATCACTACAGTGAGTTGCACTATTCAAAAATAATAAACGTAGCGGAATATGAACCCGCGCCTCTTGAAAATTATCCAAGCGCTCTGACCAACCAAGCCATAAGTTCTAATCGGACTTTGTCGAAATTCTTATACGTTACAACTTATTTTAACTGTTAGCATCTCTATAGGGTGATTTTTACAAATTTCCCCTAATCACAGATAGTTCCTGAGATTTATTATTTGGCGAGAAAGAATGCTATTTATTAAATTTTTTTTTTTTGCATTTTAATGTGTTATTTCACAACTAGGTAAGAAAAATGTATTTTAGAAAACCTATAAAGTTTAGTTAGTAGTTTATATATTTTTCTTTCCTATGTGTTGAATAAAACTTTAAAAATATAAAAAAAAAACTTATTGTCACTATTGATCTCATTGTAAAGACTTTTTTTGATTATATAAATATATTTTTTATATTTTAGGGTTCTAAGTTATCTCCATTGATATATGCGCCGGATCGTGACGAACCAAATACTAATAATTCTAGAGTAGGATATGAAATAACAGATTTAGTTGTTAAAAATAGAGATATTACCGTCCCCAAGGATCTCTTCACTATAACTCACATTTACAACAATGGAAACAGATATAACGTGTCAGCGCAACTAGAAACTAGTAGAGATCTTAAAGGATATTGGGGAACATATGATATTGGAATAAGGGTATGTATTTAAATACTTTTTTTGACAAAGAATATAAAATGTTTTAAAATATGTTAAAAAACACAAACATATGTGATATGCTGTATATTCACTTCAATCGATTGGCTGAATAAAGTTTTACCTCAAAATAATGACAACGCCAATATACCTGATATATTTGTAATGCTTAAGTTTTCAATTTAATAAAAAAAAATGAACTACATATTAATGTGTTTCTTTGTTTGTTAATGTATACATTGCGTATATTTTTTACTTTCAAAACAGGCTTTCGACCATGGTGATCCTCCACAAGACTCTGAAGAGACATATGAAATCGTAATCGATCCCTACAACTTTTACGCGCCAGTCTTCGTGTTCCCGCAAGGCGATGCAACTATAAGATTTGCTAGAGTAAGTGCGTCTTTAACCCCAAACGTAAAAGGAGGGGTGTGAGTTTGACGTGTCTGTCCATGTGTCTGTCTACACCACCGTAGCTCCTGAATTAATGAACCGATATGTTTGCGGTTGTATTTTTCGAAAGCCTTGTGGTTCTTAATTAGGCTCTTAGTTAAAGGAAAAGTTAAAATTAAAATCGGATTAGTAATTTAAGAGCTACAAGCACTTTGCCAAGATGAGGCAGTGATATTTTTAGTCAGGATATTTTCAAATTTTAAATTTTATTTGTTAATTACTTTATGTATACATTTTTTATTTTCTGACTCGTCCCAGTATATACATACGAGTATATTATATATATTTTTTTAATTTTCTGGTTCGTTCGATCGAAAAAATCGATATTTCATTCTCAGCTCGTTTGTAAAATACCATCCCCTCATGCAACCATACCTCCTATATTTTAAACAAAGACATTTCTTGGGGTCGATTTAAGCCCCCAAGTACCGCCTATAACTTGAAAGTACATATTATTATGACGTAACAATCCCATTCACATTCACTTAGGCTCGAACTAACAAACCGGTCTGTTTTATTCATAAATTATAATTTATCAGTGAAAACAGCATCTCAAGATCGACCAGTTGAGAGTGGTAAATCAATACGGACCTTACATTTTCTCATGTGTCATGTACAACTTTTAGTTGTTTCCATTGGGGTGAAATAACGGGTAAAAAAAATCTAGTGAACAAATATTTAAATGCAATTGTCAATAAAAAATACAGGATATTTATAATATGTCCAATAGGAACGAGCAGTGGTTAACGGGTTGCTAGCCTTAGTGGATGGAGACTTCCTGGACCGGATACACGCCACTGATGAGGATGGGCTTCAAGCCGGAATTGTCAATTTTGAAATTTCAGGCGATGGTAATTAGTTAATAAAGTTTAATTTTCTCAATAAACATTAATTAACCGACAAAGCAATAAAGACAGCTTAAGCATGTTTCACAGGACTTTCTTTACTATTTCAGTTTTCTGTCAAACCCATTTATAATTGTCCAATTTTTGCAGAATTTTTAAATACCAAAGCAATATGTTCGTATATACATATTAATATTTTATTTTTCATAGAGGAAGCAATTCAACACTTCACTGTGGCAAACGATGGCGAGAACATGGGTACGCTTATGCTGAAAAATATGTTTACGGAAAATATTAAAGAGTTTCAGGTACCTAAATTTATATTCACTATCTCTCGTGTTATAGAGAAATTTAAATAATATATCACTATTATCTTGATTGTTCTTTGAATTTGAACCCATAACCAGCCTTGTGACCTTTGACCTCTTACAGGGAGTCTTAGTCTGC
The DNA here is from genome assembly GCA_917862395.2 of Heliconius sara. Lineage (NCBI taxonomy): Eukaryota > Metazoa > Arthropoda > Insecta > Lepidoptera > Nymphalidae > Heliconius > Heliconius sara. The sequence goes on along the minus strand of OU860782.2, from coordinate 12,306,145 downwards.
TACGAAACGTTTGGTTACGAAACTCTTTACATAATGTATGTAAATTTTACACTACACACACACTAGGTACTCTCTGCGTACGTAAAACTCTATGCAAAACAAAATGAAGAGAAAAATAGAATCATAAATAACCAAACTTTCCCATAAAAACATTTCATTTTTTATTCAAATGAATTTTACATAAAATAAAATTTTATTGTTTTTATTACTCCCGCCACTCAACATGCTGTATCTAGAAAATTAATATGAGTAGTGGATAATGGAGTATCTTAACACTAGGTTCGCTCCTTACTATATACGGAATACAGAGTGAAGCTTAAAAAAAATTGAACTTTAGATTCGTATTCGCGCCACCGACGGCGGTACTGATCCCGGACCATTATGGACTGAGGTGTCAGTGCGCGCGGTGTTCGTGCCTACACAAGGAGATCCTGTATTTACCAGTAGCACTGTTGAAGTTGGTTTTGTTGGTAAGTTGGAATAATAATAATAAATAATTGTAATAATAATCATACATATTAGAAATATAAAAATAGAATTTATAACTCTCGACATATGTAAGCTTTTATTTGAAAAATATTAGTTATTTAGAAATCAATCCTTACCGGGAATGTTATATCCATCTCAAAATAATTTTTCATATAATAAATTTTATGACCAAGTTTGCATGTAAAATACTATAAAGTATTATATTTTCATATGTATGTATAAGAATATCATAATGATTACGATGTTATATATAGTTATGTAATTCATAGGCCAGCCGTGGCGCACAAGCGTGTAACTATAAAGGCCACCGGTTGTGGGTTCGATTTTCACTCGACGGAATGAACTATATAATATTTCCATTTTCTCGCTCTGGTAACTAGATAAACCGCGGCGCGCACTCAATGCCTCCAGATTTCGGTGGCGAGTGTGGAACGAAAGACATTTTCGTTCGTTAATAAGAACGGAGGGCCTTAACACCATAATATAGGTTTCCAGGTTTCTTCTATCTATTATTTCTTTAATATCTATATATTTTTCAGAAAGAGAAGTAGGTTTAACCGAGTCACACCAACTGCCCTTAGCTGAAGACCCTAAGAATCATCTTTGCGAAGATGACTGTCACAAAATTTTTTACAGTATTATAAGTAAGTATAATATAATATAGGGCAAAATACGTTTTTACGTCAATTGGTTGTGGCAAATTCTCGTAGAATTGGATTATAGGAAACTCAATTTTAACATATTTTCAATATCATAAAAATGATAACAAGAATGACGTCCAATATTAATCAAAAAAACACCCAAAATATCTTTTATTTGGATCTAAGTTTGACTGGAGGTTGCTAGTAGATACTTATACATAATATATATAAATGACTTGGTCACTTACCAGTTCTAATTTAAAAAACGGAGCAATTATTATTGGGCTCGCAGTAATAAGACATGCATTTCTTTGAATGTTTATAATATATATTGTGTTACTCGTAATATCATGTAAATATTTATACGTTAAAGCCTGGTTTTCGAGAGATCTTCTGGAGATACCGAATAATCTAAAAATTGGGTAATCTCTCTATACTCTGCTCTATATACATTTTTAGATTACGCTACATGCGGCCACGCTACATGCGGGCTAATATAATCTTAATATATTTAATATTTTAATACTTTCAGGTGGAAACAGTGAAAATTTCTTTGCCTTGGATCTGGAGAAGAACATTTTGACGTTAAACAAAGAGTTACTTCGCGCTGATAACGAAATGCACACGTTAAGGGTATCCGCATCTAACACCAGAGGTGGTACAAGTACTTCGGTGTTAACTGTATCTGTCAATGTAAGCTTAAATTATACTTATTTTTTCATCAAATATCAGCTTCAAGCTATATCCCGCACACAGGGGGTGGGCAGACGGAAGGGGGGAAACGGGAAGGGGGAATGAGTGGCGGGCAAAACAAAACACGGCGTTGATTTTCGTTACTCAATACAAAATGTCTCGAATTCGACGAGAACCGTGTGCGAGGTCAAACAAGCATTAGTATAATGAAAATTGTAATTAAAAAGGTTTCAATTGTATGGTGGTAGGATCAAATTTCACTCATACATATTTGTTTGTTTTATGATGAAAAAATATTTATATTCTCTACAGTTTTTTAAGCTTCTCACTATATCCTGCACATAGCCGGGTAGGCAGACGGATCCTGTAAACCTAGTGTTAAGACTTTCCGTTCCCTCTACTGAACTCAACGCCACCAGAGCGAGAAAATGAAGATATCAAATATTTCATTCCTTTTAGTGAAATCGAACCCACGAACGTCGCGTTTATGTTATTTCTTTACATATTTTTTTTTACATTTATTTAACTTTCAGGTACGAGAAGCCAACCCACAGCCTTATTTTGTGAGAAAATTGTATACAGCTGGTATATCAACACTAGACACCATCAATAGGGAACTATTTGTTGTTCAGGTATCACGTACACATATATTTTAACACTATAGGATCACTTTGTTTGTCCGTTTGTATGTTAATCAAGATCATTTATCTCGAGATCGCGTGGAGGATCAAGAAAAAAACAAACAAAAGCTTATATCAACTATTTATATCTATTTACTATGTATTTCCTATTGATTTACAATTATGAAATTGGCACGGAAGCCGTATAAAAATTTAAGCGTAGCGGTATTTGAACCCACGCCTCTTGGAAACCGTCCATGCGCTCTTACCACTAGCCATATTTTCTCACCAAGCTACGTCGAAATTCTTATACGCTTGTTACAACTTATTTATGTCGTCTCTTTAGAGAGATTTTTACAAATCTCCCAGTTCCAAGATCGGTTTCCAAGAGGCGCGTTCAAATTTTTATACGTTTTCTAAATAAATCTTTTTCTTTCTTAAGTGTAGAATAACACTTGAAATTCAATATATTTATATTTTTTTTATAATTTTATTTTTATTTTTCATTTTTAGATTCCTTTAACGGCTCGTCGCTTACTGATATCTGTAACCATCCTAAGGGAAAACGAGAAATCCCGGGACATTACTATTGAACATACAAATTTTGTTTTTTGAATCATTTAACCATTCTTTGCTTACTATTATACGCTTTATATAGTGAGGGCACTACAAAATTCATACTCCTTTTTAGCTTCAGGAAAGCTGTTGTTAAGACACTCAATTCCCATTGAGACACTTTCGTTACCCTCTTCCTGTCAAAATCTGGAGGTAATACGTGTTGGGTAGCAGAACTTGACACCGCACTTTGCTCGTTACCAGAACGAGGACATGAAAATATTAAATATTTAATTTCCTTAAGTAGTAATCGAAACCACAACTTGCTGCGTTTACAGTCGCACTCTTGTTTCCCTACACCAGGACTCAAACATTCATATTCCATAAATTATAAATAATTTACATTTACTTAAACCTGAATTGTTGTCAACAGGCAACACACTCGGAAAACGCAACAGTAACTTACAAAATAGACATAGATTCCATAGAAGTGGACCCCTCTTTAGCTAATGTTAGAGAAACTGCTTTCACACTGAACAGCGCTACTGGCAGCTTACTGTTGAACATACAGCCGACTGCCAGCATGCACGGCATGTTCGAGTTTAATGTGCTGGCTACAGACCCCGGTACGTATTTGTGCATATGCATATATGCGTATCGATATTTCTCTCTTTTTTTAGCTTCACCAGGCTGCTTTATCACGCATGTAGCAGGGCAGGCGGAGGATTTTGGGAACCTAGTGTTAAGACACCAAATCCCGTATATATGCATCTACACAATATATGTATGAGTTATATGTATATGTTGTGTATAAATTCTTTGAAAAAATTTTTTTTCATCATTTATACTTTAATTAAAAACACTTACCTAATTTATATTATTTACTTTTCATTCCAAAATTTTAAATGCGGATAAAATTTGTTCAAGTATGATCATACACTGTACTGTAATATCAACTGTGAAAGCATTTTACATGAAAATATATATTTTGTATAAAAAAAATACAAAAATATATATGTCACACTTTTTTGTATAGCCGGTGCCTATGACACAGCAGCAGTTAAGATTTATTTGATATCTTCCCTGAATCGAGTCACCTTTAGATTTGTCAATACTCTACGACAAGTAGAAGATCACAGAGGCTTTGTAAGTATATACATATGTATAAATCAACAAATAAAATATTTGCCCCTTAAAATAAAGAAAAAATAACATTTACACGAGCATACATATCTGCTCAAAGCTTAAGTTGAGGCCCTCTCCAGAAATTATCTCTAGATACGCCCATGCTTGCAACACAGACCAAGTGGTTATTTTAAAATCAATAAATGTGTAACAAAAAGAAAATATATTACATACTAGTCCGCTTCGCCTGCTTGAAATACACGATTATTTATTTTCTCATCTGAATTACCTTCGTAACTAATAGCATTATCATTTTCAAGACAATATCCATAAATTAAAAGCTTCAGCCAACTCAATAAAACAGTTATATTGTTAATTTAACCAAAAATAAATGAACGTTTCTAAAATACAATATAAAAAAACAGTATTTAAATGAGTCGAACCTTTTCTGAGATTACAGTGCACAAACGTACAAAGTATTCTTTTATTCAGTGGTAAATTTTCTTAGATATCTTCCATGTACAGACAGCGATAAGTTACAATTTTATTACATGAAGAGACTACAAAAGGCGCTGTTTCACATTATTGTTTACTTAAAATCATAACATTTTCAATTTAAAATGGAAATACCTTTGACTAAGATGTAAAATATTAATAATAATACAAAAAAAGCACAAAACGCACAGATAGCGCAAACCTTCAGCACCGGCTTCGACATGACGTGCAACGTGGACCAGGTGGTGCCGGCGGCGGACGACACGGGCGCCGCGCAGGACGACGTCACCGAAGTGCGCGCACACTTCGTGAGGGACGACGAGCCTGTTCCTACCCAGGTCATTGAGGAGTGAGTTATTTTGCTTTTTCTTTTTTTTTTTCTTTTTCATAAGCTCTTTTTTTGTCTTGGATAACGCTTCACGCTTTTTCCCTTATAGCGAAGTAGAGTCTTTAAAATGTAAATTTTCATAAATATATATTTTTAATTTAATGAAACAGTTTTATTTAGGTTTTTATGTTTCATTTCAATGCTTAAGAATATTAAAAGGTCAAGAAGTGTACTTGATATTTTAAAATTGGAAAATAGTTATTTTTTAATCAATTTAAGTACAAGTATAAGTGTATCGATGAATCCTGTTGTATAAAACAATGTGTGGCGTACAAAATAATATCTCCCTGCGGAATGTAGACAACAAAGTGAAATAGTCGTAAGTATCGCTGTTAGATTTTACTAGTAGAAATATCGGAATTTTAAACGTTGTAACTAAAAAACCGGGACGACGCTATATATACGAGTATTAAAACTTTTTTTCTTTGCTGCTAGGCTAGAAAAAAATGCAGAAGTCCAAAGTAAAAATTTAGATCAGAGTAGACGTTTTTCGTTTAAAAATTATTCATGAACACCCGCATGATTAAGTACAAAAACAAATTAAGAATTATAAACTTAATTATACATCTTTACACCACAGCCTACGTAGTGACACAGCACTACTCCGCGCTATACAAGCCACACTCAACACTGAATTGCTAGTGCTACGGGACTTCGTGACCGACGCCAGTCCCGACTTGTCACCAGAAAGTGGACGTCTTGTAGTCTACGCATTGGCGGGATTGTGTGCAATTCTTGCATTTTCTTGCCTTGTATTATTCGTTGCATATCTATTTAGGACTAGAGCGTAAGTATAAAAAATATGTGTGTTTGTGTATAATGTGCGAGCGTGAAATAGTGAAAAGAGAAATCAATGAAAAATTGGATATTTAATGATAAGTCTTTCTACTGCATGTTAAATTTTGGGTATGTATTACATACATATAAAACTTAATATAAAAATATACCATTTAGACAAGAGAATATTATGTACTTTTTAAGAGTCCTTACCTATGCATACATATATAATATAAAAGTTATCTATAAGGTATCCACTTATGACATGACACATTCTAAGCTACTTTCTACTTTACCTACAGTCAAAGTTACGTCGATTGCTCGATTGGGCTACATTTAATCTATCTTATATCTTTCCTCAATCAATGAAAAAAACTATACATAGCTAAAACATAATTTTTAATTCGAACTAAGTAGTCTCACACATATCAGGGTAGGCAGTTGGAACCTGGGAACCTAGGGTTAAAACTTTCCGTTCCCATTAAAACTACTTCCGTTCCCCAGTTCCCGTTTCTAAAGCGAGAAATAAAAATTTAAAATATTTAAATTTGTTCGAATGGGAATCGTAGCCACTACTTATCGCGTTTACAGTCGCACGCTAGTGCCACTGCGTCACGACTGACTTTAACCACCTATTAAATATACAAATTTTAAAATGCAGGCTAAACCGACGTCTCCAAGCGCTGTCAATGACTAAATATGGTTCACAAGAGTCGGGCCTCAACCGCCTCGCGCTTGCCGCGCCCGGAACAAACAAGCACGCCACCGAGGGATCTAATCCTATATGGAATGAAACTATTAAGGCCCCAGATTTTGATGCTCTCAGGTAATAGTGGAAAAGAAATTGAGAAGTTGAAAGGGGTTCTGGATTGACTGATTGGGATTAGATTATATGTAGATACCTACCTTACCATTTGTAATGTGTTTGTGCTAAAATATTCCAATAATATGTTTAGGTATATTTTAATATACGGCAAATATCACTTCTCGGTTATTATTTTAAAAATATACAAACTTTTATTGATCCTTATTAATGAGCAAGAAAGATTTATAAAATGTTATAAAGTACATCGTGTTTATAACATTTTCATTTTTTTATATTTAAGTAAATCACAATAAAGATAACATCACAGTTGCGACATCAAAAAAATAATTGTGGAATTAGACACAGAACTTTTAGATAATATCCAATATAGAAATACAGATTAAAATTTTGCTACTTCAATATTGCTTATAAATTATTATATTTATAATATTTTTTTCGGTCCTCCAGCGATCAATCAGACGACTCTGATCTAATAGGCATTGAGGACCTGCCGCAGTTCCGCAACAATTACTTCCCAGAAGATGATGACTCCACGCAATGGCCCATCAATAATGATATTAATAATGTGAGTTTGTACATTAATATAATTGTTAGGCTGTAGTGGCGCAGCGGCTTAGTATATAACTGTAAACACGAAAATATCCATTTGGTGAAAGTAATTGTTTTTGTTGTTTTCTCCCTCTGATAACAAGACAACTCTGCAGCCTCTGCGTTGAGTTCCGCAACTCAATACGCAATTTCTATTAAGTGAGCCAAAAGTGGGAATGCCTTAAGTTGCCTATACTGCAGGAATACAGCTAGAAGCTAAAAAAAACTAACGTTACATTTTTGTCATTGATCTTACTTATTTCGTACCATATACAAAACCTGAATTCAATCTACTGCATCATGTAGAATAGTATAGTATGTAGATAGGTGGAACCTAATGAAGTGACTGCTTTGCTGTCAAAGCAGGTTAATAAAAATAATTCCTTCTCACAAGTGGTGACCAACACATTTAAGTACACTCAGACGCATACCTACTTATTTATGTCTATATTGTTGAGTCTAGTTAGTCTGCTCCAAAGGGGCAGTGTAAACGCGACTGGATGTGGATTCGTTTCTTAACGAAAATAAAATATCTTTATTTCTTCGCTTTGGTAACGAGGCACGGCGCGTCTTTGAGTTCCGCCACCCGTATGCATAGACGTAGGAGGGGCCGCGCCAACCCCAGAACTTACTACAAAATTTGCCCCGCTAGATTCCCATCCCCCCTCCAGAAAATATCTCTAGAAACGCTAATGGAATAGTGAGTGGTGCAAGGAAGTATCTTAAAGAGAACGGAATGTCTTATCACTAGGTTCCCAAGTTCCTTCTGTTTAGCCTGCTTTGTGTGTAATGCAGCATGAAACTGCGTGTATGGGTGTGTGAATTTAATTTTTTTTTTGCAGTCGGAGTTGGCAACTCACAATAACAACTTCAGATTCAACCCAACTCCATTTAGCCCGGAGTTCGCGAACAAGCCTTTTAACTTTAAATAAATAAAATTATCTTAAGTATTTTATTTAAAAAAATGTAAATAATAAAATATATTACTTTATTGTATTTATTATAATATATTGATTGATATATTGTTTTTATTACTCGTAGAATGTTATACTATTAAATTATTATTTATGAATAAATATATCTTAAAAGACACTCAACAAATATCATACAAAATCATCTTTTTTTTCTAACCCAACCACCCATACCCATTTATTTGTATATAGAAAGTGTTTACTGCGTAATCTTTACTCTCTTCTATACAGAGACATTATTTGTAGTTGGTAAAAAAACAACATCACATTTTGTCTAACCACTGTGGATATTATATTTTAGATGGGATATTATTATAAAAAACTAAAAAATTTTATATTTGTTACTAGAAATCTGAAGTAGTTAACTTAACTTAGCTTCATGATGTATCCTTAGCGGGGCAATCAGAAAACAGAGCACCAAACACTTCAGTCTCTGCATTCCTGTTTTGCCTTGTCCTCATGCTATTTGTTCCCTGTCACCAGAATATTTGATACTGTTTTACATAGGGTAGGCAGAGGGAACCTAGTGCTATTGTATACATTATGATTTTTTAATTTAAATTATTCAACCAGTCATGATAAAATAATTTAACAAATTTACTACTGTGTTTAAGGAATTGCATGTCTTATAATTGTTTTAGGTATTCCAAAACTATATGTTTTGAATCCTTAATATATGTATGTGTATTAGACAGTAAAATTTCAAATAGGTACTGTTGTTTCAAAAAAGAAAATTTATTCGGAAATTAAATTTCGGATAAAATTATTTTAATTTTCATTAGAAAACGCACATTTTACCTACTTGATTTGTTGGTTGTAAATGAATAGAAGATATTAAAATCATATGTTTATTCTTATATATAAAAATCATTATTATTTAGACATATTACACAGGAATGGTTCTTAAAATAATTATAGCCATATACTATACATAAATGCCAACCCATAACAATAAAAACAGTATTCCAAAACCAGAGAACATAGCAGCTACGAGTGATAAAAGAAGTTCCTTGAATAAATCTCTAGATACTTTAGTACTAGTGACTTCGTATACGAAGAACCACGCTGTGAAGAATATTCCAATACCAAGTAAGAGCATCGTGAGATGTGGGAACACCGCCGGGTTGATAGGCGAGGCATATCGCACCATAGATTCGATTTCCAGCTAAAAAAATAAATATTATTCACTTAGAAGTCGTAAATTGAATTAAAGGTATTTAAATATAAGGTATACTTACACCCATTTTGTATAAAATTAATGGAATTAATGTAAAACTAAATAATGAAACCGGCCAATAACCACAATCCAAGTAAAACTTGATAAACGTCACAACTCATATGTCAAAATAGGTGGCTGTAACCACAGAATACATTTCACTTATAAGAATTACGTAAATCACTTAATTTAATATAACGTGAAGTTCAGACACAGTCAAAAATTATCATAAATACAGTATGATACTATATATTTTTATAGCACATCGTTCTGTAATAGGCTACGAGAATCGAGAGTATTTGCTGTGCACAAGTAATGCCATTATTGTATCACAATATGCTTGATGACATATTTAAGCAATTTTAATTATTAAGTTTAGGGGCACACTCTAAAACATGGGTTTAGACCCACCTAATAATTAACAAAGAGAGAAGAATTTCTTGTATTAGACTATTATAGGCTTTAACATACTTATTATTTTATATATTATTGTTTGATGTTGTCAATATCAAAGTCAATTGCTTATGGCAATTGACATTAATTTTTTATTGCTTATGACAATTGACAGTTTACATCTTATGAAAATATTTGTTGTCCAGAATGTAATTTTTAAATAGAAAATACGTAAGACCAAGATAGTTGGTTTTAATTGTTGATAAAATGTCTTCTCAATGTTTTATAATGAACGTCAACAGAGTGATTCCACAAAATATAACAGAAAACGTGGAAATCAAACCACCTTTATCACAACAAAAAGTTATGTCCTATGAGGAGAAATCTGTGGGCTCGACAGCATTCTTTAAATGTGAGGCTTGTCCGTATATGGCCTTTGCAGAAGATGATATAAAATTCCACTTATTTACAGTACATCCAGATCTTGCAAAGCGAAATGGACTTGCTGATAACATACAGATAACTTGTCCTGGTTGTACCAGTGTCTTTGATGCAGAAGAAACTCTAAGAGCTCATCTACGTAATCATCACAAAATGGGAATCAAAGATGTTAAAAAAATGGTTAAAAGTGTTGTTCAAATAGCACTTAAAGATGCAAAATTAAAGAAAGAGATAACACAAACTGATACACCTGTACAACAACAACAAGAAATAGCTGAAGTAAAGATACCACAAGTAATTGAAATAGTACCAGATATAAATGCAACTCATGAACAATTACCTAAAGGTGTGGCTTTTATATCTGTAGATGAATTACATAAAATGAGCACACCCAACTTTGAAAAGGTAGACCCAAAAGAAGTTATTCAAGAAGCAAGCATAAACATTGTGTATACTAATGATGTTTCCACACAATATGTTAATGTTTCTAATACAGTATCCTCAACAAATGCCTGCAATTTAATTCAAATGTCAAGTGTGCCACCAGATCTCATATCATCAATAACTAGAATACCAACAACAATCGACAGTAACTTATCACCACAGATAGAAAGTGATCCATCTCATAGTTCAGCTCAAATAAAACCAATAAAAAAGAAACTAAAATCTGACACTGACCCTGAAAAGAATGGTGAACTATGTTCAATAATGAATTGCCGTATTAGGATTAAAGATCCAAATAATTTGTCCTATCATAGGAAATGCCATCAAAATGGTTCATTTCAATGTCCCGAGTGCTCAAAATGGTTGTCATCAACAGAACAACTTCATACCCATCTTTGGAAATTACATAGTATTGATCTAGAGATGCCAACATGTGAAATTTGTGGTTACAAAACATTTTTAAGACACAGGCTATTAAATATTCATATGAAATGTCATGATAATATCAAAAGTTATGCTTGTAAGTTGAAATTGATATTGTTCATGTATTAGTAAAAAAAAGCTGTATTTTTGAGCTTCACACTTTATCCAGCATATGTATGCAGAGAGAACCTTCTGTTAAGACACTCCATTCTCTGCTTTCCACTAAAATTTGATAATTGTATATTGAATGGCAAAACTCAATCTCACACTTTGTGTCAAGAGCCAAAAAATAATTGATTTCTCCAAGGTGATGTACATTGTGCCACAAATAAAATGGTAACACCTTTTTTTATAAAGCTTAATTAAATATAGTTCGAAAATATCAATATAACATTCAGTCAGCTTTATGCTGTAGATCAGCAGGGTAGGCAGAGGGAACCTAGTGTTAAAATAATCCCTTCCCCACTTTCTGCCGTTTTCTTGTTGAGTGGCGGAGCACAACACTTTGCCTCAACACCAGAGGAAAGAAATGATAATGAAATAAATGTAAATGATTATTTCCTCGAGTGGGGATCGAACCCACAACCAATCGATTTTACAGTCACACTTTGTGCCCCTGCGCCACGACTGGAGACGACACAACATTCAGTATGCTGCTTAAATTATTATAAGATATGTAACTTATTGGAACTGTAGTAACATATGAAAAATTAAGCAAATGTTTTAATAAGTGTCTTGACACTTTTTTAACCTGGTATGAAGACAATTCTGGCCTTACTTTCTGCCATATTTTCGACACTAACAAATAGTTTCGAAAATATGGCAGAAAGGTGTATTGAAACACTGCCAGTTTTTTACGTATTAAATTTATAATTATCAGGTTCAATATGCCAAAAGAAATTTAAGAACGCCAACCAGCTCTCTAAACACAAAATGATTCACAAAGGTAATAGAGTGCAGTGTCATATTTGCAACCGAGGCTTCGGCAATGAGAGGTTAATGCGGAAACATGTCGCTTCAGTACATGATAAGCTAAAGCCTTACAAATGTTGTAACTGTGATTACAGTGCGGCCAGGAAAGAACAACTTAAGCTTCATTTGAGGTCTCACACAGGTATGGTTCGGTAAAAATTACCTAAAGAAAACGGTATATTCTTTAAATACTTAATAGTGATATTGGAAAAATGTATAATTTCACTAATTATTCTTAGTTTAAGCTTAGGTGAAGGTCTTTCCTATTATGCTCTGTAATAAGTAATATAATCTTTTAAAATTGTCTCTGAAAATAAAGCAGTTTAAATGTTAAAGCACAACATTATAAATTGTTATTTAATAGTTTTTACTATGTTTAATAGTTTTTACAGTATTTCTATAATTTCTATAATAATTGATGTTTTACAGTATTTCTATAATTTCCAGGCGACAAACCCTACGCTTGCGACCAGTGTAGCTACTGCACGGGAGACCATAACGCGTTACGCAGACACAAAAAACTACATTCCAAAGAGGGTGTATATAAATGCAAATACTGCCCCTACACTACTATACAATCTACAGTTTTCGCATATCACATGATCTCCAAACATCCCAATCTTAATTCTGATGATGTGCATTGTTGCGCCTTCTGTCCATTTAAATCGATCAATAAAGAAAAATATGTCACTCATCTAACCACACATAGAGATGAGGAGGGTATTAAAATGTTGATTGACATAAACACGGGACCAAAAACTAATAAACCAAGTTGGACTATACCGAGCGAAACTGATAAATCTAAAGAAATCCAGAATACAGTGAATGAGCAAAGTAACGATGCAAATCCCTTAACAGTTAATACTATTCCTATAGAAGTGTACGATTGTGATAGCTTACCTGACACTATGCCTCAAGAGTATCCAAAAAATTATTGTACGACTTCTTCGAATGAGGTACAGCAATCGAATTTTAATGCTGAAACTGTAACAGATCTAAGCAAAGACGATAATAATTCCGATTGCCTCATTTCTGAGACTTTCAACATGCAAGAAAGGCATCAGTTCCCCTCCCAGCATCCGTTACAAATGTCTTACGATGCATCTCAAAATAATTTGCATTTTCTGAGCCCAACTGTGACTATAGATCAGGGTCTTTTACAGAATAATAGCATCAATTCTCTCGCGTCTAACCATTCCCCAATAGGGAATGGTATGAATAGTAATATTATGAGTAATTTCCCTATAAGACTGCCTCCCTCCCCGATATCAGTACGAAATAATATAACATTAAAACCAGCGGACAAGATTTGTGTACCTATAACTAAAGTAACGGGTCCAATAATAAATCAATTGCAAATATTGCCTATACCATCTTCAAGTCATTCTCCTATCAATATTTCCAACGAACCAGAAGGCGTTCCAAGGAAGAAGCCTAAAATATCTGTTAAGAGTAATCTTATACTAAAAGGGCCAGATCAAGTAAACATGTTTCATTCACAACAAAAAATGGCATTCAAACGTTTAGAAGACAACGAGAGATACGGACTCGGTGGTCCGGTTACTTTTAATAACTTAATAACAACTCAGTTCATGCAATTACAGCCAGAGCCGGCGTTAAGCGAGTCTCCAAATGACATTATGACTTATCCACAAGAAAATATGTTAGGAAATTCGGCAACCACCCCCGTTGATAATGAAATGACCAATAGTCCTCAAATTTTCTCCTTCAACCAGCAAATGAATGTCAATTCTATGACAATGATGGAACCGCAACAGAAAATACAGACTAACGATCCAAGTTACATTAAATTGGAGGCCACGATAAAGCAAAATACTCAATCGCCTAGTTTAGAAAGAATGTGTAACGCCAATTTGCTTAGCAATCAAGCTATTAGTAGAGAGTACAAGGCGTCACCACCACTCGAGGATATTCACAAAAATATGAACGAAATCAAAAATGAAGTGAAATCTGACGCGTTTTATAATATGACGATTAATAATTCGTCGACTAATCCTCCTATAATTGATCAATATATGATAGACAATATAATACCGGAACAATATCCCGCGCATCTAGATCTTTCCACAGTAGTTTTACCAGAAGTGAACCAACAAAACGACGTTATAGAAATAGATGACAATTCTGACGACAATAAGTTGTTGCCCCGTTTTGATATGAATTTTTCGCTAGAATCTCTTTATTTGATGCACAATGATTTCCATTTTTTAGATAATGATATTGCAAGTAATAATATGGGATCTGAACCTGTAAACGAAATGAATAGAATGGTAGCGGAAGTGCCTGTAATAAATCAAAAGGATAATTTAGATGTTGTCCCCGTTGAAGCCAATAGCGAGTGCCAAAATTTCATCCAAGGCAAAAAAGATCCCATGATGAACACCTCAGTTCGACCGTCAACTAACAAAATAAATGTTAAAAACATTGAATTAATGAAAAATTAGTGCTTTTTTTACGCTACCGTGGTGCAGACAGGGTCTGCGTAACTGACTATGATGGTCGTACATTTAAATACCATTCAAGGGAACATTTATAATTATTTTTTTTATATCCGACTAGATACAGATAGACTAGATAGAGACGTAGAAGTTACGACTTTGAAGTGATATAGCAAAATGCTATCCAAGTAATGTTGGAATTATAGATTTTATAAATATTATTGAAATCATAAATTTCGTAGTATGTATAAGAATGTAAATAAAAACATGTTTATGTAAATAATGAAATAAGTATACTCTGATTATTGTTAAAAGACTGTTTAGCGTTTATTATATATTTGTTATTTTATAATGTTGCCGTTTTATTCTACAGCATTTACTGCGTTGATTTTAAAAAACTGTTTATCCTTTTGTAAACAACTATATAGTCTTGACTGTTTCCAACTTCTTGTGATGCATGAAGTTCCCAATCTTCCGGCATATCTCCAAAAGGTTTAGGGTCTGTATACACTATTTTCCCTTCCCCGGGTCCAATAATAAAAATAACTTCACCAGAATAGTTATTCAAATAACTCTTAAATGCTGGACCGTTATTGAAATAACAAAATAATAATGCACTTTGGCTATTTTGTAGTATTGTAATGACATCCTTGTCTAACTCTTGCGGTGTAAAAAGGAGAGGTATAAATGTGGGTGGAGCGTATTTACAATGCCACCAAGCGCCGTCTACTTCTATGCCGGATACTGGGTGACCTGGAAATATATGTATATTTAATTTTTTTATGTAAACTTGTAAATAATGTAATATCTCTCGTATCTTAATTTTTTTAATAATAATAGAATTGTAATTCTAATAGTTTCGATGGAAACTAACTACTAAAAGAAGAAATAAAGAATAATACGCAACTTAAATAGTGTTTAAGTGCTAAGTTAAATTAATATTAACAAAATTTTAAGAAAACTGTTTTAGCAAATAATGAAACAATATTTAACAAATAATTTTATTCTATTCAATTTGATTAATATCTTTGGATATAACATAATATTAACACAAATAAAATTAAAAAAATAACTTAGCTAAAAACTCACCAGTAGCTTCCGTTATCATCCACTCAAGTAAACCACTGCCACAGCCAATACTAACAATCCCATCACACTGCAATTCCACCATACAATTCGTAATGAACTCAAAATTTTCTTCAGTTGGAAACACCCACAGCAACTTGTTCCTATCTGGGTGGTTATTGTAGGTTCTTATTATAGTTCTCCAGTCTTTCTGTTTGTATAAATTAATAATTTCTTCTATAATATTATTATCACTCATTTTCACGTTTCACGATCATATAAAATTGAAAATATTTTTATTGCATATTTAATATTTAAATAACAATTTAATTTAAAATGTGTCAAGTGGTCAAGAAGGAAGCGATTATAGTGCTACTAGTTTTTGTATACTAAAAATACAATAAGATATATCATTGACACTGAACTAAGACGTCTACCTTTACGTAACTTCTGCAGTGATTGAAATTTTTTGCGTCCGTAGAGGGGCTGTATTAAAAAATATTCAATTATTAAAATATAGATTTTAATAAATTTTAATACTATTAACTCCTGGCGTGCCTGCAACCGCGTGGTTGTATAATATATTGTAGTTTCGAGATCAAACAAGTAACATACTCTAACTGCTACCCAATTCATATGAGGCTGTGGCATTGTGACAGCTTCTGACTATAAATGCGATGCTTCTGACTATAGGTTCGATATCCACCTGGAGAAATGAATGAATTTTAAAATAAATCCAGTTTTCATCCCAGCTTTGTTAAAATACACACGGAGTGGAATTCTTCCATTCAACATGCAATGTCTCGAAAATGGGCCAGAAAGAGGGAAAGCTTTGTAAGTGAAGCTTCATATATTTCCTATTTAACTTACACAGTTGAACAACCTCAAACGTTGTAATATTTAGTGAACAGTAACTTCTGTAAATAAATTATATAAATATGACAAAGGCGGGGTCAAACTATCAAAATTGGCTTAGTCATGGGCGTAAGAGTAGGGAGGCTGAACGGACCGGGCCTACTCCAGAATAGTGCCGTGCCCATCCCAGAAAGTTTACAAACAATAAATTTGCCTATTACATGACCATATCTGTTCCAACCCAAAAGACAAGCACCCCTTCTCCCCAGCAAATCAGGACAGAAAGGAAATATTCCTAGATACAGCCATAGGTTTTGTAGGCCATTCGTAGGTTCGACGGTCAATGTCACCATCTACGAGTACATAATCAGAGCATGAACTTTAAAATATTTTCAATTCTCAACGCTAAATTCGCCTCTGTATATCTTACAAGGTGCGATTATAATATTGGCAAACTCCCAATTGTTTGGCTGAGATCGGTTATACATTATAATAATAATACAAAGTTATTACGTCAAACGATTATCGGCAAATCTATTGGAAAGTTTACTATTGAATCTGTAGGTAAATAATAATAATTTAAAAATTAGAATAAATTGAGGCCAGTCGTGAGCTGAATCGCAGGGGCACAAGCGTGCGATTGTAAAGTGTAAACTGGACAGTCGTGGGTTCGATACCCACTCGAGGAAACGAAATATTTAATATTTTCATTTCCTCACCTTGATAACGAGGTAAAGCGTGGCGTTGAGTTCCGCCACTTAAAACGTAATGTCTTCAGAAACGTGGCCAGCGGAGTGTTTCCTTTTATGGGAGGAAGACAGAGGGTAAAATATTTCGAACCCATACCTTAAAAAAAAATCAAGATTCGACAACAGTGTAGACGTAGATTTTTTTTTCATTTCACAATTTTTACTATTTCAATACTGTGACGCAGTTACTAATAGGTTCCAATAACCTAAACACCTACTACTACAAAAATCTGAATGCTGCTGCTGAGCTGCCACGTTTCATTCTCAAAAAACATACAGAACGAGAAAAAGATATCTCTCGTTCTATTTTACGCAATTATCTACTTTCTATAATAAACCTAAACAACGTTCAACTTCGTCACCAATAATACGACTCGATTTCGCGAATGAAGAGAGTGCGATGTTGTCGTTTTGTGTCTGTGTGCGTTATTCTTAATAAATGGCAAAAATTTACAACGATAATTTTATTGTTTGAAAAAATCACCGTTTCATTTTTGACAAAATCTTTTTTGTTTTAAATGTGGTTGCGACTGGCTTTTATATAATAGTTTAAACTGCGCTTTCATTTAAAGTGGTGATGACAAAAACACTATGTTATTTGGGGGCACTAAGGCCATAGCGGCGCAATTAGACAGCATCTGCTTGCAAACGCGTTTAGTGTGGGTTTGATACCTACTCGGAGGATTAAAATATTTTATTATTTATAATATAGAAAATACGCAACGTTATATTAATTATATAAGTGCTTCTATTATATTAAGGGTAAAAATAAAGAAATAAAAAAAAACATTATTGCTAAAAATTGTTTTATTTGTATCAAAGTATTGCAGTACAGAATATGAGTAGTAGATAAGTTTATTTTATATTAAAACACTTAAAATATGAAACAACTGTTGTTTAAAAATAATGAATAGTGTTTTTCCTCAATAAATATAATTATTCTTACGATACCGATTAATTCAATTCTAGAATCGATATATTCCAAAAATCGATTGTTATATTATAATATTCATACATCATATTTTTACTTATAAAAAAATAAGACAAGATACAAGTTTGTATCTTTATATTCAGTAATACAGTAATTAATGTATGTGAATTTAACTATATAACAGAAAATTAAGCAAATGTGATTGCGACAATCAAAAAATGGGAAAAAAATCTTTCTATCATATGTTAAGTCTTATTTATAAAGGTTTGTTGAGATCAATATGTGATAGAGATCAAGATCAGTCAACGTTGTAAATACTAAATTTGAAAAAAACAAAGTAACTTTTTTATCACAATTTTTGGCATCCGAAAGCTCGATTACTTCAAGAATCATAATCATAAAATTTTAAAATTTAAATTTCTTAACTTTTTTTTCTCTTTTGGCAATAAAAATCTTTTCAAAATCTTATCCAAAATACAGTCTTACAATCATTTCCATATATAAAGCACTTTCCTTAACATGGTAACAGAATAATAGTATACATTGTAATATTTTAAATACTTAAATATATATTATGGTAAACTAAAAACAAAGTTAAAACTATATAGGTATATTGCAAGTAAGTTATGAAAGGTAAATTTGTAAATAATATTGACATTCTAGATTAAAAGAAGTCTTGCTTCCAATCCTGTCCCATTATGAAATGAAAAATATTTTTTATAATAGCATAAATAGTCTCTTACAAAGAGTCTTACACTCAAATATTCTTTTTTAGATTAGATAACGCTAGAAAATTAATTTCTCACAAATCATGAGTTTATAGCTCTTATTTAATATTTAGTAACATATTATATTTTTAATACTTCAAAATTGCAAAGCAAAATCAATAAAAATAACGTAGTCGAACCGGCCGAACTATGATACGGCTATACTGATATGTTATTAAAACATCACTTTTTACGTATTTAAATTTTAATCAATTTCTATCACGCAATATACTGAAAGTGTGATGAAATTTTAAAAAAACTGGAGGAAAACCTGATTCACAACCAATTATCAAAAACCCTGATTGATTAGATAAAACTACGATTGAATCATACAATGTTGCTGCAATACTAAATTTTCTTTTTTTATTCCAATGATGCAAAAAAATTGAGTCTAGAATGATTTCCAACTAATAAAGGAATATATAGTTGTTATTGTCTCTTATTACCATATTCACGTATGATGCGTAAAAATATTTTTGAAAAAAAAATATGGTCCTTCGAGCGGGATATAGTAAAAAGCGTATTTTAATAACATACCTCTTAATTTTGAATAATATAACTAATATAGTAAAAAACAGTACGTCAGCAACACTCTTTTCAGTTCCAACCTTTGACTTAGAGGCACAATTCTCAATCACTCTTAGTTTGTACAATCTTCTCCAATCTTACAAAAATGTATTATTCAATTACCTGCACTATTTAAAATTAGTTAAGCGGACTATGTATATACAAAAAATATTATAAAATTGTATATAAGTTCAATAAGCTTGACGCCATCGTGGAACAGTTAAGGAGAGTCTGACAATATACAATGATTATGGATTCAACGATGTGTTGATGATGAAAATATTTTGTATTAGCGGGCTCATTCAAATATTTTTAAGCATTTTCAACTATATAGTTGACAAGACAGTAAGGCATGGTGCACGAGATTACTGTATTTCCCACATGATCTTTCAAAAAATAAACGAAAAATAAAGTTTTCTAGCCCTAGCTTCTAAAAAAAGTTGTATATAAATTTAAAAAATAAGAATACTTTACAAAAAAATTACTTTTTTTTCTCACAATGTAAATTTAAATGTGAGCCAATTGCTAAAATAATGCAGGTAGTTAATTTAATATCTTACATATATTATCCTCAAATGATAATTAAACACATAAAAAAATATTTTACTGAAATATTTGGATTTTTAAGTTTATTTTATTTTATTTTATATAATAATTGGCCATTTTTTTACTTCTTTAAAGCAAACTGGAGTGATATTGTTAACTACATTACCAAACTGAGATGAAAAAGTATTTTTCATTAAGTATAATGATATATTACACCAGTTACATGTAAGATTTTATAGTTGTTTCTGATAAAGTCTCTGCACTGCAAATAGAAGTTCAATATTTATTATTATGAAGCATATCAAATTATTAATACAATATCTACAAGTCTTCAATTATTTATTTACAGTCGACAATATTATTTTGTTATAGTTAAAGGTCTTCTTGCCTTTTGAGAATGACCAAGTGGACCAACATTTATATCTTTCAGTGTTTCCTTTTAGTAAGACAAAGATCACATGTTTATACCATTTGAGATATTGCAGACAATTCAATAAAAAAAAATAAAAAGTATTTCCACGTTACTACTACTACTACTACTACTACTACTACTAACTTCACGCTTTATCCCTAACGGGATAGTCAGAGAACACTGAGCACCGAACGCTACCGTATGCCAGAAACATTGCCATATTTAACGTTTAGGAAAAAAACGTGCAATTACGTCATTGTTGCACCAAATGAGCGATATGCCATTTAAGTCAAACATAATTTTTTGACTCTCAATTGGGACAATATACATATAGGTATATTAATCGTATAGTTAATACATTTATAAAACGTTACCAGTCCGGATTGCTTTGCCATCCATACAAAAATCAGCCTTTTCATTTCACACCTGTAAAAGATAAGGATATGATAATTAATAAATTATGGTCGTGTTGCGCACTGGGACAGCATCCGACTGTAAACGCGACGCTTGTGGGTTCGATTACCAGTCAGGGGAATTAATTATTTTTATATTATCTCTCTGATAATAAGACGAACGAGCGTTCGGGTCACCTGATGGTAAGTGATCACCGTCACCCACGACCCCGTGCAACACCAGAGGAGCTACAGGTGCGCTGCGGGCCTTTAAGGTGGAGATAGACGCGCTTTTTGAAGGTACCCATGTCATATCGACTTGGAAACACTGCCGCGGCTAGGCCATTTATTTCACTGTTCCGTGGAGCTGTTGTAAGGAAGTTCTTATCCAGTTGGTGGGAATGATATTTAAGCTTGTGACGTACTGTGCGGTTAGAAAATAGGGCGGCAGGTACGGGTCAAGCAGTTTCTGAGAACACTCCCCATAAAAAATGCGGTAGAGAACGCACAGCGAGGAGATATCTCTACGGAAAGCCAAAGTGTCAAGCCTTTCATAAATGAGAACAGTCCTCTATGTGAGGATCCCTCAACAGAAGACACAGGTTTATTTCGGCGCTGGTCAACGTTATTTCCACTGTGCTATCATATGCATAGCAATTAATGCTAGAATCCTTTAACATGTCATTGATACACAGAAAAAAACAGCGTAGGGGACAGCACGCAGCTTTGGGGACGCCCCTCAGGGCGCAATGTTTCGAAAACAGGGCGGTATGAACTTGTACCCTACCCGCCTCTATTCGGGTTCGGGTTCATTTTTAACTTCACTTTCACCATATATACGGATATTCATATCAAGTAGAATAATGAAAT
The DNA here is from genome assembly GCA_917862395.2 of Heliconius sara. Classification (NCBI taxonomy): domain Eukaryota; kingdom Metazoa; phylum Arthropoda; class Insecta; order Lepidoptera; family Nymphalidae; genus Heliconius; species Heliconius sara. The sequence continues at coordinate 12,284,475 of OU860782.2, read as the reverse complement.
AAAAATAATCCATTCCTTACATTTCCCAAAGAGGGATTGAACTCACAACATACATAAATTTGCATAATGGCCTCAAATAAATGTAACTTAAATATAAAAAAAATCCTTACCCACTAATTGATATCCTGCTCCATTTTCCTTCGCCAATGCATTTTAGGATTCTGTATCACCTCAGTTGTATCCTTCTCGATTTTCTCATACAAAATCTTCTTATAAATCTCGACATTTTTAATAGGCTGTGATGAATCACTGCTAGGTAAAATACCTCTTTGGACACTCCTAAATTTTTCTTGATCTATTGGAGGTAAAGGTATTATTGCTTTACGAATTTTATGAACATATTCATTCTCTGGACTCGGATTTTTTTTTTCATTTTCCATAACTTTTTTCTCCACTATAACGCTTTCTCTTGCGTTATTCGCTTCTATAATAGATTTTTTATCTACTACATTGTTAGTAACACTTGTAATAACTTCTTTTGTATTTATCACAGGGTCTATATGTTTTTGTATGACTTCTTGAGGTAACGGTGGTAATGGATTTAATATTTCCAATCTGATTTTCTCAGTTTGTTCGAAGTTCTCATCGCTTTCAGACACTGTATGGTGGGTTATGCTCACTAACGTATTGTTATCGCAATCTAATGCATCAGAAATGGTGGAATTCGGATGAGAATTCCGCACGTGCCTTTCAAGATTGTCTTTCCTTCTAAAACGTCGCTCTGCTGGACATATTTTACAACGATATGGTTTCGAATCTAAAATAATAATACATATAAAGACAAAATTTTCAAATTTAAATTTTGTTATTGTTGTAAGAATGAATAAAAGGAAATGACAAACAATTGGATTTCATTTGATGGAGGCCATGGGGCCATGGGCCAGTGGCGCAGGGGCACAAAGTGTGATCGTTAAATCGACTGGTTGTGGGTTCGATTCCCAGCGAAAGTGGGGAACGGATTTTCTTAACATTAGGTTCCCTCTGCCCATTGGCGTAGCTGGGGGGGGGGAGGTGCGAGCGGTGCTGTCGCACCGGGCAACAAAAGGAAAGGGGCATCAAAGTCTACAATCAATTATCTGTATTCAAATGTACAAGAAAAATAAGCGAATAAAAACTAAAAATACAATCTTGCTATCATGTCAATCGAACATGAACTAGTCGATACTATTGATTTTGAAAATGTGATTAATGACTTTGCTAGTCAAAAAACGCGTAATTTTCGTTTTTAAATTTTTACAATAATTTTTACCAAAATCTAATGTTATAACTTATATATAGTTATTATAGTTTTTAAGCAATAAAAATTTATATATCTACTCTACTGTAGTGTTTTGAAATATGAAATTATTTTGACCATTTTAAAGGGCATCAATCCTTTAGCTGCACCAGGCAGCAAATATGCGGGATACAGCGTGAAGCCGATTTAGATTCCATTTACAATCGACGGAATGATTATATTAATATTACTTTTATTCTCATAATCCGATATGAACTTCACCACTCAAAAATAATTCTATATTAAAAGTGGGCAATGTAGTGTAGTATGTAACATAAGATTTTCTACATCCACACTATCCTACAATAGATAGATAAAAAAAAAACCAAAAATGTACCTGAATGTATAGCAGCATGTCTCCTCATATCTTTCTTGGAGTGGAACATCATGCTGCACCGCGGGCAACTGTGTATCTTGGGGCCCTTATGGCCAGAACAGTGATGTTTTGTGCCTTCTGTTTCAGATATTTTGAACAAATCAATAATAAAAAATATTTAGCTTCACATGCATATAGCATGTCAGATAGAATCTACTGTTTTTAAAGCGACATAGTCCATGGTGGTTTTTAACTTTTCTTAATTTTTAGCTATATTCTTTTTCTGCTATTCTAAGAAAGTGAGGCCAATCGTGGCGCAGCGGCACTAAGTGTGACTGTAAAATCGTTGTAGGTTCGATGGATGGACGGAGAAAATAAAATATTTGCTTAATTTATATTTCCATTTCTTCTCTCTGGTGTCGAGGCTAAGCGCGGCGTTGAGTTCTGCCACTCAACACGCAATGCCTCCAGAATTCGGCAGAAAGTGGGGAACGGAGTGTCTTAACACTAGGTTCCCTCTGCCTACCCTGCTGTGCCGGATACAGCGTGAAGTTGATTATTCTAAGAACTAGACATAAATAAATATCTCTAGATATTCCTGAGTATGTCAAAATTTTTGCCTAGTATCTTTTGTTATTTTTATTACATTTCATTTCAAGTGTTTTTTTTACTTAAGTGTCTATCAAATGAAATATAGGGAGTTTAGGTTTTAGAACATAGTGTTAAGACACTCAGCATGCTTTTCCATTTGTTTTAGGGCACATTGGTCATTACAGCAGCTATTCGGTATGTGGAAGCTCCGTTCACACATGCTGTAACTGTTTATATTAGTTGATAGGGCCTGCAGATGAGCAGATTTGTTCATCCTTCTTTGTTCAGGTATGTCATAAAGACCACGCCACACTTGCTTTACACCATCTTATTACTTTTATTAACGGGGAATACCTGCATGCCATATATTTCTAGCCTACTTTGATTAATAGATAGTATTTGGAGGTTTCTGAATGCTGTAAAAAAACTGACATAAAGACTAATGAAAAGGAGCCACTAAAGACATCGTGAATTAAGCGAGTGATATAACTTGAATAGAATGAGGATTATGAAAATACTGTAGATGATACATAGAATTAAAAAATTAAGTAAAAAAAATTATATATATAAGTAAAGTTTGCAAAATAAGCCAATACATAAAATTTTACACTTACTATGTTTATCTACATGCTTCTTAAAATTGGAAATATCTCGAAACCTCCTGTTGCAAACTGGACAAGTATATGGCCTTTCTTCTGTATGCAATAATATATGTTTACGAAGAGCCGTCATGTTATTGAATGCTTTACTGCAATCATTGCATGAATAATTCTTTTCTCCTGCAAAAACAAAGCTATTTAACTAAATATAGACAAAAAAATAATAAAGACATGGTAGGGGTATTATTACAATTTTTTTAATATTATTATAATATTTCATTGATAATTATTTTTTCTTTCATTTTATTTGCTTTAATATTGTTATTCTGTAATTTTTTTATGTGGAAACTTAATGAGATTTTACATTATTTTAAAATTTCTAATCTTTTATAGACATTTTAGAACATAGAAAATCTTTAAATAAAATCTGTACTTATCAAAATCAAAAATTAATAATTTGGAGTAAACTCTTCTAAAGAAGAAGACATTTTATTAAATAAATATTAACAAGACAAAAATATAAATAACATTTTAAAAGAAGAGTATATTGTTTTAAATAACTATTAAGCTTATACTTACTGGTATGTTTAAGTTTATGCCTTTTCAATTTGGATTCATGATAAAAAGCAGCATTGCATACATCACAAACAAATGACTTATCCCGACTATGATTTCTCATGTGGTACTTGTAGTGGGAAAGTGTAATGAAAGACTGAAAAAAACTCTAATTTTGTTAACATGTATAAAGTATATATAATGCCAAAAAATATTTTAAAATTCGGTATTTGGCCAAATATAATAAAAGCAGCTAAATAAACCCAAAAAATAATAAATAGTAGTTTAGTATCCTTTTCAAATCTAATAATATAATTACTCAATTTAAAGTTTTTTGAAAGGGATATTGAAAAATCAAAAACTTACTTGTTTACAAAGCTGGCAATTATATGGTTTTTTCTCACCAGTACAATAAGCATGATAGCAAACTTGACTCCGAGAATAGAACTTTTTCTTACATACTGTGCAGAAATAACTCTTTTTACCACTCTCTAAAATAGAATCCAAAACCTTGTTAATTAATGCAATGCTAATATTATCTGTAGAAATTATGTTAATAGATGAAATGTAAGGAATACAAATAGTTAAAGCTTCTTTCGTTAAAAATATCATATATAAGTAGTAGAAACATACCAATTTCAGTTTTTATGTGGGAATAATCATATTTTTTCTTAGGAGCTACATTTTCTAACTGAGTCCTATTTTCTCTAGAAGCATCATCTATTGGCCTTATTAGTTGAAAAGTTTGATTTGGTTCATTTTCTGACTGTTCATGATTCACTTCAGATTCGCTACCATTTCTTAAGCAAGCTAAACATCCTGACTTTTCATGGAGTAGACAGTTCATACATTTTACATGGCCACAACTTTCGGTTACCAGCCGATTATCAGTTTGATTTACAGTATTTTTGTTGTAACATATAACACAAACCTGAGAACTCATTTCGAAATATATTTATTTTTTTAAATAGTAGTTTAAGTATTTAACATCTTTGGACTTGCTACCATAGAGGTGTTTAATGTTATAATAATATTTCAAGTATTAGACTGATAATGGTCATAAATTATACTGTCGTGCACAAATACTTATTATTAACTAAATATTTTTTTTACTGCTGGAGTTTTTAATGAAAGAAACTACTCTAACCATTTATTTTAAAGTAAATATAATAAAAAAATACTGAAGGAATAAATCACACGAATTAAGGATTTATAATAGATTAAAGGATAAGAGAAATTACTAAAAAATCTACTCATAAAAAAGATCTAACTTAGATAAAGATTTTCGGATGCACTTAGACTTAGACGCCGAAACTCATTTGACATTTAATAAATAATGCGTTCATATTTCACGGTATTGCCACAATCAAAAAAATTTAGTGATAATGAAATTGACACAATAGTATTTTTATAACAATATGTTACATCAATATAATTATACTGCGGTAAAAACACCCTGATTCCGTTAATTTAACGAGATATTTGATCCTAAGAGCTAAAATAAATAAAGAAAAAACTAGAAAATTTATAATATTTCTAATTTGGCCAGTCAGCTGAAATTTGTTTTTTTAATTATTTAATATCAGTAGGCAATTTTTTTTAATTATAGTTGCGGATAGTTGCATAAATGTAAATAAATATTTTGTAATATATAAAAGGCTTGTTTAAATAATGCTACAAGTTAAAATTAACTAGTGTACTATTACTAAATAATAATAATCGTATAAAAAAGTATTTCATTATTAAAGTATATTAAAATAGTTCATTGATTTAATTGTGTGTTACAATTAAGTACATATAAAAAAATATTGTAATTTTATTATTCGAATCGAATGCGTCACCAATACGATTAGTCATCGCTAAAGTAAAAATATTTGCAGTCTGTGCGATGCTAGTTGTCATTCAATATTTAATTGCGCTTCGTACGCCTTGAAGCGTTTTTTGTATAAAATAAATAGTTTATAGTTTAAAATAATAATACCATAATGGTAAGTATTTCGCTGTTATTAATACGTTGTGAAATGTATATACAACATTTAATTTAATCGGTTTAAAATAGTGCCAAATACAGTAACCTAAAAATTAATTTTTGTTTTTAGGATGTCTTTCTAATGATTAGGCGAAAAAAATTAACCATCTTCACAGATGCAAAGGATACTACAACTGTTTTAGAATTGAAGAAAATGATTGAGGGTGAGTGCGATTTACATGATATTCTAAAAGTCTATTTTTAGTCCCGAGACATTGTCTGACGGATCATTGCACGTAGACTTGTGTTTTTATGCCTCTATGTAGACAGAAGAAATTAAATATTACATGAAAGAAAAATGAAATTCAGCTCATGCAATTTAAACAAAATTTAAAGTCATAACATTATGTCTTCAATTAAAGAGGTCAATAACTAAATGTTGATTACAACAGCTCATATGTGATATCATTATGATTTGTTACTTCGTGCATAAATATTTATGTGTATATCTCAACATCGTTTAATCGTATATAATTTAAAGCTAAATATAAATAAGACATTTTTAATTTAGAAAAATAGTGATTATAAGAAGTGATTTTTTAATGAATTGTAACAATTTGTTACAGAACATAATAAAAGAGCTATTTTGCTAGGTTGCTAGTTGCTGATATATAGCTTAGAATATAAAGAATTATAGATTAACTATATGAAATCAAAACACAATAATGTTCTTTTTTTATACTTATTATAATTAAAAACACCTCTTTAGGTATCCTAAAGGTGGCACCACCAAGCCAGATGCTATTTAACAAAGACAGCCAGCTTATGGAGGATGACAAGACCCTTGCTGAATATGGCCTCACATCTGCTACAGCCAAAGCTCAATGCCCTGCACCAATTGGACTTGCTTTAAGGTAATACATTCTTTTAAAACCATTATTAATAATGACTCAAAAAAATTGAGTAATGACTCAAAAATTGGGGGCAAAGTAGCCAACAGAGTGTTTTAACACTATGTGCCCTCTGGTGTACATTGTTTTACAGAAAAAAAATCTGTTGAAAAAAATAGTTTTCTCAATATTTATATGGGTTTTCTTTTTGTTACCTGATCTAGTGTGACTTACAGGCAAAACAATGGCTTCATATTTTATCAATTCAATATATTTTTGTGTAATTAGTTTTATATGTATTTAAAATGATATATATGTATGATTACCAGTGCTAAGCTGTTTTGTTTAGTTGGAATGTTTTTTCAAATTTGTCCATGTATTACTTGCATCCATTATAAATTATTTTTTTATATTAATTATATTATTATAATACAATTGCAGATAATCACATTGTTTAAACAATTCAAAAAATATATATACATATACTTTCACAGTACTTGGGTTTTTGTATATATAAAATATTATAAATATTTTAAATTAATATAATATGTATATGATTAATTTCTAAAAAAACTCATCTCAAATCTAAACTTTATGATTTCTATTCTGCAAATTTTATATAGATTTGGAAATTTTAAAGTTACCAGTTATTTAAGAAATTTTCCTGAACATACTTTTCAAATACAAATTCGGTGTAGGTAGAAAGAAACTATGGTTTCTACTTTAAAAAATATTTCTTATAGAGTGACAAGGCCAATGCTATACTTCATTCTACATCGGGAAAGTGAAAATTATTTAATGAAAAGGAAAATCCTAAGTGTGGATATAATTTCAAACCATTGCATGCTCTGTGTATTGTGGCCCAGTGGGACAGTGTTTGACCTGAATACAATGATTGTTGGTTTGATGCTCACTAAAAGGCAGAGACTTTTTTCTTTATTTTGGTAACAAAATTGGCATTGAGTATCACCACTCAACATGATATAGAATTTGAGCGAAAAGCAGATAATAAAGCGTTTTGACACACGCACGCAGCAGGGTCGGCAGAGGGAGCCTAGTGCTAAAACACTCCGTTCCCCACTTTTCGACCAATTCTGTAGGCATTGCGTGTTGAGTGAACGAACTCAACGTCGCGCTTTTCCTCGATAACAGAGCGAAGAAATGAAAATATAAAAAATACGAGTTTAAAAAAAAAGTAATTTTACTTTATTTTTACTTTGAATTTAATATCTTCTACAAAAATATTTAATAGAACAAATACTATATATGGAAATATTTCCAAAGACAGACAGACAAACAATAGCTGAATATGTTGATGCTAGTATTGTGTGGTCAAAATTAATACATTAATCTTTCTTAAGATTAAAGAAAGATAATTACATAATACATATATTAAAAATAAAATAATTAAGAAACAGTTCTTAATTTCTCCTCAAGCCTTCCCCCGTGTATAGTATCATCATCGGCGAAAAGTACTTAGATGCTGAAGATATACATACCATTCTCCTCTTTTCGCTTTTCTAACCTAAGGCATATTAAATGTTATTTATTATATTCATAAAATATAGTATAAAGTTTGAGGCCGGCCGTGGCGCAGTGGTACGAAGTGTGACTGTAAAACCGACTGGTTGTGGGTTCGATCCCCACTCCAGGAGATGAAATATTTACTTAAATTTATATTTCCATTTTTTCGCTCTGGTGTCAAGGCAAAGCGCGGCGTTGAATTCTGCCACTCAACACGCAAGGCCTTCAAAATCGGCAGAAAGTGGGGAACGGAGTGTCTTAACACTAGGTTCCCTCTGCCTACCCTGCTGTGTGCGGGATATAGCGTGAAGCTAATTTTTTTTTTTTTTTTTTTAGTATAAAGTTAAGATCGAATAATTGAATATTTCTATTGTAACGCTAAAATTATTATACAAAAAAAATTAAATGACTAATGCACATGGTAACAATAAAATACAATGTAATTCCAGTTCTAAGTCCAACTGATAAATCTGTTAATGATATGATAACGATGGTACTTGCGATACATCGAACATAATAGATATAGAATGTGGTGGCCATGTTACTTATAATTTGATTAATTGATTTTTAATAAAGATAAGTTAGTCGTGGCTCTGAAGTACAAGTGTGTAGAGTGTAGATGCGACAGGTTGTGGGTTCGATTCCAACTTGAGGATATGAAATATTTAATAATTTTATTCCTTCGCTCTGGTGTTGAGGCAAAGGGTGGCATTGAGTTCCGCCACTAAAGAAGCAATGCCGATAGAATTTAAATTTGAAATGAGCAAAGAAATGTATTAACACTGGGTTCTCTGTGCCTATCCTGCTGTGTACAAAATACAGCGTGAGGCTAAAATTTTTTTTTTCTATCTTGTTAGCAAGGTATGCGAAGAGAGCTTAGTGTCAAGTCATTCACATATGCGCTTTCCACCTGATTGCGAGCCACTCGCATTTTAAAATTAATTTTAAATATCATATTAATATAAGATGCAATACTGTTCTGTACTTAACTCTACACCCCGACTGTAAATTACTGACTGTTAATTAAATCGCAAACAAAAAATAAAAGCTGTGTGAAAATAATAAAAGCTGAAACACGAAAATAATAAAAGCTGTGTGAGTACATACAGACAGACAGTACAGAGTACTTCACCAAACAACCTACAATTTTTCCTACTTCCTATCCTACTTATCCTATACTAATATTATTTATGTTAGTTACGCTTTCACGCCAAAACTACTGAACCGATTATCATGAAACTTAATACACATATTCCTATAGGTATCTTAAAAGGACATAGGATATTTTTTGGATATCTTTTATGAAAAAATATATATATAAAAAAAAATAATTATCCTTTGATCCTATAATAATATAATAATAATAATTTTTAACATTTTTAAAGTGTTAATCCACACTTAGGAAAGAAAAATACTTATTTAGAAAACGTATAAAAATTTGAACGTAGAACGTTTGGACTCGAACCCGCGCCTCCTTTTTTCTAAATAAGTAGTAATAATAAATTTAAGCGAGCAGAGCCGCGTTTGCGTTCGTTACTTTAGTAAATAAAACATATAAAAAAAAATTAAAAACTTACTCAAAACCATGTCTGTTTCGGGTAGAATTGTTTTACCTTGTTATTTATAGATGATCGGTGAATATCAAACGACAAAACGACAAACGACAAAATTTTAATAAGAAGTCGTCCACAGGGACTATAAATAATTATTTATGACTATCTATTAGGTATTTAGTTTTGCTATTCAACTAAAATATTTTTTCTTCAGCCTTCGTTACACAATTCGTCCAAAGTTTTACGAAATTTATAAATTGGCGATCCAGTCCATAGGCTGCCGGAATCCATTTTAAGACCATCATTTGGTTCCCAATTCTCGTTCTGAGCCAAGGCTCAAGAAATGTACGTTCTTCTATTTTAGAAAAAAAAAATGATTTGTTATTTTTTGTATGTTGGTCATATAACTATTTCAATGGTGTAGTTGTTTTTTATTGGTTTTTGCTGTGGGATTTTTTGTTTATTTATTTTGACTTTTGAATAATTTTAACTGATCGGAAATTTTAACGGAGTCTTTTAAAAAAAAATTTAAAAAAGGTTACGATAAAATATTTAATTTTGAAACCACAACTATTTGATGCGGTCGGTCGTTGGTATTTTAATATTAAAAAGAATTAATATTCTTGTCATTATTAATGTGCGTGGGCATACCAACATCATAATTGTTCACGGAAATATGGTTCAATAACCTCTTGTCTTAAAGATTTTCTGTATATTTTATTTATTTTTTAATTACAGAAAAGACAATGGCGAATTTGAAACACTGGAATTGACACCGTACTCCACCCCACCAGATCTACCAGATGTTATGAAGTCTCAGGAAACCAATGGACAGGAACAGGTACATAGTTAAAGTAATGTTATAATTTAGGTCACAAAATAAGTGTAGGTTTGATTTTTAAAAAACGTGAAACGATAATACACAATATTAACTTTAATTTTTTTTATAAGTATTCATTTTATTTGAGGCCGTTTTTGAATTAATTATTTTTATTTTATATTTATTATATATTTTTCCCTCAGTTTTTTAGATGAAGTGTCGCATAAATAGTTTAAATTCATTATTCAATCAATGATTCGATACGGATATAGGGGAAGGCGTCTCTAGGTATTTTACAAAATATAATAACTTTACATGTAATAAGTTCACGCTTTTTCCCGCTTAACAGACTAACTTCACGCACCAAATCAGAAACGTTGAGTATTGTGAAACTCAACGTCGCACCTTGTCGCATTACCAAGGCGAAAAATTAAATAAAATCATTCCCGATTGGGAAACGATTCTAATATCTATTGGCTATTCTTTAATTGAGAATTTATAATTATGAAATAAAAAAACATAACTTAGCTACTGCCCACACAACAAAAGCCTACTGTGGGCTGAAAGGTATATCATTTAAATATATTCAATTCACAGGGAAATGAATCATGTCACAATAATTTTTTTACTCCATTTTCTCTATTATATAGTATGCAGAGAAACTCTCTTTGTTCTTCGCTCTAAATGTTGAAGACCCCACATTGTATGTCACAGGAAATACGGAGGGAATGAGTACCATTGTGCCGCTGTGCGAATGTAGAATGCAATCTCAAAGCGTTTCCTTCGTACGTTAGGAATTTCCACTATTTACAGATGGTGTGAAACTGTATTCCTAGAGATTCTATGATAAAAAAGCGGTTACAGCAAAAATAAATATGTTAATTATTTTTTTCTAATTTTGTTCCAGATGGATCAGCACTAACCGACTCGGCCACGACTCGAGATAAGACCACCAGTAATATCTCGATACAATTTTTTAGTTCTTTGTTTTGAACTACTTTCCCGCCATTGTTGCGGGCATTTACTAATTTTACGTATATTTTGTTAACGATCTATCTATTTGTGTTGAAAAAAATTAAAACCGGATTATCCGAATTTATTTGGGAGGGTTAATTCTACTAATGGTGTCACGATTGGCGATCATCGCAATTCGTTCGGCTTCTGCCCTCCAAACTCCGTGTTATTATTATTTGTAGTATTTTTGTGACGCTTCACGCATAGTTTGTAGGTTTGTCTACGAAACGGGCAATGTCAGGCCGTGTTATGTTAAGAAGCCGTAGTTGCCTCTTTCTTAGTATTGATAATATTTAAATTAACTTACCCACTCTTTGTACTGAGATTTAATTAAAATTTAACTGGCATTAAACTATATTGAACAGTTGAATGACAATCAAGCGCTAATTGACGTCTATGAGTGCGGTTATAAGTCGTGCACTGATTAAACGTGGTTCCTTAGAAGGTGCAATAATGTTTTTTACTGGTGCATAGATAACTGGAGAAAATAATGGTCTGCGCGTATGGTTATTTTTTTTTTATCAGAAACTGCCGGACTCTTAACATAGCAAGGTATATATCGTGATAATTGTATTTATTGCAACCACGTGTTGCTAATTTGTATCGTAGAATTAATATTGCTATTCACTTTGTAATAAAACAGTGTTGCCAGATATGTATCAAGTCAGTGGAAAGAAAACGAAACAGAACAATGCATGGAATTTATAGTACATTAAATACAATTTGTTGTATTTTTTATTTCAGTAAGAATTATAATTTTTTTACAATATTTTTTTTCTCGCCTGGCAACACTAGTCCTCACGTTACGTAGAATTTCACTGATTTGTTAAAATATACATCAACAGGACAAAGATTCTGACTGTCTCGATCTGTATATTTTTGTATTTTTTAATAACTTTTCTAATTTTTAGCTTTCATTTTGTTTCGTGCTTTTCTGAATTAACTAATTAATTATACTTAACCAATTTTAATAATATCGAAGTCACAGCTTTACGCTTAACGACCATTTTAAACGCATTCTACACTATGATGTATTTCGTAATTAAATATATTTATTTTCTATATAATCTATTTGAAAGATTAAAACATTAATTATCTATGATGGTATGCTAAAAAAATGTTTTAAACGTCCAGAACCCCATTGAGTAAACTAATTATAAAAAAATCTTTTACGTATATTTATTAAATACACATTAAAAATATATATAACGATTGTAAAGAAATATCGTTCAAATAGATTATGTGAAAACGAAAAAAAAAACATAAGAAAATAGTAGCCTAGGTATATAAATTCAACTCATAATAAAATATAGAGGGCACGCTTTTCTCTTTGTACAATAAGACTGTAAAGGTTATAAAAAATGGGTTGTGTCCTCCTATATAGCATTCATTAATGGTGTGCTGATTCGATTATTTATCAAATTGATTAATCGATTATGTGGATAGTGGTAATCGATTAAAGTTCCGAATACAAATCTCACAAGATTTCTCATCAACAAATTATAAAATATATATCAATATATTTTTTTCTTTTTTATCATAATGTAGCTTACACATCAGAAATTACTCCCACACAAAAAAATTACTCAACATTCAAAGTTTACAGTGTACCATTTCTTATTACTTATTTTAGTAACGCCTTATATAGTTGTAAATATATATATTTTTTAATCAAAACAAATCCTTCCACCATTATAATGATCGATTGATTCCGCACATTATTAACATTCATGTTTAAATGTTTCTTTCTAGAAATTTCTGCAGGTTTTGCGATTATTAGATATTTTAAATAAAACTATTGTACACGGATTTTTGGTGTATGATTTTGTTGTATATATTCTTTCTATGGGATTGGGACTTTAAAAAATATATGTAACATAATTATACGCTATAAAAATGAGCAAATAGTTTTATTTAATAAATATTTCTTTATTTAGCTCAAATGGTAGAAGGTTTGGTGTTTAAAAAAACTTTTAGCTCCGGTCAATATTTACAGTCTACAAATTTGACGGGTTTTCGTAAATATTTTTCATAAATATTAATTAATTAAGTGAATCGTGCATCGTGCATGTCACTTGAATACGGTATTTATCTGATGATAGTTTAGTACGAACTATAGGTAATAGCTAATTTAATAGGGTAATATAGGGGCTTTTTATATTCTAGAATCCAGAATGTTCCCACTTTAAAGTAAACATTCTCTATTGTTGTGATTCATTTGAATGAAATTATTTGTCTATGGTTCCTTTTATATTTTGTTTATAATATGACTTCGATTTAAAAGTCCGCTATTTAGTGTCTCTCTTCTATAGATATTTATGAATGCTCAACCCACCAAAAGATGGCGTTTGAATAATAATAAAATAGATAATGAAAATAGTAAGATATAACACTTTTAGTTGAATGTTTTTATAAAATTCCATAAAAGTCATCTATTGTAAAAATGTCATCTTGTTTCGTGTATTAGTATATCGTACGATAAAGTCGTATCAAAGACTATAATTGATATGTATCGTCAATTTTTGGTGTGTAGCTAGCTTAACTATTCAAAATCTATTTGTTACCAAATACTTTTTTTTAATTAAATAAATAGATTTGATTTGTAATTGCATTATGACATAGCTATAGAAAATATGAAACGTTTTGTCAAAAAATATATTGTATTAGTGACAAAAAATGGTTTTTCAAAATATAAGTTTGGAATGTAACAAAAACAAATATGACCATTGAGTGGTTGTAGATTCTGAAAATCTTTCGTACTTATATTTCCATAATTAGTTTTATATTAAAATTTAAAAAAAATGTCCCAAATAAAAATAATTTCACGCAGCATTTATTGTCTGGACATCGACAAACTTACTGTGATTTTAATACACAGCAATAAATGTTTTCAGTAATATTATATAACATTGTCATTTAAAGTAACACTGAACAAATTATATAATGGCGGTTATAACGCACCTTACTATATTACTAGCGGAACTCCAAATTCTATCGTAGTGTTTCATTTGCAACTATGGGAAACCTAAAAGAACCAGCAGAAATAAAGCTGTTTTCATTTGTTTTGCCGTGTTTTTATTTTATATCCTTTTCAGAATTGTGATTATGAAAATTATTTGAAATCGCATATCATTTGCATCTTATAGTAAAATATAATAGAAATTATGGATTCATCATTCTAAGATTTATAAAAGTTTCTACTTGGATAGTTTAAAAACTAGATTCGATAGGCATGAAGTCAGATTTAGAAAAACTTTTATAATGGTAAGTAATATGATTACAATGTATATCATAATATTTCTGCAAAAATAAAGTTTTAGAATTAATACAAAAAAACATTTTTTAAACATAATGATGAATGAGTCGAAGTGTGACTTCAAGTCTGAGTAATCAGTCTAAAATATCAATTCGTTTATTTACCAAGGCTTAAGTAAATCGTTCTGACTTATTGACCGTGACCGATTAAATAAATAATATTAGTGATTTTTGTTAGCATTAATCTATCTCATTAGCACCGTTTACGTTTATTTAATTATCAATAATTGGGAATTGCATTCGGAAATATTAAAAAATTGTTATGTGAGGGTTCGTCGTAAAAATATCAATATCTGGCTGCATACAGTGGAAAATTGATTATATTTAAATTATTATATTCCGTTGTAGCCGTTGAATTCGCGAATCGTCTCTGTGTCCCTTTTATGTAGGAAAGACCGAGAACCAAATCTATAAAATGTATAGTGATAAAATATCTGTGTTATGTGTGTATTTACGTTATCTGTAGTAAAAAGCAACACACTGCGATTTGCCACATGACAGTGACTTTGACATTTACTAGTGGAGCATGTACATAACCTCAAAGTATTTGTTTACTAATTGTCAAAAATAGATTATCAATTTAAAAATTTATATATATTAAATAACGATGGGTAAACGCAAAGGAAAGTGTGCTAAGAAGAATGCGGCATCCAAGGAAGCTTTGGAGCCAGAAAATTTGGTTAAAGCCCCACATTCATTTGTTATACATCGTGGAAAATGTTCAAAAGATCTGATGGATTTAGCGAAGGATTTCAGAAAAATTATGGAACCATTCACAGCTTCACAACTGAAAGTATGAATATTGAACTTCATTTATTACGTATTGGAACTCTGGCATATTTCAATATAAAAAAAAAACAAAATAATAAAGGTTATATTTATAATTAAAGATAAAGATGTTTGATTATTATAAAACAATTTTAATATTTTAGGAAAGAAAAAAGAACACCATAAAGGATTTCTTGTCCATATCAGGATACCTGCATGTTTCTCATATGATGGTCTTTACTGAAACAGAATTAGGATCATATATGAGGCTGGCCAGATTGCCTCGAGGGCCAACACTGACTTTTCGCATTCATAATGTAAGTCTTGTAAATATTTTTACATTTTTATATTGTTAATCAAAACATTTTAATTAAAATGCTTATTTAGGTAATATAAAAATTTCAATTTCTGGAGGTTTAAATTGGCAACTTTTGAAAACTACAGGAATGTCCCAAAAAATATTTTGGATGTTGTCCAAGACGGATGGAGAATCAAATCTTTCTATGCTCAAATTTAATTAAGTAAATTTTATAAGTAACAAAATGATTATTAGTTGTTCTCTACAATGTTATTGAGGTGAATTGTTACCTACATAATTAGGATGCTCATTCTTGTTTTTTTATTTAAATCTTTTTTATGAGTTAGAATCTATTTAAGTAATCATAATATATTACTGTTTCTTTATTTAGAACAAATATCCTATGCTTACAATGTACAACACTACAGTACTTTACAATATAAAGCAACTTTAAAAGATCATTAAGTGAAGTTAATAAAATGATTATTTCCAGTACAGTTTAGCTAGAGATGTCATATCTGCTCTCCGGAAGCAATATGTAATATCAAAGGCCTTCAAGCATGCTCCACTAATAGTTCTCAACAGTTTCTCTGGAGAAGGCATGCACATGAAGCTCATGGCCACTATGTTCCAGAATATGTTTCCCACTATTAATATTACTACAGTGAGTATTTAAAATATTTACTATAATATTTACATATAGCTTAGAATCTTAAAAAGTATATCATAAGTAAGAAGATAAAATCAAGCTATTTATATGAAACCATTTTTTCATTTTGAAATGTTGGGATCAAATGAACTACCCTGTTTAAATATAGATATGACTTTACTAAATTACATACAATTGCCATGCTCATATTATGAACATGTTTTTTTTATTTTAATAGGTAAAATTGAAGAATATTCGCCGTTGCGTGCTCATGAATTATAATCCATCCACTAAATTAGTAGATCTTCGACATTATGTTATAAGAGCAACTCCAGTTGGACTAAACAAGGGGACTAAGAAAGTAAATATTTTTATTAAATTTATAAAACCTCCATGCTGAAATAGTAATAATTAACAAATATATGATTAAACACAGTACACTCCAAGAGCATAAGGCAATTCTGATGATGGACTATCCAATATAATAAAAATTTCAAATAGTATCCACAGGTCCTGCAATTAGCGTTTTAATCAAACAAACTTTTCATATACAGAGTAATATAGATAAACATAAATTTGAGTAATTATTTATATTTTTCTGAATTTATGTAAATATTTTGTTGCAGATGGTACAAGGAAAAATACCAAATCTAAACAAATGTAAAGATATGTCTGAATTCTTTGACAAGTAAGTTTACCTAAAAATTCAACATTGTAACATTGTGGCCTGAAGCCTTATCAATACTATGTAACATTCACAACTGCAATGGTACAGAGTCTATTAACGCGACAGTTATGTGTTCGATTCCCATCTGAGTAAATAAATAATTTAATATTTTTTATTTCCACACTCTGATAAAAAGATAAAGCGTATGTATAGAAAGTTAAGAATGGAGTGTCTTGACTGTTGATGTCCTCTGCCTACCCCTGTATGTGATAAAAAATAAATACAGCATGAAGATAAAAAAAAGTAAATCTTTTTTCCTCTTTTAGAGCAGCACTGCTATCAGAAAGTGAGTTCGAAGATGATGCAAATCAAGTAGTGTTACCACAAAATCTGGCGTCGCGAGGAGCGGCGGCGCAGTCGCGGTCCGCGCTGCGGCTTGTTGAATTGGGGCCACGAATGTCTTTGCAGCTTATAAAGGTATATTAGTGTGTTTTTTTAAGTGTCTTTTGTTTTATAATTTTCAATAAGAAAAATAAATATAATAAAAAAATATAGTATTCTTGAACTGTGTTTGTGGATTCAGATTTAGTTGTGGAATGTTTTGTATACGATATAGGTATTTGCTCAATCCATTTAAAGAAAATACGGTATTTTCTAAAACGTAGTTTATAATATTATAATTGTTAATTTTCTTAATAGACAGAAATTACAGACTCCTGCAAAACGTGAAAAAATGAACGAAGAAAACTCTACAAACACAATTAATTATTAAACATTTCTTCAACATCTGCCTTCGAAACTCATGACAAGACAAAACTATTGATTTCGGTCCTCCTTTTTTCCATTCATCACTTTAAAAATGCATTATATGTATATTATTATTATTATTTTAGGTAGAAGATGGTTTGATGGACGGAGAGGTTCTGTTCCACGAGCTAATAGAAAAAACTGAAGATGAGAAGGCATTCATTAAAAAGAAACGTGAGGAGAAGAGGTACCTAAAAATAACATTTAATTTAGATTTATCAATCTGTTCTGAGATTTTCTTTCGACGATGAGAGCATTATTTGCTGTTTCATGGAAATATTTTAAAATTAAAAGTAACTTTATATTTTAGGCGACTAAAAGAGAAACGTAAAGCTCAACAAGCAGAAAATGTAAAACGTAAAGAAAAGGAAAAGGAAGAATTAAAACAGAAAGCATTAGAGGGTATTAAGAAGAAGAAAGAGTTAACAGAAAATCAAAGGTATATATAGTTATAACATATTAATTATTAATATATTTAAAATATTAATTATTAATATTATAAAACTAGATAGAATATGATAAAACATGTTAATGTTATATTTAAATTTATTAAGATATTGATACTCACAATTACTAAATAAAGGTTTAGTATTAGAAAAAAAAGCGAGTTTCAAGCCTGAGAAATCTGACAACTGTACTACACTGTACTATACTAAATCGTTCTTATTGTCGTTCATATTGTAATTTTATTTTTTCTAAATAATTATTAGTCCTACACTTAATAATAAAATTAATGCCTTTCTTGTAGTCTATTACTAAGGTTTCATTATAATTAAATACATAACGACGGTCCCTAGGTAAATATTGAAAGGGGAAAAAATGCAAGTATATTTTATTGCTGTTTTGAAATACTAACGAGGGTAGTTTTCGATTACACACATACATAGTTTATTTATATTTCTTTTTTAACCTATAAATCTTGTTATTTTGTTAAAGATTAATGGAACTAGCTGCTGCTGAAACACAGAACCAATCGGATATGGAGCAAGACGACAACGACGCTGACTATTATAGAGAGGAGGTCGGCGCTGAGCCCGAACATGGTATTTCATAATTTTTAATTTATCCATAGATAACATTTATAAAATTGTAATTTAGTTTTTTTTTAAGTTAGTGATTGCGCAAGAGCACAGGCATGTGGCTGAAACGCGACGGGTTGTGACTTTGATTCCCATGGCAAAATAAAATATTTAATATTTTCTTTCTCTCTCTGGTAACGAGGCAAAGCGCGGCGTTCAGTTTCGCCACTAAGCACGCAATGCCTCCTAAATTCGGCCGAATATAGGAAGCGGAAGTGTTTTAACACTGGGTTCCCACGTTCACTGCCTGAGCGTTCCTACACGTTACAGCGTTGAAATGTAAAACAATATTTTAATTAATTTGTTATGTATGTAACTTTGTTCGAGTCGCATTATGTAACTCAATTTTGAAGCCGATATTTTCACCCGATTAAGCTAATATTTTGTATACACACCATGAACTCACCCTAAATCAAATACGGCGGAACACTTAAGATGGCGGACTATATTAAAAAAAAAAACAAAGTTAAACCATGCTGTATCCCGCACACAGCAGAATAGGCAAAGGGAACCTAGTGTTAAAACACTCCATTCCTCATTTACCGCCGAATTCTGCAGGCGTGTTGAGTGGCAGAACTCCATGCCGGGCTTTGCCTAAAATATAAATGTATATAAACATTTGTGTGTGCGTTTTACTTTAATAATAGCTTTTTACTGAAAATTATTACTAATACAATCTCTGTATCTGTCGGGTTCTTCTGCTGGCGGATACCCAGTAATCTGAATATTTTACAAAAACAAAAAATTAATACTTACATAATTTTTTGATTGGAATTCTTTAAAAGCAGCGACAAATTTTAATTAGTTATTAAAAATATATTATTTTACAGATCTATTTAGTCAAAATCCGTCCAAAAAACGAAGGTCCGGAGAAGAAGGTGAAGCAAGAGGTTTTAAAAAGATGAGATTAGATAAAAAATTACAGAAGAAATATCAGAAAAATCAGAATACAGGGTCAAAAGATCAGGACAATAAAGGAAAACGGAAGTTTCAAGGCAGACAAGATGACGGTTTTAATAATAGAGATGATAAAAAGAGAAAATTTCAAGGAAAAAAAGATGGAGGCTTTAACAATAAGGATGACAGAAAAAGAAAATTCAGAGATAGAGATCAAGATGAAAACAGAGGATTTAAAAATCAGAAAAGAAATCAAAGTCAATTTGGTAAAAGCAAAAAAGTTTTTGGTGGTAAATTTAATAAGAATAACAAAGTTGGTAAGAAACAAGGTAAAGCTGGTAATGGCAAGGGCAAAGGAAAAGGAAGAAAGTAGTGTTTTATTTTAAATGTAAAATAAATTTGATTTTATATTTAACCTGATTTTTATTTATTACATCTTTTTTATTTTCTTTAAAATAAATATATCTTAAAAATAAGAGGTCAGTCGTGGCGCAGCGGCACGAAGTATGACTGTAAAACCGGCTGGTTGTGGGTTCGGTCCCCACTCGAGGGGATGAAATATTTACTTAAATTTATATTTCATTTCTTCGTTCTAGTGTCGAGGCTAAGCGCGGCGTTGAGTTCTGCCACTCAACACGCAATGCCTCCAGAATTCGGCAGAAAGTGGGGAACGAAGTGTCTTAAAACTAGGGTTCCCTCTGCCTACCCTGCTGTGTGCGGGATACAGCGTGAAGCTGATTTAAAATAAATATGTTTAGTATATTTTATTAATTTAAAAAAAAATTGCTTATAGTCATGGGTGTAGAATTAAGATGGGCCTACCCCTGAATTTTTACTTACAAATGAATTAGCCCTGAATAGTCAAGAATAAAACCTTTATACGAATACATTTTGTTCAAAGCTACGGTCTAGGTGAGGAAAGTGAAGCAGTTGTGAGTCTTAACATTAGGTTCCCAGGTCCCCTCTATGCCTACTCTGCTATGTGCGGAACAAGAGTTCCTGTAGGGACAAAAAAATATATTAGGCCCTTTTCGTGCGGGGCTCCCGCAGGACCCACTAGTATAAATAAATAACCAGTTTTGTTCAAAAATCACTTTATTAAAAGTAATAGTGGCTTATATCTAATGTTTGTATAAAACTTAACACTAACAAGGTGGTTGTGATAAATTTTTTAGATTATTTTGTACTGTTACTGTCACAAGAGAGAAATTGTTATATTACATACTAGGTACGCGCTCGTGGCTTTGCCCGCTACAAATATTTATTATTACGTAATCTAAACTAATTACGTATTCTTATAACGATATAATTATAAGTTTCAGCCAATTCAGCCTTTTATTTCAAAGAAAGACATTGTGTATGGAAGTTTGCCAAAATAAAGTAGCGAAAAATGCATTTAAACTGTTAAGGCGTTTCTAAGATTAAGGTGCATAAACACACAGACCAAAAAACTTTAAAATCATTGTTTTGGGTACTATTACATTTGAAAATGCCACCAACAACGTATTTATTTTACATACACAACGGATCAGTTACGATTTTATTATAAGTATAGACATTTTTCAATATGAGCATCGAAATCGCCAGTTTTCTTTAATATATAAACGAGTAAATAAGAATTTTACAAAATATAATGTATGGAATTTTTAGCCAATTTAACTTAACAGTTATAAAGAACTACGAATAAGAATTACATGGCTATAAAACAAAAAATTACGAGTACAATTTTTTATGATTTAATGTTTTTTAATGAAAGTTACATTGAAACCATTTATTTATTACTTGATTTATAACATGATAAAGTATAAAAACTGAAACTAACAGAAGTGTAATTACAAATTTATCAAGAATCCACTTAACGTAAAAATGATACTCTTAAAATTTCCTTTTTAAAAAAAATAATTTAAAAAACATAATTTATTGATTTAGCTGAAAAAAAATTAAATTTGAACGTATTTTTCGGGTCAAATAATAACCATATATTAAAACTGATGTACATAACATTTTTTTTTGAAATCCCATAAAATGGCAGTTTTTTATAACTAAATAAGGAACACTATATCATCAGCCATCATGACTTGGTTATCTTGAGTCATTCTGGTCAAAGCCGCTTGAATTTCAGCACTTTCGAATGTTTCATGAGAATATTTCTCGTTTACATATGAAGTTATACGATTTAGAGGCAAAGAATTGGCGCGCTCTTCCCTGAACAATTGTTGTAAGGCTGATTTGAATTGAGTTAATCTGAAAACAAAAAAACAAATAAGTACTTATTTATATAATTTAATTCTTTAGCTTTTCTTTATTTTTGTATTATTTCAGGATTTGTATTAGTAGAAGAAAAGCTCATGCTTTGTTTTATATTTTAACATCAAAACTAAACAAAACACCTTAATTTGTAAAGCAGACAAGTCTGAACGCAAATTTTATTTTTATCTATCACTTTATAATCGCAGATAGTGCAAGTACAAACCCTTATTCCCATGTTAATCGACAATTATATAAAATAAAACGCTAAAAAACCTACAAACCTATTAGTTTCAATAGTAGTCTGTGAGCGAGTAACACGTTCACTGTCAGGTTGTGTGGCCTGAGCGGCGCGCAGGACGGGCTCGGCCTCCTCGTCCGATGAGAACTCGTAGGGGTCTTGGGTTTCAGAGTCCGTCTGTAATTTTTATTTAAATGTTAATAATAATTATTAAATAATAACTTGACATTTAATGTACTATTAATGTATGATTTAATATTAAAGCCAAATTATACGAAGTCTTCATTTAAATTGTAGCATATGTGTTATCCTGATACAGGTTCGGTATTTTTTTATATAAAAGTGGAACAAGCGTCCACCCATCCATCCTCATAAACATATACATTTATAATATTAAATAAATAAAAATACTATAATAAATAAAAAGAAAAACAAAGTATATATGATTATTTACTTACAGTTTTCCTCGATCTTTTAGCGCGTGGTCTGCGATTAGTCTCGGGTTGTTCGCTATCGGAGGCGGCTCCCTCCTCTCCGGACGACGCCCGACGTTTGCGACGTTTCTCCTTTGTTAATACCTGGGAAGCAGAGAATATTTTTTATCTATATTATTAAGGTATCATTTTACACTAAAGATACATTTTTTTTATAAGCTTTACGCTATATCCCGCTGCAGGGTAGGCAGAAGGAACCTAGTGTTAAGACACTCCGTTCCCCACTTTCTGCCGAATCTGGAGGTATTGCGTGCATAACTCAACACCGCGCTAAGCCTCGACACCAGAGCGAAGAAATGGAAATATAAATCTAATTAAATATTTTATCTCCTCGAGTGGGGATCGAACCCACAACCAGTCGGTTTTACAGTCACACTTGGTGCCTCTGCGCCACGACTGGCCTCTAAAATCTAGATACAAAAATATTTTAGAAAATAAAAAAAAATGTAGCCATATTTAAACCTGTGCTCTAACCACTAAGCCACAATTGAGCTACGCTAAAATTCTAATACGCTTGTTACAACTTATTTATATCGTTAGCATTTATGTTGTTTTTACATATTTTCTTCTACACAAAGATTATTTATTGATAACAATAGAAATATTTATATATTTTTTAGCTTCCCGTTGTACCCCAAACACACCAGGGTAGGCATAGCAAGCCTGGGAACAATACAAACAATATCTTAACACTATGTTAAGATATTGTTTCCTTTAAGACATTTCCATTCTCCATATGTCGCCTAATTCTAGAGGCATTGTTGAATGATGGAATTCAACGCCGTAATTTACCTTTTTATCAAGGATGGAAATGAAAATGATTCATTACACATCGCACCAAAACGTGTCGAAGCGTAATCGGTGTTTCGTAATCTATTAATAGGGTTTCATTACTAAGGTACAAGATTGTAGTATTATTTTATAACGGTCATTATTGAATATGTATATGAACTACCTTTTTGAAGTACGCATACTGCACCAGCTCGATGGCGGCGTGCGCGTCGTGCTGCGCGACGCGCGCGCTGAGGCGGCACTTGGCGTGCGCCGTCGCCAGCCGGATCAGCGTCTCCAGCGTGCGCGCCGTCACCGGCTGCGTCTGGAGCGTGCGGTATATCGTTACAATTAATCAATCAATCAATTAATTTCAATGTAATTGATTGAAATTAAAAATATTCCCCAAATTATTTTAGACAAACTGCCATATCGATGTTTAAATAAAAACTGAAAAAATACAACAAAAAGAACCCACTTACCCTAGCAATACCAACATCGTCGCCATCTTGGTTCCTCAGCCGCGCGTACTCGTCAGCTATAGTGTCGCAGGCGTCTTGTGATAGTTTAGGTTTCATAAGACGAGCAATATGTATGAATTTTCGCATGAATTTTGTACTTAGTACTTGATCTTTCTTTGTACGAGTGCGACCGTGGAGCAGAGGATCGTATTTTTCATATATCGATTCTGAGGTGTCCTGTGTAAAAAAAATTATATAATTATATTATTTCAATCAAATAGCTTTGGGAAGTATATGTATGACGGAGCATCACATTAACTGACTGTGAACGCGACAGTTGTAGATTCCAATTCCACATAGCGAATTTATATTCCTTTCCGCGGTCTGATAAAAATACAAAGCGCGGCGTTGAGTACCTCCACTAAACAGTCAACACGCAATATCTGGAAAATTAGGCGGAAAGTAAATCCTCTGCTGTATATGGGATATAAATTAAACATACATAAAAAAATAAGATAAGAAAAGTAAATAACATACTGAACTATCAAGAGGTACGGAAATAAATGAAATAACGCTTCGAATACATACAATGTGCGTGCGTATTTTTTTAAATTAGTAAATATAGAAATTCTAAATATAAAACAACAACACTAACCTCCTCATCATTGTCAGGATTTTCCGTAGAGAGCATTTCAACCAAGGAGCCCATGGGTAAAACTTCGCCGTCTTGTTCCTTTGGATTTCTGACAATGCAAACATAATTATATAAATCCTTTCCAAATATCGATATAATCGATTATTATGTCACATAATATGAACATTTTTAGATCAAAGACTGAGAACATTCCTATCGAAATTTATGTCCGTTTTAGCGCAACGGGACAACGTCTATATGTAAACGTGTGTGCTAAGTTCGATCTCCATTTGGGAGGATATTTAAATATTTAAATTATTTGCATTTCTTCACCCCGGTAGACAAATAGGAAAAATGTTCATGTAAATTTGAGTTTTTTTTTTATTTTTCTAGGACAGACAGTTTCTTTCACATTTACACAATAAGTTTTTTTTTACGGAAAAGACAAACTAGCGTTCTGATTACCTGATGGTAAGTGATCACCGCCGCTTTTGGAAAGTATACATGTCATATCGACCTGGAAACACTGTCGCGGGTAAGCCTTTCCACAGTTCCGTGGGGAGTGGAAGGAAGTTTCTACGAAACTGCACAGTAGTGGAGTGCCATGAATGATATTTTAGCTTGATACGTACTTTGCGGTTACAAAATTCGGCGGCAGGTAACAGGTCAAACAGTTCATCAGAACACTACCCATGATAAATGCGATAGAGAACGCACAACGAGGAGACGTCTCTACGCAAAGCCAAAGTGTAATATAATAAGTAATGATAATCTAGCACGCTTATAATTAATACCTATATCTATGCATCCTCAACACATGTTCAGATATCATATTGTCGTGGTCCGCGTCCGCGATGTCCAGCATCACGAATAAAAGGTCGAAACGGGACAGCAACGAGTCTTGTAGACCGATGTTCTCCATCGGCGTCTTGTATTGATCATACTGTTAGAAGGAAAAAGAAAACGGCTAGGTAAAATGATAATGCGAAAAACTGACTTTTTTGTGAATGATGACATATTCAAATAATACAAATATAAAAAAGAAGGCATGAAGCATCAGCACTCACGCGGCCGTAGACGGGGTTGGCGGCGGCCAGCACGGCGCAGCGCGCGTTGAGCGCGGCGTGCACGCCCGCCTTGGCGATGGTGACGCGGCCCTGCTCCATGACCTCGTGGATGGCGGTGCGGTCGATGTCCGACATCTTGTCGAACTCGTCGATGCACACCACGCCGCGGTCCGCCAGCACCATGGCGCCCGCTTCCAATCTGCGCGGAGTTGATACATTTTGAAAGTGCAACTCCAACATCCAAAGGTTGGAAGAGATCGCTTTGAGTGATAAGGCTGCTTGTACTTTTTTATATTACATTTAAGCTTTTACATTGTTTTATTTTTTTTTAAGGTGCAATAAAGTATATTTATTATTATTATTAAAACAGCATCTCAAGATTGATCTCAAGAGTTAGAAGACTATAAACGTTATAATTTTTTAAATATATTAAAGGACTCAATTAATACTTTTTTATATATTAAATGAAATACACACCTCCTGTCCCCAGTTTCGGGGTCGGTAGTGACAGCTGCAGTTAAACCAACACCAGAAGAGCCTCTACCTGTCGTGGTTATAGCTCTGGGGGCCGTCATTAATACGTAACGTAGAAGCTGGGACTTAGCTACTGAGGGATCACCTATCAGGAGTATGTTAATATCTCTGGAATAACAGGAAAAAAAAATTTTTTAGACCGCGTTTACACTATTTATGACATTGACAGAGGCTGGGCGAGGCGATTTCCATTGGAATTTAGTGAATAGTATCTTATTCACTTAGCAACGAGTCCCACATAGACTTACATATAGATTTACATATTACACATAGACTTACATATAGATTTACATATTACAAATTGATTGTTGTACCAGAGCAAGGAAATAAAAATTTAAATATAACAACAATTTTAAATTTACAATACAATAATAATTTAATTGTCTACTGCCACTCTGTTCTAGATGATCTTGAGTATCCTGATGATGTTGCCCACTTTCCATTCATTTTTCAAAATATTGCATAAAGAGGAACTCAACTGGACGGGAACTTTGTCTACACACCAGAATAAATTAACAAAAACAGTTAATTCCTCAGGGTAGGAATCAAGCCCACAACTGTTGGGTTTACAGCATCACAATTGTCTATATATTATATATATATATATATGTTTAGTTTAACATATATATTTTTAAATATAAAACATATATATATAATATAATACATTTTAAATATAAAAAAAATATAACTCACCCTCTTAATCTAGTGCCATTAGGCAGTATCTTCTCCATGCCTCCCAATAACTGACACAATATAGCTTTTTTTATATACTCATGTCCATGAATAGATGGTGCTAAAGATTTACTCAACAATTCAAACATGTCATTTGTCGCCTTTTTTGCTAATCTCTTACATAATTTAATATCTTCTATGGTTATATTGAGATTCATGTCTTTGTTGATTTGAGTTATGTTGTTGGCTATTAGAATAGTTCTGAAAAATAATTATATTATGTTTTTTTTTAACGGAAATATCTCATATTGAGTTGTTTAATGTTATCTAAAAAAATCAGCTTTAACTTGATTTTGCGTAATAACGCACACAGCAGGGTAGGCAGAGGGAGCTCAGTGTTAAGACAGTCTGTTGAATTTCCATGCTGTTGTATGCCATGCTTTGCCTCGAAACCAGAGTGAATAAATGAAGACATAAATGTTAATTGACATAGGCGTTGGAAATAGCAAAATAAATGTGACTATTTATTTATTTTGCTATTTCCAATGCCTTAAGGTTGCCTGGAAGAAATCGCTATTTCAGCGATAAGGTTGCCTATTGCACTTGTTCTTTAATTTGTATAGTACTATTTCTTTTTTTGGGTGGACAATAAAGAATTTATTATTATTTATTATTATTATTATTAAATATATATTTCATATCCTGGAGTGGAGATTGAACCCACATACTGTCACATTTATTGGTACGCTATGTGCCACTGCGCCATGACTTACCTCATTGTAACTAAAAAAATCTAGTACTCTCAAAATGTAACTACTTTTTTCATGAAAGTTCTATCAAGTATTAAAAGATCTGTGTTCAGGTATTAAAAGATAAGCCTGTACGAAAAAAAAGAATTGAGTTATACAAATATATTTTCATTTTAGTATAATAAAAATAAATACACATAAGCTTAAAAAAAAAGGAAGGAAGGAAGAGAATTACATAGATCTCCATAAGTAGAATTTTCTAGAAAACTTTTGTAATGTTGTTTCTTTTAATGAATTCAGATTTAATATTTTAAATGAACTACCTGAAAGTTCCTGCAGTAAAACTCCCCTGCTTTGATGGCAGGCATCTATAGTTTCCCACAATCTGGACTCTATCCCCTGGCTTACATTTATCCACCAGATCATCATCACAGACTACATCCACACTCCTCGGTAATTGACCAGCAGGTGCTCTTTCTGGCATTTCCTGGACTGTTAGAGTTTGATGGTCTTTATATCGAGATAAACCATATTCTGTTTCTAATGGATTACCTTCATCATCCTGTAATTTACATTATTTGTTATAATAGGTTTCTTTAATCATTATTTGCTTTTAGTGAAAAACTTGGGAGTTGAGTGAGGCTACTGTCAACCTACACAGTTGAGTGCTACAGTTATAGAATTTTTTAATTTCTTTTATTTAATAAAGCTTTTTTTAAGTAAAAAAAAAGAAAAATATATATCAAACTTAAAAATAATTTAAAAGTTTTATACCTTTGTGGGGTAAACGGCAGAAGTAGGGAATGCTTCAAAAGAAGTTAGATCAGTGTACTTTCTCTCCATTACTTTTTTAGTAGCTGGGCAATAGTGTACACTGCGGACAACCTTTGGCCGGACTAATGACACTCTCGTTACTATGCCTTCTACACATATTAAGTTTCCTAAATACCTACATGTAAATAAATTTAAACAATTAAACAACCCTTCTTATCTCTTCATACTTCACATATCAAAATTGTTTTTAATTGTAATTACCCTGAAGTCAAACTTCTTGGTGTGACATGTTTTGTACCAAAGCTACCTGAAAATGCAACAAAAAACTCTTCCTGTTCTTTGGCGTACATGGGGTCTATAGAAGAAACGTATTCTTTCAAGGCCCTTTGAAATGCTATTTGCTCTTCAAATGCATTTTCCAACAAAGTTTTAGCTCTCTCAGGATTTTTTCTTCTAAGATCATTTATATTTACAACGAGTCGCTGACTTTTTTCTCCTATCATCTGTTTTACTCTTTCTACGTATACACCTTGATCTTCCTATAAAATTATCAAAGATTATATAATATATATAATTAATAACTTCAATAAACATACTGCTGTGTTAGGTTATGAAATAAAAAAATTACTTCGTCGTCTAAAAATTCCAGATACTCTCGTTGTAGATCTCTTAAACGCTGGTCAAAATCACCTTCTTCCATTATTATAATTGAATGTAAAATATATAGAGCGAAGACGAACGTAAACTTTATTTAAAACAAAACTTAACTTAAACACAACAAGACTTTGACTGTTGACAAGTTAATAAAATTTGGCGCCAGAATTCCAAGCGGAACTATATGACATTTGGCAGTTATAGACAGGTAAACTTCTCTAATCTGTGCACACGCTTGGAATTTCAGAACTATTTTAACTATATTGTCGTTAATATAAATGATTTCTATAAGTTTTAAGTATAAGAGAAAATATTTTTTGGATTTAATTTAATCACCACACATATTTAATGAAAGTACTTTAATTGGGTTTGATTACGTATTTTAAATTTTTCCGTACAATTATTATGAACGGCTTTACAAATTATCTTTATGGTTTATTATTGACATATATATTTTTTTATTGCTACTTTTACATTAGAATATGTTTATTATAAAATAAAATACATGATTGGTAATTGTTGTTTTGATTTTTTTTCTTATTTATATTTTTATACCTCATGCAGTATGCCTGACACTTGGCCTGACAGTTACAGCCATTCGTCAATATTTGTCAATTGTCAAAATTGTTCAAGTCTAATATAATTCACCCAAGACAGCGACACTTCATTTGAATTCATTAAAATTTACTTAGTATTATTTTAAAATATTCAATATAATATTGGTGTTTTGTTTACGATCTGTACAAAACATATGGCCCTGTATTTATTATAGCAAAAGGTGTCTATTTACGATGGCGGAACAAAATTCAAATTCTAACCAATCTACAATTTCCAATAATAAAGAAAGTCAACATAAATTAAAAATTTTAGCTTTTCATGGATATCGGCAAAATGGT
This sequence comes from Heliconius sara, assembly GCA_917862395.2. Lineage (NCBI taxonomy): Eukaryota > Metazoa > Arthropoda > Insecta > Lepidoptera > Nymphalidae > Heliconius > Heliconius sara. The sequence goes on along the minus strand of OU860782.2, from coordinate 12,254,694 downwards.
ACTCTTTTTAAAGGAAAAATAGGGTCGTTTAGAAAAGCTGTTTCGAAATATGCTCAGTTATTTTTCGTATCTGCACCACATAAAATCTTTAGTGACGAAGGTAGCGGCGACGAAGGTAAAAATTCTAAATTTTCTCTCGTTCCTTCTATCTTTATTGATGCAAATAAGATATTCCTAACTTAATTTTTTAATCATGTTTATTGTTTTATTCTTGTATGGCTTTTTCTATGTTTAATTTGACTTAATGCTATTATAGAAAACCAGCCTTAAAATAATAGTCTTACCATGTTCATTTATTTGTTATAAGAATACTTTTAATATTCGTAACTATAGATGGACGAGCATGGTGGTTCAATGCTGAAGACAACTCTTTCAGTGGTAAATGTCTTGGAGGACCTGCCATTGGTTTTGAAGATACTCTACACCTTATAGAGCAAGTTGTGCAGGAGCATGGTCCATTTGATGGTTTTATGGGATTTTCTCAGGGAGCTTGCTTAGTTGGGCTTCTTGCAGCAATGCAACAAAGAGGATGTTAGTAAAATAAATCTTAAGAAATAATAATAATATATTGCTATCTGTATATGGAAGATATGTGAGAAAAAAAATATTGGGGCATTTATGTTGTTAGTAATAAAACCCAAAACAATAGTTTTTTTAAATATCTCTGAAACAGCTTAACTGATTTAAATGCACTATTGGCTATTGTAATTTTTCTAAACTCTCGTTTACAGATTTGCGATATACATTTAAATTTGCAATATTTGCATCTGGTTTTCGCTCTGGGAGCTTGGTTCATAAAGGATTTTATGATGAAGACATTAACCTACCTTCACTTCATATATATGGAGAAAGTGACTCTATTATACCAAAAGGTTTATTTATTTATTTTATTTTAATTATTTCATAGTAGATATAGACTATATTGGCTTTAAATATTAAGAGAAGTCAAGTTCATTTTCAAAATATGAATCAAATAAGTGTAATCTAAAATGGTATATAATTATAGATTTAAATATTTATGTTTAATAGAATTAAAAATACACAATTTTAAATCAGAATTAAAAAGTAAAAGCACTCAAATTTAATATTATTTTATACTTTGCAGAAATGAGTGAATCACTCATTAACTTGTTTGTAAAGCCAGTAGTAGCTGAACACTCTGGGGGACATTATGTAGCATGTTCTGGTGCCATTAAAGATGCATACTTGGACTTTTTACATGATAGATGTCAGGACTCGTTACAGGACAGCAAAGATGAAGAAAAAAGTTCATAAAATATCTAATCTAATATTTGTAAATAGTTAATAAAGTGAATGTTATTCTATTATTCTTTTACTATATTAATTTATTGATAAATGTGCTCAGTAATCGTATTTTTTATTTATCTTCTGTGTACAGAAAACAAAATGTGATAGTGGAATGTAAATACATAGTTCCCCACTTTGTGGGCATTGGAAACATTAGGTTCTATCTGTCCACAGAACAAATACCCAAGGTATCTGCCTCTTGCTATGCGGGATACAGCGTGGTACGATAAAAAAATATTAAAATTTACCAGTCTTTTTATTTTAATTTTAAAGTAGATTGTATTATAGCATTCTACACTATATAGAGTTGCTACCTATAGAATAATTTTATGTTAGACAAACTTTATGTACCAATGTTTTCTAAAATTTTCAAATTATGATTACTTTTTTTTAAACAATTAACAAACGAGAAGTAATTAAGTCCAATATATTTTTACTTAAATTTCAAAACATAATTTTGGAACTGACATAGGTACTAAAATGACAGATAAAGTGACAATTGAATAACTGACATGTAAACAAATCCCATAGGTTATGTTGTTATTATAGCACATTTTTTTATTAATTGTAAATGATATTTTATCAGAAATATAGATATATAGCTAAGTATCTATAAAGCCCAGCTTAACCCTACAATGTGGCGACGATATCTACTATGGTTTGCACATGAATATGTTGATTTTCGATACGCGGTAAGTATATATTGATTTGCGTTCTTTGTAATATCTTGGTAATTTATTGATAACAATTGATCATTAATAGGAAATTATTTATTAATAGGAAATGCAAAGTATTCTTAATGTGCTGAACATTCCAATAAAATTTATTGAAAAACCATGTATAAACAAACCATATTGGGTGGTTGAATTTCCATCAGACGACTGCGTTAAGAAAGTTGCGTCAAGATCTGTCTTATTAAAAAATTGCATAGAACTTTGGTCTAGAGCAAAAACAGAAGATAATTTACACGACAATTTAAAGAGAGCATTAGAAAATGCCACTGGTAAATGGATTTCATCTGAAAATGCATTGAATATTAGTGATGTACATATTTGTCCCAGAGAACTATTGTTAGCATGTAACGATAAAAATAAATCATTTAAAGTAGAAGTGGAAACATTCTGTAAACATTTTACAATGAAGGAGAAAGTTGATAAAATAGAGGTAATAATTTGTTTTGTACAAAGTTTATATAAAGTTTAATATGTGTATAATTTTCTATTTGTTTGTGTGATTTTGAGTAATTTAATTATTTTACTTTCAGAAATTTAGTTATTTATCACTGGAAGGTCCAGTGAAATTAAAAAATCCTGACATAAAATTGGCTTATCTTGAATTTTATGGTGTTGACCCCAACAATGTTCCTGATCAACCACATGACTTATTTTTTGGAAAATGGGTATTTAAAATTTGCTTTTGTTATATAAATAAGCTTTTTTTTATTCTTTCGTTTTTATTCATGTAAACTTTATTAGCTATATATTTTAATATTTTTTAACAAAAACCAACTTTTTCAATTTCAACTGGATCATCTTGGGATCCTGTTGAAATTGAAAAAGTACCTAACCAAATTTTTATCAAACTACACTTCAAGTGTATCTGTCCTGATAACAAAGAATAGTCAAAATTGGTTAGCGGGATATTGAGTTATTTGTTTCCTTAACATGCACATACACAATATAAATTTAAGATTTATGTGATTTCTTCATGGATACTGTTGTGGATAGATACTATACATGGAAAAAATTAAACTGCACTAGCTTTCAAATAAAAAAAGAATCATAAAAATCAGTTTATCCATTAAACATTTAAAAAAACAGTTAAATTGATAACATCCTTCTTTCACAGAAGTCGGTTAAGAAATTGTATTGATTATGTGATTTACAAGCATATTTCTATTCCACCATGGCACAGTGGGACTGTCTTTGCCTTTAAATATTATGGGTACTATGCTAGGTATTTTTTTTTGTGAATATTTTAAATATCCTGCTCTGATATGATAAAGGACAACATTGATTTCCATTATTTAAATTTTAATATGTCAGGTCTAGAATGAAAGCAGACAATGGACATGAAGCTGTAAAAAAATAATAATACTAATCCGAGATGTAAAATTCTAGGTGGCTGATGGTCAAAGAGATCTCATACAAACACATTCACTGAAGAAAAGACAGTTTATAGGGAACACAAGTATGGATGCTCAGTTATCAATTATAATGGCAAATCAGGCACAGGTTACATCAGGAAATATTATGCTAGATCCTTTCGTAGGATCAGGATCCCTTTTTATAGCTGCAGCACATTTTGGAGGTAATTACATGACTCTATGAATTCTATTTTGAATATCACTTTTTAATGCTATTGTTGTGATGATGAAATATTTAGTTACTTCATGTAGGTAAGCGTCAGTTACGCGCTCACGACAGTTTCTCCTGCGTAAATTTCGTTCTTGCGTGAATTTTGGGATGATGTAGCCTTTCTTTCAGTGGAAGTCCAATAAAAATAGGTTCAGTGGTTCCAGAGATTAGCCAGAGAATAGCAATGGGCAAAGTGAGAAGGGGAAAAAGCATAAGACACTAGACATAAGACTATGTTTTTGTTTTAAATATTTTTTTTCTCCTTTAACAATTATATTATTATATTTATAACAATTATATTTACATACAACAAAGGCCCTGTCTCCCTACATTATATTTACTTTGGATGCATTGAGATGTCAACTTTCTATTTATTTATTTAGTTTTTTAAATGAGATAATAACGAAGTCCTTACTATAAATAATTATTATAAATTTTTATTCATATGTTTTTATTTATAGCTTACGTGTGGGGTTCCGACATCGATTTCATGATACTACACGCGCGCTCCCGACCCACTCGTCCCGGGCAAAAGGTAAAACAATGTATGTATTTATTGGCTTCCAGTGAAGGTTCATTTAAAATTAATATAAATGTAACTCTCATTTAATTAATTTGTTATTGCCATTCATACTGAATAGTAGTGATTATGCAAGTAGGTTGCTAAATGAAACAGGGTGTAGTTTTTATGTTATTAGGAGTTATTTTTATTATAACTAACAATATAGTTGTATGTTCAATGTTTTTTGCCAATCCGTGGAGTTACCTTATGCTATATTTGTATACACAAAAAGTGAATAAAAAAAAACTATTTTGTGTATCTTTACCTAGTGTAAAGTTAAAAAAATTGGAACTAAGTACATAAAAAAATGGAAATTGTATTTTTAATTCGTTAATATTATTTTACTACCATTCTACCCTTCATATATTATAGTCCGTTTTTATTTATTCCCACTATAGACGAAGAGAACCTGGGAGCCTAGTACTAGGCCACTCCTTTGCAATTAAGACAATACCGTTACCCAATTCGGCGGGAATTGTGGAGTGTGGTTTGAGTGGTGGCACTCAACGCCTTTCTTTTGTCTTGTTACCAAGCGACGAAATTACCGTGTCGTCCGTGTCGCAGGCATTTCTTTAGAACTTTTACTATTTTTGCAGAATACGTGCTAAAAGCAATTCAATGGCGTTCATTCTTATTGTTATTTCTTTATTTAAGGCTATCTAAGATTTACACGTTTAATGTTATATAGCCTATAGCACTCCTCAGGAATGTAGCTTTCAAATAAAACAAAAAAAGTAAATGAGACCAGTAGATCTGGGGCTTAGCCATTAAACAAACAAACAAATTTTTCCACCTTATTCTATTAGTATAGATCTACACTATATATTATTTTCCTTAAAAATAAAATAAATTCATAAAAATAAAATAGAGGATGTTTCTTTAATTTTAATATTTTATTTTAATATTTTTGTATCTTTCTAGGTACGTACAAAAGAAGAGAGTATAAGAAGCAATATGAAGCATTATAAGACAGAGTCTAGGTATTTAGATGTGATAGTAAGCGATTTTTCACTACCAATGTGGAGGGGGGACTTAAAGTTTGACGCTATTATAACTGACCGTAAGTATGTGTATATACTTTCTTTGTGTATTTTATACATTATGATTTTTTTTGTATTTTTATATTTTTAAATATTTGCGGCATCTGGAGGATAATCTAGACAAAATTAGATTTTTATAAAAAATATATGAATGCTAGATTATGACACAAAAACAACGTGAATCTGAGTGTCGTAGTATTTGAATAAAAAAAATTTTCTTAACTTCTAAGCTGTAATGTGTTGTTGGATTCCGTACAAATAAATGTCCAGTCGAAGTGCTTCTTACTCTATATATAATATGCGTAAAATATATTTTTGTTAAGCTTCAGGATAGGCCAGTCGTGGTGCAGCGGCACGAAGTGTAACTGTTAAACTGACTGGTTGTGGGTTCGATCCCCACTCGAGGTGATGAAATATTTACATAAAAAATTATATTTCCATTTCTTCGCTCTTCTTTTTCAGGATAGACAGAGGGAACCTGGGAGATTAGTAATAAGATGCTCCGTTCCCATTAAGAAACACTTCGCCAAATTGCGGCAATGTGTGTTGAGTGGCAGGACTCAACGCTGCGCTGTGCCTTGCCAACCAAAGCGTGGAAATGAAATGTTTTCATATACATATACATATTTCATTTACTCGACTAGGATTCGAACGCACAACCGGTTGCATTTACAGTCGCTCGCTTGTGCCCCTTCGTCACGTCTGACCTCACAATGACCTGCTTCGCGTTAAATTGTAAAAAACATAAATGATATTATTCATAGCTCCTTACGGCGTACGAGAGCCCACAGAAAGGATAGGAATAGAAAGGGACAACTACTCGCTATCAGAGGAACACCTGATAAACCACGTACCCTCGAAAGTGGAATACGGACTGGCGCACATGTACAGCGACTTGTTAGATTTCGCTGTGAAACATTTGGAACTTGGCCGACGTCTTGTGTGCTGGTATCCTATTGTTAGGTGAGGGTGTGTTTTTTAAATATTTAGTAATAATCATTATTATTTTTGCCACTATGTCTGATGTGCTGTAAACGCTTGTTGTTTGTGGGTTCGATTTCCATTCGTGAGAATGAATTGTTTTCATTTCTTCACTCTGGTAACAAAACAAAGTAGTGTTAAGTTCCGTCAATCGACATACAATATTTTTAAAATCAGTCAGTGCGTTGGGAACGGAGTGTCTTAATACTATTACAGTAGGTACCCTCTGCCTACCTTATAAATATGATTTATTCCACTCCTCCCGGAACACTCATATTTATTGTGTTTTTGTCAAAATGTCTTAAATTTTTATTTTAAAACGGCTAGATTAAAAATATTGATTAGGTCAAGATTTGAATCCACGTTTTAAAGTAATATGTCCAAACAACTAAATAAGCCTTACATTCATATATAATTGTACAATTTAATTTATTGGACAGACATTATAAGCTATGTGCTTTTCTTTTGTTTTAGTTCTTAATTAAATACCTAGTAAGATATACTTTTGTAGTAATAGTAGGAATTTTTATACAATATTAATATGTTAATTAATATTTCAGAGATGAATACAGCGAAGATCAGCTTCCGTCACACCCTTGTTTACGATTGGTTGCAAATTCTGAACAAGTTCTATCAAAACTAACCGCAAGGAGACTTCTAACATATGAAAAGATAAGCGAAATGGGTCCTAACATCCATTTAGATATGAGTACTGGGACACATAACTTTAGGTAATTAATGTTTATTCATTATATATATATATATATATATATATATATATATATATATATATATATATATATATATATATATATATATATATATATATATATATATATATATATATTTATGGAAAAGTCACGGCAATCGAGCGTGCGGGTCACCTGATGGTAAGTGATTACCGCCGCCCACGGCCCCGTGCAACACCAGAGGAGCTACAGGTGTGTTGCCGGCCTTTAAGGTGGGTTGGGCGCCGGGGCCCGGCATTACCTGATGCGAAACGCAGTGGCATAAAGCCACTACTTCACGCCGGTTTTAAATGCCGGGGGTGGTAATGATCCGGTTGAGTCTGCCCATGCGTGTTGCCATTGCTGGCGACGTGACTCTACCACACGTACTTTAGTCGCCTCTTACAACACCACCAGTACCAGGATGATTCTATTCTAGGCCGGGATCACACGGCACAATAATAGTATAAAAAAGCGGTTAAAATTAAACAAATCTCAATAAAAAAAAGTCTCAATAAATTTTTAAATATCATTTAAAAATTACTAAGCACGACGAGTTTCGCAGCTTAACACGAAATGCTTCTGTAAGCAATCGGTGGAAAGTGGAGAACGGAAATATCTTAATGGGGAACGGAAAGTCTTAACACTGGGTTCCCAGGTTCCATCTAACTACCCTGCAATGTGCAATTAATATTAATAGTAATATTGGAATGGGAATTTTTGGTGTTCCAATATTATAGTCAATTATATATATAGTCATACTGAAAGTAAACTAGATTAATCAATAAATTATTTTTTATTACAGAGATAAATATTTCTCAGTTGGAGAAATGACCAGAAAAGAGAAAAAAGAGAAGAAAGCAGAAGAAATAGCAAATAATGTATTTCAAAAACCGTTAAATATATGTAAAAATACATAATATATTTTAAGTTAGATTAAATAACATTTATATATAAATAATAAAAGTTATTATCAAATGTTTTAAATTTTGTTTCCATTTTAGATTTTGATTTGCATTTTAGATTGAAAATTTTATTCACTGAGGATCCAAAGGTCAAAGAAATATATGATATAAGATAAAAATTATATATATTCAAATATACAATATTAGCAAAAAATACATATACCTATAAAACGATACATTAATCTAGTTTAAAATTCATGCTCTTTGTCCCCTTCACTCCTAAGCCTTTTATAGCGAAAACAGCTCCCGACGGCGGTATAGGATCAGCTATACCATTAATCTCCATACAAGCAGTTGTAACAAATAAAATGTCCAAGTTATCTCCTCCGAAGACTACTGAGGTTACTTGAGGTACCGGTAGAGCCACTTTCTGGAGTATTTTACCATTCAACGGGTCGACTTTGATAACGCAGGAACCATTGAATACAGCGATCCAAAGGTTACCATCTTCATCTAAGGTGGAACCGTCTGGGATACCTTCTACGTTGTTTGTTTTTAAGTCGAAAATGTATTTGAGATTCGCTGGAACATATAAATTTTACAATATTTAAAAATACCTAGTTAGATAAAGATAGAAAGAGAAAGAGCTTATAAAAATATTAATCAAAAAACACCACACGTGCTAATAAAAAAATGTTTTGCGATGATATTTAAAATTGGTTTTAAAACTTTTGTTAAGTCATAATTATATTATTTAACATGTAATTTTATGTGCTCCAGCATTCATTATATATAGAGAAATTTATAACACACTACTATTGATAGGTTTTTTTTTTCAGATTAATGCAGTCTTCAGCATTGCACGATGGCGGAATTCAAAGACGCACTTTGCCTCAACTTTTTTTAGAACTTTACTGGAAGGAAGACATGAAAATATTTATTTTCTCAAGTGGGAATCGAACCCACAGCCTGTCGCGTTTACAATCACACGTGACACACTTGTGCCCCTGCGTCACTACTAGCCTCACCTCATGTTAATAAATGATAGAGCAAAAATATAAAAAAATATATTTACTTCTAGATATGTCACTTACAAATCTCGCCTGTCTCAACGTCATAGTCGTATCTTCGTAGCTTCATCTCCATGCTATCGGTATAGTAAAACGCTTTTCTCTTAAGATCCCAATTCAATCCGTTAGATATACCTATCTCTTCGCATAACTTGTGTATCCCGTTTTTATCAACACGGTAGAAGGAACCTTGGTTCAATATAATTTGGCCCGAAAGGTCCTCAAATCCCATTGTGCCTGTAAAAATAAAAATTCCGAAAACATATCTTTTAAATAAATTTAGACTTTAATAAAACTACAGCTTTATATTATATCTCATATAATTTTATATTATATCTTAGTATAAATTATATAAATATAATAATTAAATAGTAATCTAACTGTCGCCAGTATCAAGTCGCAGGTACATTCGAAGATGAAGTAGAGAAAAAAATCTTTTATATTTCTAGGTCTTTTCTTAAGTAAATTTTAATCGCTTGATCTGTTTTTAGTATGAAAACTCAGCGAAATTCATTGCATGGCGGTATCTTACAAAATGTATTACATTACTAACTATAAACCTACTACTAGGTAATACCGTATATACCTAATATGGTTAAAATCACTAACGTTAACGAAAAAGATATGATAGTTTAGTGAGGCCGTCGTGACCCAGGGGTACAAGGATGTGACGGTTGTGGGTTCGATTCCCATTCTAGGAAATGAAATGTTTATTTAAATTAATATCTAGTCTTATAACTAGGTTCCCTCTGCCAACCCTGCTGGATGCGAGATAAAAGCTGATTTTTTTTATTTTGATAGTTTAGTTTGTGACGACTGTTAAGTATCGTCATTATTCTATCAAGATGTTTTGAGCGGCAATTGGTAGTTAAGATACTTATTTTATATCTACATGTGTACCTACTTATACAATGGTATTTTAACTAATGCTTGTGAAAGAAGAAAACTTTATATTTTCACTAAATTAATCTGAAATCTTCCATTAGACAGACCTCAATTTAATATCTGAAATATGTATTAAATAACGCCATTTTCAAAAAAATACTTTAAACATTGTAATAATTAAGCAAAGTATAAAATATTTTATTCACATATCGAGAATGCGATCTCACTTTTACGTTTTGGTGAGTGAGCGTGAGTTCGATTACCACTCGAGGGCACAATTGTATAATTTTAATTATTTTGAATAAGACATGATGATGTCAACAAGCGTTTAACTAATATTAATATGGTATAAATATTTAAATAGTCTACATTTAATTTAATTTAATTTATATGTTTGTTATTATCGTAGTGTTATTTTCAACACGACGTTCAAGTAGTCCACGATATAATTGTACGCAATTAACCTTGATTAGGTTATAGTTCATATTATATTAGATTTTCTGTAGATTATCTAGTATACTTAATAGTTATTACTATTACTAAGGAAGCTCAATAGATACCTACCAAGTATAAAGCAAATCCTTAAAAAATATTATAGTACGTAAGTAGGTCGGCATTCCTAATATAGTAGCTGTGGCTTTTTGTCAAAGAGTTATATTTATCATTTGTAAACTATTATGGATTTGTTTGATTGAGTAACTATTTAATATTTACTTTTTTTAACTTAGGGGAAAATGGGGAACGGAATCATTTTAATGGGACTAACAGATGGTCTGACAGACTTACAGAGTGTTATACCGCTATGTGCGGGATACAGCTTGAAGCTAAGAAAAATCGAAGACGTGTCACTTTACACTCGGAACCAAGGGTAGGTTGTTAATTAGTTATACTACATGGGGTAAAATTATATATAATATTAACTTCGATTAGTGAGTACCTGCATACAACCTTCCCATAGGGTCAGCTTTACCGTCGTTCAGTCTGCTCGGCGGTTCCACATCTCTGTCGACTACACCAATTTCTTGTACTATAGGCGCCGGCGTCCCTTCCTCACCATCCCATTGAACGATCACAAATTTCCTCTCTATTCCAACTATAAATTTGTCTGTGGTCTCCTCAACGGGTATAATGAAGCCTACTTTACCTTCTGTAATGAATGTAAATTTATAGTTAAAAAAAACGAATAAGCGCCAGGTCTCGAAGTTTATTTAAAATTCAAGCCATTTCATCCGATACCAACTAGCATCTTTAATACTACATTTTGCCCCCCATTTAAGTCTATTATTTTTAAGGATTTAACTACAAATGCATATTTTTCAGTTTTTTTCATGAACTAGTATTACATGTCGATGCCAAATTTCATAAGTCTAGATCAACCGGAAGTACCTTATTAATTTTGATTCCCTTCATAGTGTCGAAGACGCGTTTTTTGCGATATGAACGGCTATATCTTTTTTAAAAAACGATTTTTTAAAGAAATCATTGGGGCCGTAGATCTGAGTATATGGTTTGAATTTTAACTCGATATCTCCAAACGTTCTTGAGATAAAGGCTCTTGACAGACAGACTGACGGACGGACGAACAACAAAGTGATCTTATAACGATTTCTTTTTTCCAAAGATACGGAACCCTAAAAATGTGATATAAAAAAGTGTAATAAATTCTGCGATTAAAATAAAATAATCCATTACCCCTGTAGAAATCAAACCCACAACCGTCGAGTTTACAGACAGACGCTGTGCCGCTGCGCCATGGCGGTCTAAGATTAAAAAATATACAATGTATATATTTGCCTACCTGTATAGACATTCTTTTCAGTGAAAATTAACTTACCAACTTTAGTTTTAGTATGTTTCTTGCTAGCGAGTACGTATTTGTGGATTGTACACCCTTTGATGTTTACAAAAAACAAAGCTTTCTGTCGTTCATCCCAATGTGGACCCTCGCCTAGCTCGAACGACTCATCCAATATCTTTTCCACTTGCACAGACATTTTTCACTAATAAATAATCAGTACCAAAAAAATCTAAAACAATTAAAATAAAATTTACATAAAAAAACTGTTATAAAGCAAGTATCTAAAATACACTCTACTTCATTTTAAAAAAATCTAAATTTGCGTATCTCGTTTATTTAGCTTTCTTTTTATGATTTCCTTAAATAATTTCTTGTTTTTTCTTTTTTAAATTTAACACAGTTACTTTTAATACTCTCATGCTAGCTGTAGCTAACTAAATAATACATAGGTATCTATCTAAAGCTAGATATTCATTAATAACGAAAAGATTTTTAATAATATTTATTCTTATATAACAACTCAATGATAGAGTACATATAGGTATTAAAAGATACCAGTATTTATGCATTGATTTTGATGCATTTTGTATCAAATTCGCCGCGTAATCAAAACCTATAGAATACTTGCCGTGGACATTCAGTTGCGAAAGGACATTGTGCAGATTGGGACCACCTTTTTATAGCAATAAAACATATGCTATTGGATCGGCCTTTTAATAGTTCGTTGTCCATTTATAGATAAGTATTAACAGAAAGTTTTAGAAACGATTATAGTTAATATAACGTTTTTTATTGTGCTTACTACTTTTTATTCTATGGTAATAGTTTATTTCGCGCACTATCTCGTCCTGACGCCTCCCCAAGCGCGTTGGCTTACGGCATGAGATGGATCAAGAGTTTGCTTACAGCATGAGATTGATGGATCAAGAGTTAAATGCACCAGCAATATTCTTAAAATACATTATCTATACTTCTATACTTCTATACTAATGTTATAAAGAGGTAAGATTTGCATTTTTGTATGTATGTATGTATGTATGTTTGTAGAGTTTTCACACAAAAACTACCAGACCGATTTCAATAATTTTTTCACTATTAGATAGCTGCTCTTTACTGACCAGCATAGGCTATATTACATTTTCAAAAAAAATAGAGATCCCTAATAAAAATGCAATAATGTAACCCAAGGTGAGAAGAAATTAATCTTAACAATTCTATCATCGCGTGCGCTGCGAAAACTATTGATGATAGAACAAAACAATGTTCTACAGTATTGTAGGGCGGATCAATATCTATAAAAAAGTCCGCGATAGCATATGCCCAACTACTGTAGTTATGACAATATAACCATTTTTTTATATCTTATAAGTTAACAAAAGTGTCGCAATAATCAAACCATATTATTCATACCTCTGCATTAATCCTTATCCTATTAAATGATGTTTATTAAAGATAATTTCAATACCTGTAAAATACTTTTTAAATTAATAAAATCGGACATCCCATTCAAAAGATATAACGAATTTAAAAATATCAATCTAAAGAAAATCATGTAATAATAAAAAATGCGGAGTGTGTGTCGTGTCGCCTCGCGCACCGTGGCGAGTAACTCTGCGGGGGTGAGGGGGAGGTGCATCGACGTATTATACTTACTTATACTTATACTAAAATTATTAAGACAATCGATTAGATTTTTTGTTTCTTTTGATTTGAATAGGCCCCGAAACTTCGAGATCGATTTGGAAAATTCTTTTACAATTAGACGATTAAGGTGTAAAAAAATACCAAAAAAAAACCTTATATCGCGTACGCTGTGGAAATTATTGACAAAAGAGCAAAGTGATGTACTACAATTTCATAGAATACATCAATATCTACAAAAAGTAAACGATACCATGTTAGAGTTATTTTACAATAACTAATTTTCAAAGGAAAAAGTGCAAACTAGAACAGAGCCGCCATTGTAGTACAGAGGGGCATCTAAAATATATATATTTTACATTCTGTCATAATGAATAGCTTTAAACTTTGCATACAAAGGTATCCCGTACGTAGTATATCATTTTTTTTCATTTATTATTACCAGTACAACAGTATCGATAGTAATGTGGTATCTATATTTTTATATGTATTTATAATATTTTTTATCCCCTTAGTGTTTTTCAGATGGAAAACACAGACAATATTTTATTTGATAAAATATTTTATTCACCATAAAAATGTTAGTAGTTTTTATAATTCTAATATAATTAAACAACTTTCTAAAATGATCTTTCCTTGCATGTGTATAACTATCAGGAGCTATTAAACAAAACAATACATTCTCATTTTGATAAATTACAATATAACAATATAATATATAAGATATTATATATTATTTTAATTTTTATTTTAAAACTAGCGGGCGCGCGCAACTTCGCCTGCTTAGTAGCATCCTTAGGGGTGAATTCTAAAAAAACCACGAAACGCGTGTTCAATAAAATAAATAAATTTTCCACAGTCTGAATTTATTTTTTTATAAAAATCGGTGGCGATTTAAAAAATTTTCCGTATAAACTTTCAAACCTATATTTTAACCCTTAGGGGATGAATTTTAAAAACCATGAAACACGTGTTCAATGAAATATTTTAAAGAGTCTGACTTTCAAATTTCATAAAAATCGGTGCTGTTTTAAAAAAATCCCTACAAACTTTCAATCCCTATTTCATGCGTTTAGGGTAAAAAAAATTTAAAATCCCTTATTAGTGGATGTCCAAATTATTAAAATAAACATCTGTCCAAACTTCACGTTTGTCCCATCAGCGGTTACCAGAGTGGCTGTGCGTGTGTCTTACCTCAGGCAGTCAGGTACATGTCCTTTTATATGTATAGATAAATAGATAAATAAGTGTATTTTGATCAAATTTATTTTCTTATAAAAATTAACAGTGCCCAAAAAAGCTATCATTTCTCTATGAGGATATAAATAAATAGTTATAAAGGACAGCTACTTAATCATTACACCATTCATACATGACGAATGTTGCAATAAAAATAATTAAGCCGATTTTACCGCTCCCGCACCGCGTTAGCGTCTTAGCTCTTTAAATAGCTTAAATCGTTTCTCAGATAAGCGTCGACTAACAGAAAAACCAACAAACAAACAAAATTTACAAATATTATTGTTAATAGTATACGTAGGTACGTTACATTCAATAACAGTACATATATTTCTCAAGAGAACTTAATCAAAACTTTGTATATTAAAACAATACATGAAATAACCATGTTAAGGAAGTGCCAAATATATTGTATGAATCAACTTTAATGTTATATTCAAAACAAATGAATTGTATGTAAATTTATTAATACATTTCAAGTATGAAAAAAAGAAAAAACGCAATATAATTGATTCTGTATCTTGGTTAATTTCTTTAGATATGGGTTAAAAATATTTTATCCTATATACTGTCCCCGTAAAAGAAGCGCTGACGCTTCCATTCTGTATAAATATTAAAGGCCGTCGTGGCGTAGGGGCACAAAACTGTGCCTGTAACGTGACGTTATGTGTTCGATTCCCACTTGGAGGATTGAATTGTAATTTATATTTTCATTTCGCACGTCAGTCATATATCATACGCATAGTATTTTAACACTTAAGTTCCCTCAACCTACCCTGCTATAGGCTGGATACAGCGTGAATCTGGTTTTAATTTTGTGTGACCCGATTAAAATAAAACTAATACTAAATATTTAAAGGAAGTTAGCCAAATTACAAAACTGTGAGGTTATCGTGCACGCACAGATAAACAGACAAACTGACCAAGTTCTATTATATTGTTAAATGTCCGTAATAACAATTTTTCTAATATATCTTCCATGTCCAGATGAGAGAGTTAGGATTTTATTGTAAGTATTGATATAACTATATAGCTATAACCATAACTTAGGCCCTAAGGACTCCTTAAGGTAAAAGTTTAAAGAAATTAATATATTGACAGCTGCATCTCTGCGGGCGAAGCCGCGAGCGGGTCGCTAGTAGTATATAAATGTAGAGATTCCTAAAGCCGCGCGTACATTAAACACCTGACAAGTGATCTTGTGATAGATTTGATTATAGTGGTTAAATATAATTATAATAATCAATAATTATCATTATCAACTAACAATATTTTAATTTCACCCTAAAATTATTTACTATGACCTTATTTCACAACAAGAAAACGAGAATCTTACTAACTGTTATATCTCTACACGGACAAGTGTGACAACGAAGCTGTCATCGCAAAAGTTGTTCCTACGGAAATAACTTATCCAATGAACTACATCTTATTACTATTGGCGGGTGGTCCCAGGTTCCATACATTTTTGCCCATTGTCATTTGGGGAAGCGAGAACTTACTATACAAATAGACAAAAAAGTGTCCGAAAAGAGAAAATTTATGAATAATTTATTTAAAAAAACAGACGGTCGACTGTGATCGTATAAGGATTCTATTTTTACACTCTCGGTACCTATAAATAGAAACAACCTAAAAACAACAATATTTTTTTAAGTTACTTATGCAAAATAAATATTTCAAAATATGAATGTTTTTGTACACTGTCTTACCTCGATAAAGTCCTACGCTTGAATACACAATATTTATATTTTAAATGCAGAGTAAAAACGTCATGAAAGAAGGATATCAGTAACTATTAATATTACTAAACAGTGTTCTTTCTCTTCAATCTTTGTATTTAAGCGACACGCTATCACTTAACGAAGACCGAGCAAACACTAAACTCGTTTCTCTAATAATACAACCAATAAATTACTCGAGCTAAAGGCGCTCATACATTGCACTCAGATGATAACGTTATCATCAGCTAAATATATATTAGCGTAATGGGAAAAAAATATATTTTTATAGTATTTAAATAACGTGACGCCTGTGGGTTCGATCTCCACTCGAGGAAATGAAATATTTAAATTCATAAATCCATTTCTTCGCTCTGGTCTTAAGGTGTTGAGTTCCCCCACTCAACACGCAATGCCTCCAAAATTCGGCGGAAACTGGGAAATGAAGTGTTTAAATACTACATTCGCTCTGCCTAACCTGATATGAGCGGGATACAGTGTGAAGCTGTTCTTTTCTTAAATCAATGAGGCAGTCTAAACCAAACGACGAAATTTCAAAGATTTTATTCATTACTGTCCGAATGGTTTTTTTTAGTAAATGAACTTATGAACTACCTATGAGATAGCATATATATGTATATATATATATATGTGCATAGATTACAATGGTTCATACTTTACTGTTATATACTTATTTAGCTATTTTTGCAGCGTACGCTCTTAAAGCAATTATATAATTATAATTAATAAAAAAAGCTATGGTTTACGTAGTCCGTAGTCCTGAGGAATGTAGCTATCGTACAAAAAAAAATAAAAATCGGTCTGATAGGTCCAGAGATAACAAACAAAGTCTTCCTCTTTATTATATTAGTATAAATAAAAAGCGATTTACTACTACTAAAATATTCTTTACGAAGAAATTCCAAAAAAAATTTATATATCCATAGGTAACACGAAAGAAAATTTTATTTGTTTTGTTTTTGCGGTCACATTTAGTAAAAAAGTATATATGTTAACATTCTTCCAATGTGTAGGTAGCCTTAGCGACCCGCTCCACAAGTGCTGTCAACTGCAACTCGATTCATTTTTATGTACAGTACGGTCACCAAGTTGTGGCCGCCCGGAAATAAGCTGCTGCGTTTCTAACTTTCGCTCATTCAAGATTTTCTGGAAAATATAACTAAAACAGGTTCTACTATAATGCCTATAGGCATTTAGAATTATTAGAAGAAGTATCGAACCCACAAACGCGACGACTGGTCTCGTCACGGTGACTCGAGTCGAGACGTGCTTTCTGGCATAAAAAGATATACATTCTTATATTAATAAGTTAAAAATATTTTCAAAGCATTATTCACACCCTTAAGATGTAGAACTTTTCAGTTTTAACGTTATATTTTTTTACATATGAATATATAAAACTAAAAAAAATTTTGGTTATTGTATTTCTCTGTTACATTCGTTCATATTTTATTTAATTTATTAGTATTTAATATACATATACGAAAAGATCTTAATTTGCTACAGTATCAATAACAATCGTCGAGAGCATTAATTATATCAAATATTAACATAATACTTAAATAGATAAATGTGATACAAGAGACCAAAGCTTCTATTTTTAGATAGTAATTTTATCAGTTTTTCTTTACTCTTGATTGTCTAATGTAATATTTTTCTAGCTTCACTTTCTACTCTGCACGTGGGAAGGGTATAAGTATCCTGGAATCTACTTCTTAAGTCACTCTGTTCCTATTTAGACAGTTCCCTTTTCGACTTCTCGCTTAATTTCCGAGCCGTTGTGTGAGTTGATGAACTCAATGTCAGCTAGGAAATGAAAATATTAAATATTTCATTTCTCTGAGTGGGAATCGAACCTACCACCCTCGCGATTAATCTTGTACTTCTGCGCTACAGCAGCCTAAAAGTTTTTTTTATAAATAAAGGAAAAAATTAAATAGTTAAGTACATGGATGTGGATGAATAAATGGATGTATGTTGCAATATATGGGGAGAAAAAAATGGTTTCTTTTGTATATAATACATTTAATGTATTCCTATCATAATAATATTTACCACACCAAAGTATACAGAAAAACTAATTATACCATATATATATATATATATATATATATATATATATATATATATATATATATATATATATATATATATATATATATGCAGTGGATTGGATGGCAGTGGATATAATTTAAAAACAATTCATTTTAATCCATTTGTATAATTTATGTATAGTAACTATATAAATTTAAAATAGTTTTCATTTCAATATACAAAAAATTCAAAATTTATACCACTCTTACTACCCATGCAATTTATAAAAAAACCAACCATTTAATAACATAGAAAATAATAAGTTTTGACTAAAATAAACATTTTTTTTAAGCTTCTTAGAATATACACACTTTTAAATATACATATTGTTTTGCGTTGTTATTATATTTTAACTTTATTTGTTTTATGAGAATCCTGTATGTAGCAGGATAGGCAAAGGGGATCTCGTATTATGATACACCATTCTCCATACACCGTCCAATTTGTCTTGTTACCAGAGCGGGAAAACATAATTGATTCTCGCGTGGGGGTCGAACCCACACCCGTCGCGTTTACAGTCAGAGGTTTTCCGTTGAACCACGATAGCCTTTGTTTATCTTTCTCTATTTATTTTATGAGTTCTCATTTATATGGCAGTTTGTGGTTGAAATAAAATTATGACTTACTTATATGCAATTAAATACAATATTGTTTACATTTTTACATACGAGTAGATGTTTATTAATCAATCGAGCTGAACTCAACATTAAAATAGTCAAAGTTGTTATTTCAGGATAAGGTTGAACTTTTTTCTGTATCTTTATAACTTCAGATTATATTACTATAATACATGCTTTTTAATATATAATTTATATTGAATGTGTAATTTTGTATAGTACAACTATATTATTTAATCAGTTATTGCTAAGCTCAACATCAAATTGGACAAAGCCGGCACTGCAGCAGAAGGTTGAACCTTTTTCTGTCTCTTTATAGCTTCAGATTGTGCCCATTGAGACAACTTGAAAATTTCCTTACGTTTCGAACTGCCCGATGACTTGTAATGGGTGAGTAAGTTATTTGTAACCTGAAAGTGTTATAAATAAAAGTTATATTATTAAGGGTTGTACATCACACATTCCAAATACAGGAACTCTAACCGTTGGTACAGTCCATTAACAGTAATTAATAGTAAAAAGCCATAAAGATATTTCTACAATTTTTTACCGCATATAGTAATGTTTCGTTTTGTCATGGACATTGAGCATTTTTCCCCCCTGGATAGATTTAGGAAGTTTGTTCTAAAGGGATGCGCCATAACCCTAGCCAGCCATAGCCAGATTTCTTGAAGAATTCAGTGTTACTCTTTATTATGTTATGTGTCGGTATGACATAAAACCGCCTAGAGCGTGTGTGGCGTGTGGGAGTGGGAAGTATATTAACCCGGGAGGAAAGATAAGAGGTGAAATTTGGATTTTTATTTTTTTTTATGGAAAAGGACAAGGCAAGCGAGCGTTCGGGTCACCTGATGGTAAGTGATTACCGCCGCCCACGGCCCCGTGCAACACCAGAGGAGCTACAGGTGCGTTGCCGGCCTTTAAGGTAGAGATAGACGCGATTTTTGAAGATACCCATGTCGTATCGACCTGGAAACACTGCCGCGGGTAGGCCATTCCACAGTTCCGTGGCGCGTGGAAGGAAGTTCCTACGAAACCGCACAGTAGTAGATTGCCACGTATCCAGGTGGTGTGGATGATATTTTAACTTGTGACGTACTGTGCGGTTAGAAAATTCGGCGGCAGGTAACAGGTCAAACAGTTCTTCAGAACACTCCCCATGATAAATGCGGTAGAGAACGCACAGCGAGGAGACGTCTCTACGCAAACCCAAAGTGTCAAGCCTTTCACAGATCATTGGGTCCCCAATGATTCGAATGGATCTCCGTTGTATGCGATCAAATGGTTCAAGCTGATACTGGGGTGCACCGGCCCAGAGATGAGAACAGTACTCCATATGAGGCCGAACCTGGGCCCTATATAGGGCCAATCGGTGTTTTGGCGTGAAGTACCGTCTCGCTCTGTTGATGACCCCCAGTTTCTTCGAGGCCAACTTGGCCTTGCTTTCCAGATGATCGCGATACTGGCAGTCACTCGAAACATTAAGGCCCAATAAACTGATACTGGGCGCGGCTGTAAGGGGAGTGTTTTGAAAGACTGCTGATACGATAAATGGGATTTTTTTTGTGGTTAACGCGCAAACTTGTGTCTTCAGGGGGTTAAACTGAACTAAGTTCTTTTCACCCCATGAGGAAACATTGTCGAGGGACGCCTCAACAGAAGACACAAGTTTATTTCGGCACTGTTCAGCGTTTTCCCGAGAAAAACTTGCTCGGCCGGAATAAACGGCGTCCACCGTGCTGTCATCTGCATAGCAATGAATGCTAGAATTCTCTAACATGTCATTGATATGCAGAAGAAACAGCATAGGGGACAGCATGCAGCCTTGGGGAACGCCAGCGTTCACGGGCATATGTTTCGAGCAAAAATCGTCGACAGCGACCCTGATGCTGCGCCCAGTGAGAAAGCTGGCGATCCACTTGCATAAATTCACGGGAAGCCCATAGGATGGAAGTTTAGCCAGGACCGCCCTATGCCACACTCGATCAAAGGCCTTCGCCATGTCCAAACTAACTGCCAGACTGTCCAAACTTTCTGCCATATGATAGTTGTAGGTTTGATTTTTCACTTGAAATACATCCTATTTTTCTTGGTCAAGCCGACAAATCGTGGTCGCGTTAAAGTTAGCTGCGCAGATTCCATTTTAGTACTTTCTGATTATTGATCTTCCTCAGGAAACCTAACTTCACCTGACAACGGCTCGTCAGCCGTAATGTACATTAAGACACTTCGTTGCCCAGGGGTGGCTTAACCTATATTGCAGGGTGTGCAATGCACGAGAGACAACTAAGAGCATCATCTTGGACCTTCATGGTA
Organism: Heliconius sara; assembly: GCA_917862395.2. NCBI lineage: Eukaryota > Metazoa > Arthropoda > Insecta > Lepidoptera > Nymphalidae > Heliconius > Heliconius sara. Next base: position 12,233,411 of record OU860782.2, on the reverse strand, counting down.
CAACTATGATATGACAGAAGTGGCCAGCCAGCAAGGTGGCTGGGGGAGGTTATCAAACGCGATGGCCTAGGGGGCGTTACACGAACTTAAGCCGCCCTAGCCGTTACCATTAAGACTTTCCGTCGAATTATAGAGACATTGCGTGTTGAATAGCAGAACTCAATGCCACACTTCAAGCTTTAACAAAGTATATAATTTATGTAAAAAAAATGATTTTGACGTTTTAATCATGCTTTATACAAATGTATTTGAAATACATTCATTTCATCAAACAAAAATTTATTATATATTTTTTTAAAACTATAAATAAATTTCTGCGTACGTAGCGGGATTTTAAGACGCGCCTTTTGAAAACTGTTGTCCCCTAAAACATACGTTCTCTTCAAGCGTCGTAATTTTTTACATGCTTGTTAAAAGTTGCTTATGTTTTGTAAACCAGTATTTTTCTTTCCATAATGCACATATAACACTTAAAAAATGTTAAAAATAAAAGTTAAATTAATGAGAAGTAATTTCTAAAAAAGACAATATATTAACGTATTCTTATTTATTATCAAAAGAAAAACATTATACTCACTAAGAACAATCCAAGCAACGCGCGCATATTGTCCGGATTCAACTTTAAGGCTTGACAGTAATAAGATTTTGCTAGCTCCATATTATCTACTCCACCCTGAATTAAAAAAAGTTATAATCATATCAAAAATAGCTATAGCTATAATGACATTTACATATGTAGCTAAACTTATTACACCTTTTTATATAATTGTTTGTCGCTTAATTTGCTTAAACCACAGTTTATTTTTAACTAAGAAAATAAAAATAAAATCTTAGGGAGTATAGGGCAATACTAAGAGGGGATTTTTGAAAACTATAAGGTACGGGGAAAAACAGAATTTTGCTGGCAACAATTAGTATCACATTATATATATACATTTGTCTGTATGTGTGTATCCATATATTACCATGGTATATCGTATATCAGCATAACGTTGGTGCATCAAGTGATTATGGGGTTGGTGAAGAATAAGTTCTTCTACACAGAAAGCTGCCTTTGAGTACTCTTGAAGTTGCAGATAGAACTCAGACAGCTCTTGCCAAGCTTCCATGTCAGACATAAACCTAAATATAAAAAAAATGTATATATATATATATATATATATATATATATATATATATATATATATATTCAACCAACATACCTATTCCTTTTATAGAAAGATAGGTAATATTGTGTCAAGATTCACCATTCTTAGTCAAAACTGTTTTTTCTTGCTCTAAAGGAGCAAAAAGGCAAATTACACCTACAACCACCAGGTTTAAGTCCTAGTATGTTCATATTTTTATAAGTTTTTAAAATATTTCACTATTTTTAGTCGTATCTTTAAGACATATTTTGATTTTTATATTATGAATTAGACACTTATCAGTTACTTCATTTCAATGCCTAAGTTTACTCACTTTTTCAAGTAATCAATTAATTCCTTTATAGCCTCATTGATAAGGCCTTGGGCTTTCAAAATTGCGACGCGACGTTTACGTGCCAGGGCATTGGTTTCATCCATTTTTATAACACTGTCAAGAATTTCTAATGCTTCATCATATCTGTGAAAATAAAATATTTTTTAGTTTTACTCATCTCCCACATGCAAAGAGCAACCAAAGTTGAGAGAGAATTGAGTGCTGAGACACAGATTGTGTTCTACTTTATTCTAAATGTTATTATAGGACATTCAGCAGGCTATGAGTTAGCCTAAGAAGAGCATTTTTAAGTATCTTATGATAAGAGCTAAAATACATTACATAATATAAATTTGATGCTTATTTGATAATCTTTGTCCTCGATACAGCTCTCTAGTCACTTTTTTTTATCCAACACAGCAGAGTAGGCAGAGGAAACTTGAAAACCTAGTATTAAGACTTACTCCTGATTAAGACACTTCCATTTACTTACCACCAAATTCTGTAAGCATTTTATGTTGAGTGGCAGAAATCAATGCCATGCTTTGTTTGTTACCAGACTGAAGAAATTAAAATATTCAATATTTCATGTTCTGAAGTGAGAAGCAAACATACAACTTGTTACATTTATAGTTCACACTTGTACACCACAGCTAGCCTCTGCAGCACAACAGTTAGATATGTGAGACAAAAAAGATTGTTATATCTTTTGTTTAAATTTTCTTTTTCTATTTCTTCACTCTGGTATCCAGGCAAAGTGCATTTGGCATTTAGTTCTGTATTATTTTATGCATATAAAACATGACATGAGATAAATATGAAAATAAAATCACTTACTGTTCTTTTGCCTCAAAACACATGGCTTTGAATATCATTACTCTAAGGCTGTCGGGAAATTCCTCAGATAGCATCATTATTGTCAGTTTTCCACCATCAATAGAGTGGCAATCCAATGCTGCATATATTATTTGTTCCATTATAACATATTCTGGAAGAATAAGACATTTTTAAGTATCTTATGATAATTGTCAAATACAATTTTTTAATTTACTTTACTTTATTCATGGACGAGATCATACATTGTTTATATCATAGTTTAAAATAAAAAAAAACAAATCAAAACACACTATTATACGTACTTTCATTGCCCATTTTGGGTAAATGCTTCATAATAGCTTCAAACATATATAATAGTTCCCTATTTGGTCTTTCGTTGTTCTCACGCCATTGTCGTAATGTATCTAAAATTTCTGAAATACAATATTATTTTAACATTAAATAAATAGTTTATATCCATGTAATTATTAATTTAATCATTGTTATCTTATGGTAAGGCACACACCTGTGTGAGTTAAATCGTTGTAGTTATAAGACATATTGAACGATGACAAGTTTGTTAAGATTCTTATAACGTTTAAATTATTTAGTATTTATTTATTTGTATGAACTTTTATTAAAAGACTACAAAATTCACATTGAAAATTAAAATTTATTGCTTAAAAATTATACGTCATTGTGACTGTCATATGTAGATGTTGCCAGTGTGTAGAAAATAAAAAATACGCTAAACTTTATATTTTCGTATTCGGTACTACAGCTTAAATACTTGCTTAAAGAATTGACTTTTAAGAGTCAACTGTCCACATCATTTTAAACATTATGTTATATAAATTAAAAATATATTAGCACAATAGTTTTTTTAAAGTAGGAACAAATATTTTAAGCATTGTTAATAAATTTTTCTAAGTATAGTTAGTATAGAGTATAAAATGATTACTCTATACTAACTATACAACCAGTTTTATCATTAAAAATTCAATGAGCTATTATTTAAATAATTTTATCAAATCTATTATACGATATAGATTACGATATAGACCCTAAATTTATTTTAAAAACGACAGCATAAGAAAATATTTTTTGTGAATATATTTTTTTATAAGAAAATCTTCATTTTGTATTATTATGTAGTATGATATATTTTGAAGTATGATGAAGAACATAAGTTATGCCAATATTAAAATATTTTGTTGTGTGTATATAGCTTTATAGTTTATTGACACTAAATGACTATTTCTTTTCACGCATACATTGGTAGTTGTAAAATCGATCGTTGAATAAGTTCTAGTACTATACTATAGTATTATGAAAGATATCATGTCGCAGAAATTCGACTGTCGTATATCGGAATATGAAAGATTTTGTGTGTGCCGTGAGCATTCTGTGGTGATGTGATGTGAACCTGTGATCGAGACGTCTGCAATATCACAATATGTCTGACTATTTGGAAATATTTTTAGAATTAGCGTAGTCATAAATAATAAAAAGATCTATTTTAAAGGTGTCCATGATATGGACTATACATGACACATATTATAAAGAGGTAAGCCCCGTTATTATGCTAACACTGCAAAGGTATTCAATTCTTTCTTCTCGTATTCGACTTTTTTATATATCAATGGCCTTTATCTTGGACTTTTGTTTTCTTTTATCTCTTATTCGTATGTCGAACTAGTTTTTTGGTGTTTGGTCATGCGAAATCGTTCATTTTTATTGACGTAGCTTTATTTTGTCCGACAGATCGATAAGGAGACGAGTTATAGTGAAGATATGTGTTGTGGGCCATTCGCCTTACGTGTGTATAGTGAATATGCGCGTGACAGGATTGAGGAGCGCCGTGCAAAGTGGTGCTTCGATCTGAGTGCGCATTGGACGATATAACGTTTCACGCCTCGCCAGGGTTAACCTGCGCGACGCGTTTTTTGTATATATTTATATTATATAGAAAATAAACATGGATCAAAGAGTTCAGTGCCCTGTGTGTACACTGTATCTACACAGTGGGATGTCATTAGCATCGCATTTGGATACACATCCAAAAGATCAAGTAATAAAAGCATTATGTAGCCTATCAGCAAAAAATTCTAACTTTGGAAGCAGAAGTACTACTCCATTGAACTCAGAAAGGTCATATAGAAGCAGATCACGCACTCCAGCTACAGATGACAGTGGCCGCTGGGGCAACTCCCATCGTAATAGTGATGCTGAAAGGTATTGGAGAAGAACACCAAGCCGCACGAAATCAACCCCAATTTCAAACAATTCAAGAAATCCAACTCCAGATATTAGAATTGGAAATATTTCATTTGAAAACCATAGCTCTAATAATAATTCCAGTCAGTGTTCTGATTCATGTACAGTAAAATCTGATAAAACACAGAAGACATATGGTTCTAATGGTCAGCTGTCGGCTTCTGAATTTGATCAACAATATCCTTACTATGGAGATCAACAAGAAGATACAGAAATAAAATTTTCAAGAAGCTCGGAATATAATGCACAAGTAGAGAATCCAAGTAATTTGTTTGCATATAGTATGCCTGTCATGGGGCCAGGAGTAAAGCTTCCACCAGGTATGATGCCAACAGTGCCTAGACGAAGTGGAGACTTCACAAAATTTTTACCTAAACAAGGAAATTTATTAATGAAAGCCAATATGAGTGGGATGCAATATATGTCCCCTGGAGGGAAACCAATGCATGTAATGATGCCTACACCACCAACATTTATGCAAAAAAATATGCAAAATAATATGATTATGGCTGGAAGTATGCCAGGGTCACCAATGCTAGACCCAAAGTCAATGCCTTCATCAATGAATCCTCTTAATAGCCAATTTAATCCACTGAATACAGGATTTACACCTGGAACTACTGTAGTTACACAAAACTCTCATATAATTTATAGGGAGATGGTGCACAATATTGATGGTAAACCCTTTCCTTCAAATATGCCACCTGTGCTAGGAGGCCCTGAAACTGTTACAAATGTGGCTCAAAGTAGTTCTATGTATCAAAATGTAATGGTTGTTGACCAGTACGGTAACACATCATGCATGTATTCAACACCACAGCATCTAATGCCAAAACCATGTAATCCTATATTTAATGAAAGTATACCATCGTATATGCAAAGTATGACTAATAAAACTTCCCAGCGTATTGTCAATGACACTAATAAAACATTGATTATTGAAGTCAGTCCTATGACAGACAGTCAATCTCATGAAGAAGCTCAAATACCTCGGGGACCACAACAAAAAATTCATCCAATTAAAAGAAAACTTGAAAAAGAAAAATGTGAGTTGAAAACTGAATCACCAGGTTCTAGTAAAGGATTAAAAATTCTTAGTAATATTAAGGTGGAAGTTCCTGTCCAACATCATAAAAATATGCTTAATACTGTTATGGATTTAACGGGTTCAGCTGATTCTGATTACCCTGATCGTTCTGTAACCCCAGAAAAAATATTGCCAGATTTAGATGAAGATCCCACAAGTATAATGGATGAATGTACCCAACGTTCATGTATCAGTGTAGATAGTATAACATCAAATGCATTTACTGGAATAAAAAGTTCATCCAATCATTCTTTTAAAGATTCTTCGTCTAAATCAAACACTGTAGAAAATAAACTAGATACAGAATTTTCAGACAGTTGTCCAGTTCCTGATCTTATATGCAATGAAAAACCTTCTATATCTCCTTGCAGTGAATTATCGGAACAGGGTGATAACTCAACTGAACACATACTACCATCACCCAAACCCGAAAGTAGTCAACCATACCAAAGTTCTTTATGTAATAGTAATGATACTGGCAAAAAATCTGGTAAAGCACAAAAGAATAATGTTTTAAGGCTGAACAATATTTTCGTAAAAAAACATAAAAAAATTTTGCAAATAAGGAATTCTAAATTGGATCATCCTTCAAAAGTAGCTCAAGCAGAACAAGAGCCAAGAGCATCATCATCGTCTCGTAAGTCACCAGAAAATTTTTCCATGACAAAAATCCGTCAACCAGATTTAACGGAAGTTAAACCTACTCTACAGACTGTATCCATCGAGAAGATCAAAGATAACGATGTTGATGATCGTAACGATTTCGACGCTAACACAGAGGAACAGTCGATGGATATCGAACCAGTTACTCCGTCCAATGTCAACCATTCCAATGATTTTTCAAGCAATGCATATAATGGCTTGGTGCAAATTAAAGAGGAAGTAAATTCTAGTAATGAATTTAGCAATGAAGCCGTAAGGTCTCCTGCTGATATTGCACCTATGGAGACACTTAGGCCCATTAATGTGATCAATTATAGCAATATGGCGGATTTTGATGACGATTCCAATCATAGGGAGCTACTAGAATTAGAGGCAACATCAAAAAATAAGCAATTTGTGTCTATGATGAACGAAAATTATTTTGGTGACAATATTTATGCAGATTATTTCACACCTGACAGAGGAGAAACTTTTGAAGCTCAAAAAGAATCAAATTTTACTAAAGATGTTGCTAAAGACGCGATGTACGTTTGGGGAGAGCCTTCACAAAAGGAGAGTGAATTCGTTTTGCCCAATTTCATCCACGAGAGTTATAAAATAGCGGAGAGTGGTATGGATTATTCCGACATTGGCGCGGGGGAAGAGCAAATGGATAGGGGCGAAAAAGACAGCAAAGTAGATGTTTTAAGTGAAAGTAGGAGTGAGGGTGAACCACCTCTAAACATTTGTGCAGATGAAAGAATGCCGCCGAGAGGTGAACTGAGCGGGCAGGAAAGCAATGGAGATATGGAATCACCTTGGAACGGGGTAAGCTTGGCGATTAAATGTTTATATATTAAATAAATTTATTCACAGTTTATATTCAACTGTAAGAGTTTAACAATAATTATACAATTAGCTACGAAATCGCGGTTTTTGTGTCAAGGTCGTATACGCGATGTAAATAAGCAACTCCAACTTCATAAAGATAGTCGATTTAAGGCTAATGTTGAAAAAAAAAACAACTATAGAAACCAACCCAATATACTTGTGTGTGAAACTGGATTATTTTTGTAATATTTTTTAAACTTAAAATTAATAAATTTTCAATTTTTTTTGTTTAATACTACTTAGTTAACAATTAAATGTATAATTTTTTAAAATAAATAAAAAATTTATTGTTTTTAAATTTTTAAGATGTATTCGGGAGTGCCGCCCGCGGCGGAAGCTTACGATCTAATGGCGCGGGAAAGTTGGGTGTCAGACGGCTCTGACGTTGAAGTGACCGAGAAAATTGAAAATATGTAAGTAAAATATTTTGATTTCTTTTTTTATCTTAATTTATAAATATTTTTACGCGATAAAAATATTTTTTGTACTATATAAATATCAATTTGTGTGCGCTATATATTCAATATTTTCATTTCCTCGCTCTGGTAACGAGACAAAGCGCCACTCAACACCCAATGTCTCCAGAATTAGGCGGAAAGAGATTCTTTCTCTACTCTGCTATTTGCGGGATACAGCGTAATGATATAAAATAAATCATGAAATCAATTGGGTTGTACGTCTTAATACTAGGTTCCGTTAAAAAAAAATGAAATGATATCCTTACCTTGACAACACCATCTATAATTAATTACGATCAAAGATATATTTAGATAAAATAATGAATTAAACAACATTTATTTAAGCTATATTAATATAAATTTCAGAGAGGAAGAAATCCCCTTTCCAAAAGCACAACGAATGCACAATTGTGCACAATGCGGTAACAAGTTCCCAACTCTTAAGGAACTGCGTGCCCATAAAGCAAATGTTCACGTATTACCTACTTGCTCTAACTCGAAAACATCATACAGCCGCCTCATGACGGCGAGAGCGATAAAGAAGGAAGAGAAACCCGATGAGCATGTTCTAGCAGGTACAGTTGTTTTTTTATATTTATATGCTATTAATAAAGTGCTGCGTTGAGTTCCGCCATTCAATGTGCAATGTGTCAAATTGGGACAGAGCGGTGAAGAGGTCTTGGTAGTATAGGCGTAGCTAGAGAACAGATATCTGCTCAAAAATTATGTTTACACGAACATAATATATTCGATACCATTAATATTTTTTCAAAGTGTTCAGGGAAATTTTATATCAAAGCGTGAACCGTAAATCAGCTATAGCTAAAATCCATTAACTCAAATAATGTAATAATACGAAAAAATCTAAAATAAATGTTCAAAATAAATGAGTGTTTCAAATTTCACAATGGTATAGCATTAAGAGAAAATTAGTGCTTGACAATTTTATTCTTCTTTTCACACTGAATGTTCAAAAAGATAGCCATTAAATAAATTAGCTTATTATTAGTGTTTGTTGTTAAAGAAAACCTTAAAAATATGATTTTTTATTTATACATCATTTATAGAAAAAAACCCATTGCAATATTAACAAACATACATTTGATAGTTTTTAGCTGACAGTAAACGGGACGTTTGTGGGTTCGATTCCCACTAGGGTAAATGAAATATTTTTAAACATTTTTAAAGTGTTTATTCCACACGTAGGAAAGAAAAATACTTATTTAGAAAACCGACCTTGTCGGTTTCCAGGAGGCGCGGGTTCGAGTCCCGCTACGTTCAAATTTTTATACGTTTTGTAAATAAGTAAATGAATGATTTTCATTGATATGGTCAGACGATTGCATTGAGTTCTATGGAATATCTTTTTCCTCACTAGGACCTAGTAGACCCTAGATTCGTTTTGCTCAATTCTATATGTGGGATACAATATAATGCTAAAAAAAATATAAACATGATTAATAAATACTTTCAGGCAATCTCTTATCAATGGACTCAAAGGAAACAATAGCGTCGGCCATGCTCCAAGTATACCACCAGCAATTCGAAGCTAAACCGTCCCTCGACGGCATATTAAAGCAAGAAAATAAGAAACGCAGGAAAGATTTCATATGTCCGACATGTAAAGTGGACCAATTGACAGACGCGGCTTTCCACGCCCATCTTAAAATACATCCGCTGGAGTGCTTGACTTGTGGAAAATGTTTCTTCAGACGAGCGAACCTGGCGTTACATGTGAAAACACATTTAGGGATAAAGAACTATAAGTGAGTTGTGCATGTACGTCCATTTCAAGGATTTATTGCTTGTTTCATTCGTACTTATAACTATTTGCATATTGATTGATACTTTTTTTTGAAACTGAATAGAAATTTTACATGTGTGAATTGAACCCGCACCTCTTGATAACCATCCAAGCACTCTGACTACTGTACGTTGTTATTGACTTGCGTCGCAATTCTTATATGCTTCTTACAAATTTTCTATTAAAACATCTCCATATTATTAATAAATCTATTAACAAAACTACAAGTACAAAGGATATACAGATTATAATATTTATAATATAAATTATAATTATATATAAAATACGCTTTTTTTTATTAAGATTTAATATGGAAAATATCTATATCTTAAATATTATTTTATAAATGACATTAATTTATGCAATAAATAATATTGCTTTATTCATCGGGTTTTGGTGTGTTTTCTTGTGTGCTTTAGTTTTGGTTCTTATATAATATATGTTATTTTTAAAAGAAAGAAGGGTGGCTATTATTACTTGATATTTCAATATACATATTATGTTACTACAGAAAATCAACATTTTTTGTCTTTACGCATTTAAAATTAGGTAAAAAGAACTTAATTATTACTCTGTATTCTACTCTTCACCCATTTTTTTACGTGTTAAATGGCGGATGAAAACGCCGTGCTTTGTTCAATCATACCATAAAAGGAAATAAAATTCATTTTAATAAAAACATTTTTCGGCACAAATTGTATGTAACCAGCAACTATCGCGCTTGCATTCAAATAAATAATAATAAAAAATATAAAGAATTACAATGTGATAAAGAATGTGTTTACATCTTTATGCTATTTTAAGCCTCAACCAGAAATAGATATTTATTGGCGTTATCTAAATATAATCTGTTAGTGTTATTGTTTATAAATTGTGATAACGATTGTTTTGACATAGAGAGTGGTTGTTTGTGTGTGCGTGTGCTTATATTATAAAATAGATATATTTGACTTTTAATTGAATATATAATTAAAAATATATATTCAACGCCGTTTTGGTGGAGTCTAACACGACGGTTTTGGGTTCGATTTTAATCAATTATTACCTCACTCTAGTAACAATCTAAAATGCAGTGTTAGTTAAAAAAAACTTGTTTTAACTCTTTTCAATTAGACACGAAGTCTAAAAAATGGATGGTGCGTGTGAATGTGGAAAACGAAGTGTCTTAATCCTAGGTTCCCTCTTGCTACCCTGTTCATATGTTTTTTTATTGACTAGGTCGTCGTGGTGCAGGAGCACAATCGTGCGACTATCAATGAGTCAGTTAGGGGTTCGATTCCCTCCCATTGGAATGATATATAGATTTTTTTTATTTCCTCGGTCCAACACTTAACACGCCATGGCTCCAGAATTCAGTGGAAGAATCGGTTGATAAACTGACATGTCTTAATGGGAACGGACTGTCTTAACAATAGTTTCTCGGTTTCCTAGGTGCAGGATATAACGTGAAGTTGAAACAAAGAGAAAAATAATTATTTCTAACAATTTCCAGATGCGACATATGCGAGAAGCGTTTCATAACGCGCCAGAAGCTGACGGAGCACCACAACACGCACACCGGCCGCGCGCCCGTCAAGTGCACGCTGTGCGACGACACCTTCAGGCGGTACTCCAACATGGTGCAACATAGGTATGAATGTACGCGGCGTTGAGTTGCACTCAACACGCAATGTTTCGGAAATTGGGAATGTGGATAATGGTGTGTCTCAATACTAGGTTCTGGGATACGGATAAATTTGTTTGTTCCATATTGATTGTTAAGTTCATATTAATATTCCATTGCGTTGGAACAGTTTCATTTTAACTAAACTACATTGCTGTTACATGAAAATGTTTTATTTTCTTTTTAAATATACAGAGTGCTTTTGTCATCACCACCTTAAATGAAAGCACAGTTTTAAGTACTCTATAAAGTCCTAGTACAATTAAAACAAAACAGATTTTGCCAAAAATGAAAAAGTTATTTTTTAAACAAAATAATTGTAATCGCTACTGGTTGTGGGTTCGATGCCCAGTCGAGTTAATGAAATATTTATTTAAATTTATATTTTCTATTCTACGCTCTGGTACTGTGGCAAAGGGCGGCATTGAGTTCCGCCATTCAACACGCAATGACTCCAGAATTCGGCAGAAAGGAACGGGATTGGAAGGGGAAGGAGGGGAACGGAGTGTCTTAACACTAGGTTCCTCTGCCTAACCTGCTGTATGGATACAGCGTGAAGCTTATTAAAATAATAATAATATATTACAGAGACCGTCACCATTTTAAAAAGAAGACAAAAGTCCGCGACTTCGTCTGTCATTGCGGTGCTGTGTTCCACTCTAGGGCCAAGCTCCTCTGGCATAAGGAAACCCACGAGGACAAGCCCAAAGCGTGTTTGTACTGTAGCGACAAGTTTGTCCACGCGGCGTCACTTACAAGACATGTACGGAGGTCTCACAATGAACATTTTGCTGATGTACAGAAGGGAAGGGAAAACGTGCCATGTCCTGTGTGTAAACAGGTAATTTTTTTTAGTTTTTTGCTTATACAGTAGAAACTCTATTATCCGGCCCTCAGATATACGGATTCGCGATTATCCGGATTACAGAACAACTGTATTAAATGTACCTACAAGTCGTATCAGTCGCCCGCGCCGCGTCCCGCCGGCGCCCGTGCGGTCGCTGCCGCCCGTTTTTTGTTATTGTTATCAATTGCTACTCCGTCCAGACGCGCGTGTCACGGTTAAATGTATTAAAAAAAATTAAAAATATTTTAAACCAAATTGAACTTATTATTTTATTTAATTAGTTGTATTACCAAAATGCAATTACCAAATACATATTGTAAACCAATTACTCGTCGTACATCTTAAGATATCTTAATAAACATCGATTTTCATTCACTTTATGTATTAATTGTTTTAATTAAATTTATATAACTACGTATGTGCATATTTATATATTCTAAATACCCCGATTTATTACCCGATTTTCCATACTTTTGATTATACGGATTTTCGATTATCCGAATGCCTACCGACAACAATTAGTCCGATTAATCGAGTTTCTACTGTAACTGTATAGTCTCATAGACTCCTATAGTGATCATATAATCAGCATTTTGCTGGTGTACAGAAAATATGGTAAAATGTGCCGTGTGCAAATAAATATTTTTTTCTATGGATATAGAAGGACTCTCCCATATTTTCATATAGGAGAGTCCTGGCTTATGTTTAGATAGGTAAGTTTTATTTAGTTTTCTTAATGCCTTGTATATAATGTTGTAAGTAAAGTGACAGAATTGTCCTGGTGGAGTAGTTTTGGCTACATGGGGGGTGGATCCATAATAAACACAATTGAAGTAGCAAAGAATAGGGAAGGCTATATCTTCATTGCTATGCATTATAAGCAAATATACTAACTATCATGAATGTATTTAAGTAATTAATATTAGTTCTAATATTCATATTAAAATAAAATTTAATTTAATCACTTATTATTATTTTTTTAATTATTACCATATCTATTACAGTTATACCTCCGAGCGAATCTACGCGCTCACCTCCTAACGCACAGCGGCAAGCGTCCCTACAACTGCATCATATGCAACAAAGGCTTCACAACCAAATGGAACCTCAAACTGCACCGATGGACCCACCTCAGTCGTTCAGCGAAGCCCTATAAATGCACCCTGTGCAAAGGTGCATTTATACGACACACAGAATATATATCCCACATGAATGCCCACAAGTCGGTGCGCCCCTACACGTGCAACTACTGCGGCTGTCAGTTCATAAGGAAGTACAACTGTCAACGTCACGTCAGAGAACACGAAATGGCGAAGAAGTATGTGTGCAAAGTGCCGGAATGCGGTAAATCGTTCCATAGGAGTTATTATTTGTCCGAACATATGAAAGTGCATAGTGGTGCGAGGCCGTTTTCCTGTAACATATGCGGGAAAACATCCAGCAACAAGTCCAATCATAATAAACACGTCAAAATACATCACGCCCGTGAACCTGTTGCCACCGAAGCGTAAATATGTGTTGATAGTGCTGCCATCTTTTCGTTGTCTATTATTATATTGACATATTTGAATTGTATAGAAGTAAATACAGCAATTTCCTTCCATTCAGATCGATATTTGTTACAAATTAAATTAAACATGATTTTCGTACTGTAACAAATAATGAAAATGTAAAATGAAAAACCCTGTATATTATAACATGTGTGTAATATTACAAAATAATATGACCCACCATATTACGCAAAAACAAAAAAAGAATCAATCAAGAAGAAAATGAATATTGCTATATTTGCGTTTATATGATTCATATATTTCCTAAAATGTCGTTCATAGTTAGTTTTTTCTTTGCATATAACAATATGATAATGATATTAACATTGAAACATTATAGAAATAATCAAGGCTGCTAACTTATTTAATGTTGTTAGATAATCTCTTCAAATTGTATGTATATATGTACGGAATAGCAGCACTATTATTGATTATTCCAATATGGCGCCGCCACAATGTAAATATTTAGTTAAATTTAAATTTTATTGTGTAAATACAGGACCAAGTTTGCGTGTAAATTGACGGAGTTACGGCATTTTGCAGTTTCTTTCTGGCATATTGTTGTATGACGGGATGATGGGTGTCCTTATTTGCATTCTTTTTTCAGTTTTAAATTATATTACTGATACTGAGTGAGCTTTAACAAAATTTGTATCGAAATTGTAACAACTTAACAATATAATTTTTTAAACTAGTTTTTACCGGCGTTTTTACCTGCGTTGTCAAATAAGTGCCATTGACAGCAAGTACAGTGGGATACTTCGAAACTATTAACATGATGTGCTGTGTGCCTGTAACATTTTTTCGATAAAAGACCATCTAACTCAAAAATAATCTTTCAATTAGAATTAGCAGCTCCTGAGATTACCGCATTCAACTAAACAAACTCTTTAGCTTGAAATGTTATTATAAATATCTGTATGTTGCGTTAAATATTAAACTGATATAGATTTTTCTTTCTCATTTCTAATATTTTGTGATATTAAAATTATAATTGTAAAGTGGTATTAGCAATAACTTTATATGTAAAAGTATATGAGGATGGATGTTCCTATCAATTTCACGGAAAAATGGCTGAATGGATTTAGATGAAATTTTACAGTAATAATATTATACATCAGCAAAACACACAGGCACACATTTATGTAAAGATTTAGCAATAAATTTAAGCGGATGAAGCCGCGAGCGTATGGCTAGTTTTTATATTAATAAATATAGATGTTTTGTCAAAGAAAATTCAGTGTCAGTACTAAATTATATTTCTAATCTAAATAGGTTGTGAAAACTATATGAGTCCTACGAATTTTGTAAATAGACGGTAGTTGTATGTGAGACCCCGTCGTACAACAATCTGTATAGTGAGTATTATATAGTCAAATTATATGGGCATTTTTGGTAGTAGTACCCCGCTTTTTTATGATATTTTTTTATATATGTCAACTATGTTGAGGGCTTAAGAAACATGTTTTATTTAAATATGTTCTTTTCTACTTAAAAAGTATTAATGTCATAACATTTTTATTGTATTTCAATAGGATACAACTTTTTTAACCGACTTCAATTTTTAGAGAGACAGAGTTTAATGACAAATCACAAGGTTGGTAAAATTTGAATTGGCTTATTTTTTCTCTAAATGGAATTTGAAACCGTATCCATCGCGTCAGGCACATTGTGATAATTAATTTAATTATATATTAAAATGTTTTAAGCTTCACGTTGTATCCCGCATACAGAAGGGTAGACAGAGGGAATTTAGTGTTAAAACACTCCACTTGCGTGTTGAGTGGTGGCATTCAACGCCAGGCTTTTACCTTCGTGCCAGAGTAAAGAAATGGAAAGATTAAGAAATAATAATTATTAATAATTATTATTAACAAGCCAATGCCGTCGTGGTGAGTCTTGCTGAACGCTCTTTAGTTATAGGTACTACACTCGTTATATTACATTCCTCTGCTTTGGTAAGGAAAAAACGCTGCGTTTTTGAGTGGCGTTGGAACTCACCACCACGCAAAATGTGGAAAGTGGGAAACGGAGTATCCCCGGTGTAGAGGACACGAGTCTCTTACATGCGGGGTACGAAGCGAAGCTAAAGTAATAGCTATAAAATAAGAGAACATAGTGACATGCTTCTTTCCATTTCATAGATCACTGTGCCTCAGTCTTGAGCCCTCATAATATTCAGTAGCTTTAATTTCCTTATAATAGTTCGACCGAAGAAAATTCTGTGAAAGCGACAAATACATATCAACGTTCAATCTTGCAATATTAGATAGTGTTTAAAATTACTAAATTATTTTTTTTGAAATACCTAAAGCTTTTAAATTTTTGATCTATAGTAATCCATGTCTTATAACTCATGAACTAATAGGTTATGATTAGGCATGTTGAATTCTGAATTTGCTATTTTTTATATAAAAACCCATTAACCTATGTAATTAATATAATATGGTCAATAATAATAATAATATTAAGAAATTTATGCAAATATCTTGATGTTTTAAAGTCGTAAAACAAATTTTCATATACCTATTGTACATTATGTGTACTTCCATAGTTCTTAGCTGATTTCACAGGATTTTTTTCTAAAAACAATTTAAACTAATACTGTATTATAACTTTTATTATAATGAGAATTGCTCAAAAAAAAATTCAAGCCTTAGTAAACGATCTTTGAATGTCCCGTTTTCACTGTGTTTTGTGTAACAAGAATAATATTGCTAGTTTTATATTAATTTTTATTATAGAAATAGATTTATTTATTATTAATTTTATTTTAATTATATTTAATATAATTGATAAATTTTTACTTTTTCATACTTAAATGTCTTCCGCACTTCTATATGCAATAGACAATTAAGCTTAATATTAATTTTTGTGTCCCTTAACTTTTTTTTTATTTTTATTCTAGAATGTACCATTCTAGTTAAGTTTACAACTACTTAAATCTAGACGTTTTTCAAACTGGTAAAGATTATAATTATTAGAGGTAAGCAGACAGTCAGACAGACATACAAACATTTTGAACAGAAACATGACATTAACATTTTGATCTAATGTTTTTGAAGAAGATACATTTAATATTAAGCTAAAATTATTTTATTTCAGTTGTATTCATAATTTGACACAAGAAGAACATACAAATTAATATTAAACTTTAATTTTGTAATACAATGTATGTATAAAAAAACGCTGATTCACATTTACATAGTATATATGTTATTGTTAGTTGACGTCGTAGGAAATATATTATTATTTTTTACATTTTGTAATGATATGAATTGATATATAAAATTGTATAGATTTTTTTTTTTCGTTTTTTTGATAGATGCGCTGCGCTGAGCGAAGTTTACACACGAGTTATTTTAGCTTCATTATTTAACTTTTTTACCTGTTATTATTATTAATTTATACTTATTAATTGTTCAGATTATTTTTTCTATATATATGGACATATAGATATTATGTATGTGTAGAATATGAAATGTGATGTAAAGCACCATACTTTAAACTTGCTTTTTTTCAAGTCAATTTAAATTTAATGATATATAATAGATGTGTTTTTCGATCTTATATAAGTGCAGCAAGGCGAAATTTTTAGGTACATTTAATGGTTTGATTCTCATGTTCATAATATTTTCAATAACCTATAAAAGAAAAATGAATTATAAATCTTGTTTTTTGAAGGTTTTTATATAATTCCCTTATAATTTAGAGGAAATTAAAGGAAAAGAAAGAAAAATATATTTTTCTTAATATAATTTTGTACAACTATCTTATAGTTTAAGATGTCCCACCGTTTTCGCTAGGCGCAGTTCATCTTTTCGATCTTTTCGATATTTCCATTCATGCATAATTTAATTTAATGTTTCTTTAATACGTGTATAAAAAAAACATTTGTTGCCATATAAACTATAGGCGACTATGACATTAAAATATAGACGTACGTAATTATAAGGGCATAATTGATCTTTATAAAACAAAAACAATCCTACTGTGATTTGATTTCATTGAAATTCAATTAAATATCCATAGTATTTATATATACATACATTATGTACTTGAAAATTCAAAATTATAAACAAATTGTGCAATCTTAAGCCGTTTGTTGTTATTGTTATTTATAATTTGAGAACCTAGTCCACTTGAAATTATGTAACGAGTTTAAATAAAAAATACATAAATTTAAGATTTATTTATTATTATAGCAATATATTTGCCCAAGAGATTTTGAAATTACTTTTTGGCGACAGTGGATGCTTCGGTTCTCTTAAATGAATATTATATTTATTGTATATTTATAACATTTGTTGTGTGTCTTGTAAATGAATCACACCAGCTGTGTTCATACGATATTGTATTTTATTTTATTATTATTTTTTTTCTGTATTTTTAACGTAAAACAATGATCTCGTAACTTAAACCACAACAAAAGTTTGATTTTTGTTATTATAGGAAAATTTGATAGCTTTAGTCGTCATTATCTGAGCATTCGATGAACGAGAACACGTATTGGGAGTCGATAGTTTGTCGAATGTTTTTGCAACATGGCGGAACCCTACTCGGTTATTAGTATGAATTGGTTATTTATTTTTAAAGTAATTTGTAAATAAATAAGGTTTTATTTTGTAACACGTGGGTCGTACACCAAAACTCAGTTCAGCGGGGTTACTGGACTGGACATTAGTGTCTGCAATAAATTTAAATAAGTAATATATTGAATTTTAATTATATATCCCTTGTAATTTTTGAAAACAACTTACCCAATTAAGTCTTACAACTTCCTGTTTTAGTTTTGCAAGATTTTTTAAAGAAATTATTCGTGGGATACTTATGGTATAAGAGTCAAAATTTAATCTCGACGAAAATATTCCCGCCATTTTCTTTTCGTAAAAAAAGTTATTTGGTCCATTTGTGATAATGAAATCTATGAGAAAATGACATAAATGTTAAATTTCCATTAAGTGTGTGCGCGACAAATGAACGAGTAATTCAATATCACGCCAACCGACTTCAATGTTTCTTTTTTTAAAGGAAAATATACTTTGATGAAAATTTGGTTAGGTTTTGATTATAGGATACGGTTCATATGATTATAGGATACGGTTCATATTGATGAAGCCGGTTTGTTTTTGTAAAAAGTAACACATAAAATATTTAGTATATTTCAAGCTCATATAAAGCTTTTTTTATATATTTGCATTCCCAATTAGTATATGAGACGCAATTGTAACAGCCTCTATCGATAAGATTAAAAGGTTATATTATCAACTTATTAATTATTTGTATACAATCTGCCCGACATATTTTATAAACTACTCTCAACTCTGAAACCGATCTTGAGATACGTTTTCATTCATAAGTTTTATATCTATGAATAAAAACGACATCTCAAGATTGACCTCAGAGTTGAGAGCTATTTATGATAATAATGTATTTGCTTCAAAGTAAAACATTCAAAAGGGCCTAAAAAGCCTAGCTTTGCTTGTAAATATTTCTAATAAAAGTATATTTTTCATTTTTTAACTTAGCTAATATTTTTGTGTAAAATAACCTTCATAATTCAATTATAAATTTATAAAACATTTTCGTTTCGTCTGAGAATGTTCAAAAAGGCGCTCTTACAAAAACTTATATTTATTATATTCAATATAATTATTATATAAAATTCTGTGCGGATATTAAAATAAAGTAAGGTTCTAATGTGGTATAACGAATTATCTTTAATATTTTATTGGGTAGGACTTATGAACCTATTTGGAATGATAGTGGTATCGCTGCATTCTCCAGTTGCGTGTTGGGTGGTGAAACTCAATTTTATCTTATCTGGACTTATTTTTTCAGATTTTGTTTTTAATTTTCTTTAAGTATAAATATAGAACCAATTAAAATTTGAACACTCAACCATCGCGTGTTCACATTCCTACTGCGCCATTAGGGTCAATGTATATTATATTATATATATATAAGAATTATCTATCATCTTGGTATTTATCATTATCACCCCATCGGGTTACTGGCCTCTTTATGCGAATGTATGCTAAAACAGCAATATAGCGTATCTCTTACAGATAACCTTCTGATTTTTCGTTTAAAATTTATGGATATTAAAGTGAGGCATTTTACATTGTAGTACAGTATTTTAATCTTTAATTTGTCAATTGTTGTGGGGATTTTCGCATCTTTTGCGTAAATGTGCGAATCAAATGATTGATAAAACAATGTTATGAACTGGTTTTTTCCAGTCGCGTTTTGATATTTCGGAGTACCTAGGTCCCATTTATTATTTGTTAAGCAATATTAATATTTATTTAGATATAATATTGTTAGATATCGGAAGCGGTTAACGTTTTATTAAAAAAAAAAAACAAAATCAAAACACATATCGTCTATACGTTTCTAAATTATTCGTATATAAGCTTTGACACAATTCCATTGTTTTCACTGAAGAAAGAAAGTAGATGACCTCTTTTATACCAGTTTGCTAACAATATGTATAGTAAAATTTTTCTTTTAAATACTAACAGATGTTACTTAGACAGCGTGCAATTGTAGAGAAAAAATGCCTATTTATTATATTTTATTTCACCTCGGCCCTTATAGGCAGATTTAGTATACGGTTTTTGAAAATATAAAAAGGTACCTACCTAGTAGTATTACTTAAATTTTCTTTTTCGAAAATCTTAACATAGTAGCTAGTACCTAAGTCGTGATAGTGAAATACAGTGTATACTAACAGAACTTCAATTAATTCTCTCGAATCTCGAATTTCTCCTTAGCATACATAACTCAATAAGATAAGTATTATCATTTTCACAAATAACTACTAATTCTGGCCATAAATACTGCTACAATTTAAAATATTACTTTTGAATTTGGAATCAGACATTTATATACGATTGCTCATTGTGTTTTTTTTTATGGAAAAGACACGGCAAACGAGCGTGCGGGTCACCTGATGGTAAGTGATTACCGCCGCCCACGACCCCATGCGACACCAGGGGAGTTACAGGTGCGTTGCCGGCCTTTGAGGTGGGTTGGGCGCCGTAGCCCGGCATTACCTGATGCAAAACGCAGTGGCATAATGCCACTACTTCACGCCGGTTTTAAATGCCGGGAGTGGTAATGATCCGGTCGAGTCTGCCCATGCGTGTAGCCATTGCTGGCGACGTGACTCTACCACACGTACTTTAGTCGCCTCTTACGACACCACCAGGACCAGCATGATCTTATTCTAGGCCGGGATCACACGGCAAGATTTCTTATTTTCGCACCAATATATTATCAAAATATCACAAATATTGTAATGGAGTAGAGTGATAAAAGGAACCGAATCGCTGTAATCGCATTACATAAAGCATGCCCATATATATCTACTTTATGTAATGAAATTACAGCAGAAAATCTGGCAACGCTGCTATGGAGCAGCCTTCTATGGAGATTTTCTCCCAGTGAAAAGCGGGATTTTTCAACACTTTAAGTAAAAAAATGGGATTCGTAAAGCGGGACATAAAAAAATAATAATGAGGATTTAAATTATTATTTATCCATTTCCTTGAGTTTAATAATTCTCTCTTCAATGGTGACAGATATCAATAAAAAATGTTTTGTAGAAACGATATTGTTTTGGTTTGCCATATGTAAGGTACTTAAATCTTCAAAATAATTTATACTTCTATGAAATTATTAGTAAGTAATTAAATTTTAAAGTAATAAAAAAAGATTTCTCGCAGTACATGGAAAAAGCCGTAAAAAGTGAGACTGTGTCTGTTGATCGGGACATTTAATTTTTGGCCTTAAATCGGGATGTCCTGCCAAAAATGGGACATCTGTCAGTGTTGCCATCTGGTATAAAGCCAATTACAATTTTTAAAACCATCTATACGCTTGGTAGTGGTGTTAGCACAAAAAAGGCGGCCAGAGCAGTAAGGAAGAAAGTTAGAAGAATTCCTACCCTATACCAAAAGATTTTACTTCTGGAGATGAAGATAGTACTTGTAGAACCATGTCGCGTATTTTAAAAGACGACTGGTCATGACACCTTTATGATATCTTTACTGATAATTTCAGTAACACTCGGCGCCAGATCGTAAAGCTCGATCCACCCAATCTTGGCGAGAATCGAACGCCCCGGACTTCATCAGAGTTGAAGACTATCTGTCATCTAGTCCTGATCTTAATCTAGTGGAGATTATGATTTATGGTTTTAAGGACTGTATTGTAGTCAATGAGGACCATTTCGAATAATCTTTATATATTTTTATATTAATGCATTAGATTAAAACACTAATACTAATTGATGTAATAACGTTATGTTAATAGATTTGACAAATAAAAGAAATATCTTTCTTTGTATGTAAATATTTATGGCATGACTAAGAGAGAGAGAGAGAGAGAGAGAGAGAGAGAGAGAGAGAGAGAGAGAGAGAGAGAGAGAGAGAGAGAGAGAGAGCTACATTTTAATACTTACTTAGGAATAATAATAGAAATGACGTTATCCCTTGCTAGACATTTAGCGCGGTTTTAACCCTCTGCCAGGCAACTATAAATCACATCATTTATACGTTTACTTTCGTCGTAGTACAAAAGCTTTTTTGCCGTGTGATCCCGGCCTAGAATAGGATCATCCTAGTACTGGTGGTGTCGTAAGAGGCGACTAAAGTACGTGTGGTAGAGTCACGTCGCCAGCAATGGCAACACGCATGGGCAGACTCAACCGGATCATTACCACCCCCGCCATTTAAAACCGGCGTGAAGTAGTGGCTTTATGCCACTGCGTTTCGCATCAGGTAATGCCGGGCCCCGGCGCCCAACCCATCTTAAAGGCCGGCAACGCACCTGTAGCTCCTCTGGAGTTGCACGGGGCCGTGGGCGGTGGTAATCACTTACCATCAGGTGACCCGCACGCTCGTTTGCCGTGTCTTTTCCATAAAAAAAAAAAGCTGAATTTTATGTATGTTGAGGGTATTACAAGACGATATCCCAGTTACAAGACCGATTTTTTGGTGTATACATGTAGCCCAGGAGTTCCCAATCTTTTGTTGATCAAGGACCACTTTTATATTATTCTTGCTAGGTAAAATAAAAATAAACTATTAATATCAAACTCTATAGAAACTTATATAAAAAATAATAATATGTTGGGAAAAGCTTTTATTTGTATTAATATAATTTCTGAGATTAGTATTAAAAAATCTATAAATGAACGTATTTAAAAAAAAAAATTAGTAGATTTAAACATTAACATAATATATATATTTGAGTGAGAAAACATTCCAACTATAGGCAGACGTTGGTACCGTCTTCACCGAACCGTCGGGCCCATCACCCTCGCTCTTCTCACCTCACGCCGATCAATGGCAACCGCTTTAAAATCATTTGCGGTCTACGGACCACTTGTTGAAAACAATTGATTTAGTCAGACGTATTGAAAGTCTTTCGTAGGTTCGCAGGAATGAGCGTGAGGCGAATATGATTAAGTGGATTTGATCTATTCCGATCTTTTACTGCTTAAATCTTTTATTTGTACTGTATTTCTGCTGGTCACGCTTGACAACTAAGAGTTATTGAAGAAAATGTAAGGATGCTCTTGGAATTTTGGCAGTAATTAGAGGAGTACAAATAAAATGTGTTTCTTGGTATAAGTACTTGTTACAAAAACAAGGATTTATTCACAATATGATTGACTATAATTAAAGGGAACCCGGTAGTTTGAACAAAAAAAGAAATTGCAATTTCGCTCATGTGACTTTCGTAGGCGCTTTGTGTGAACAGTTTGTCATATAAATATTTCTAATTAAAAAAAATATTTTTAAAATCCTTTGGCTATAATATAAAAATAAGTTTAAGCGAGCGAAGCCGTGTATGAATCTCTAGTATTTATATGAATTTATATACCTACATATTCATGTAAACTGCATTTAAGAAAACAATACAAAACTACATCTTGGAGACCGTTGTGGCGCAGGGGCACCAGCGCGGTGTGTTATTGTTAGTTTGTTCCCCCACTTAGGGAAATGACATATTTAATATTTTCATCTATTCGCTCAAGTAAAGAGGTGAAGTTTTATGAATTCGGCGAAAACGGGGAAACGGAAGTCTCTTAATGGGGAACGGGGTGTCCTAACACTAAGTTACCTAGTTCGCTCTGCCTACTCTTCTATGTGCGAGATACAGCGCGAAAAATATCGTAATTTGAACAACCTACGTTTTTCGCAGCTCACGGTAGGTGATCTAATAACATTTTCTCGTCAAATACAACGTTCATATATTGATAGCTAAAGATTTAAGTAATACAATATTTTTTTCTTACAATTATTTATATTGACATAACTTTGTTTTAACCGATTAAAGTAAAACAAACACTAAATGTTAAGGGTACTTTGTTAAAATATAATAGTGAAAACTGTATGTAAATCGGTTAAGCCGTTTGAACAAACGCAAAGACAAGCAGACAATAATTTTAATTAAAAAATCATTGTTTTGGGTTCTATTACATTAATAAATACTCTCAATAATTTATTCATATAACTTCCATGTATAGATAGCAATGAGTTAGTAGTTACGATATGTACCTATGGATCTTAGTATTTTACCAGAGCGTAGAATGAAAAATCATAAATTTATATATGACATTCGATTGGGGATTCCCACATCTGTCTCCTTGTGTCACAATCGACTCCGTATTAACAATATGTTTATTAGCAATGTTTATCGATTTTTCAGTTTATATGTAGTAGCTATGATTCACAATGTAGAAAATGTTATAAATGAATTAGACTTACTGACTAGGAAAGACTTAGATTATGCTTAATAATCATTTCACTTTGACTTAGGCTAAAATTCAAAAAAAATCCTTGTATTCAATATTTTATAAATTCTATATATGTCTGTCTTTTTAGGGTTCCGTGTCTCAAAAAAAAATTCCATAATCCTTATAGGATCACTTTCTTGCTCCATCTATCTATATGCATGTTGGTGCGTCTGTGTTTGTTCTTAAGGAACATATAGACTCACGTTTTTCTATTACTCTTTGAAAGTATAAAAAAAACAAAAATATGTAACATATTTTTATTGTCCCTTATTGTTCTCTTTTTTATTTTTATTCTTTTTTATTTTATGGAAAAGACACGGCAAACGAGCGTGCGGGTCACCTGATGGTAAGTGATTACCGCCGCCCACGACTCCGTGCAACCCCAAAGGAGCTACAGGTGCGTTGCCGGCCTTTAAGGTGGGTTGGGCGCCGGGGCCCGGCATTACTTGATGCGAAACGCAGTAGCATAAAGCCACTATTTCACGCCGGTTTTAAATGCCGGTAGTTAAATGGTGGTAATGATCCGGTCGAGTCTGCCCATGCGTGTTGCCATTGCCGGCGACGTGACTCTACCACACGTAATAACTGCTAGCAAAAAGTAGGGACAATGTTAGCATAGTGGGAAACTAAGGGAAGGAGATCTTTTGAATCTTCATAAGCAACTATGTGGCTCAAATAAAATTTATATTAATTCAGAGAAGGGACCAAACTTGCGACCTCCGATGGAAATTTCTTTATTCTTATTAAATTCCACAAAACGCTAGATAACTAATACACAGATCAGGATAAATGTAAACATTGCGCTGATAACTATATTTGTTTACGTAAGTTCCATTCATTTTATTAAACATCTATAATATCTTCCAGTTCCAGCTTTATAAATATAAAAAGTATATTATTGTTGATACTTACATTGTAGAGGACACGTGTACCTACTTGTTATTAGAGAGATTGAGGAGAGAGATTTTTTTTTATCTATTTTATTAACTTTTACTGTTCTTAATAATAGTAAATAGAAATATATATTTTTTTGCTTGGAATAGTATCCGTTGTTTTTAAAAAAAAATAGTACCATTTAAAATACTTTTAAAATTAAATTAATGTTGTCAAACATTTAGATATTATTACATTATATATTTTTTCAGGCAACCAACCTTTTCACATTAATTTATATTACACATATAGTGTTCATTTGTAACTGTAAGGTGATGCAATAAGCAGGTCGTTAACCCCTTGAAAAATTGATCATGTAACCTTCGAAATATAAAAAAAATATTAAAATTACTTTGAAGATAGTATCGAATGTTTTTAGTTTTCTCATTTTCAGGAGTTTTCTGTACCTCTAAAAGAAAAGAAACCTTAAATAATCTTTTTTTTTTTCGTTTCTGTCTGCTTGTCTGTCCGAATCCGATTGATTATAAAATATCTAAGTCTACGGTCCTTGGAGCATGGAAAAATGAAGCTTCTATGTCAATGACACGACGTTTTTTCTTTGGTATTTTTTGAAGTTTTCCGCGTAATTATGATAGACATAGATATAGACTTTTTAATTATATTACATAAAAAAATACGAAATGATTGCTTCATCAAATTGTACTAAATAAGTGACGGTTGTCTTGAAATCGATACGGAACCCACAGCGGGCGAGGTCGCCTCGGACTTGACCGGTTGTTTTTTGTTTTATGGAAAAGACACGGCAAACGAGCGTGCGGGTCACCTGATGGTAAGTGATTACCGCCGCCCACGACCCCATGCAATACCAGACAATCTTTTTTTTTTTATTATGGAAAAGACACGGCAAACGAGCGTGCGGGTCACCTGATGGTAAGTGATTACCGCCGCTCACGACCACATGCAACCCCAGAGGAGCTGTAGCTCCTCTGGGGTTGCCGGTGCGTTGCCGGCCTTTAAGGTGGGTTGGGCTCTTGGGCCCAGCATTATCTGATGCGAAACGCAGTGGCATAAAGCCACTACTTCACGCCGGTTTTAAATGCCGGGGGTGGTAAAGATCCGGTAGAGTCTGTTGCGTCCCATGCGTGTTGCCATTGCTGGCGACGTGACTCTACCACACGCATAAAGAGAGCACATAACATTTGTTATGTGCTGTCTTTATGCGTAGGGACTAGAAAAAGAAGATTTTGACATGTCAATTTAGTGGAACTCTCTATACAAATTATATTACAAAATAAAAGAAATTGATTAACTTTGCCTGCTTTTGTCTATATCATCAAAATTGAAACCATCATATCTAGCAACTGCAACACAACTAAAACGGCAATAAAATTTTATTATTGAATTATCATCTCAATTGATATTATCAAGAAGTCATAAAATTTTATTATATGTGATTTATTATCTATGCGTTAAGTTTTCCCGCGCAAACAATAAAGCAACGTCAGGAGCTCAAAGCGTATCTCAGGCTCGAGGTATCGACATATGATATCTTTATAATATGGCCTTACGTCAAAACAGTTATATTTATTGCTCGTGTTATTGTGAAATTGGCATGGGTCAACGTGACACACCCTTCCACGTGCGCATGCGATTGTTACGTAAGAGATTAACAGGTTAGCTTAATACGCAATCCGATATGAAATCAGTCTATATGTGGTCAAAACGAGTGACTTACAGTTTTTACCAAAATCTTTTTGTTCAACAACTCCCTAATATTGGAAAAAGCTCCTGTAGGGTTTTCCTTAACATATTCTGTGTCATCCATCTTTTTGGATTTATTTTTTTGAAATAGTAATACGTTAAATGACTGCTTTGTGTTTTATTGCCTTTTCTTGCCTTTTTGTTTATGATATGCCAAAAAAGTTTGGTATATCTCATTGTTTATCTCTTTAGTGACTTTTATATGTCAAATATTATTTACTATTATCAGCTACTACTATTATTACTATTCATCAGCTACTAAATTAGTAATCTGAAAGCAAGATGATAAGTGCCTGTATATACTAGTATCTGAAAAGTTTTATATATTGAAATGTTGTTATCGTTTGAATTACATTGCGTACTAAAAGCACCTGAAAAATTATTAATTAAAGGCAATCCCGCAATGTATAAAGCAATTAAGTATAATGTAGATATATATATATATATTTTCTATTTAATTATTTACAGAAGAATTACGCGAGTATCATAACAAATGATTTTAAAATAAATCACAACTATTTAAGTTACTTGTTGTCGATAAGATACGTTGGTTTAATTGCATTTTCAGTTGTTTACTTAAAATATTGCCACTTAAAATATCTCTAGTGAATACTTATTATAAAAGTATAATTCAAAGGAGATAAGAAAAGATAATTAATAAAAAAGAAGATCTTTGTATCGGTATATTATATTAGTAATTAGTAACTTTTTAATTTCATTAGTATATATAGTACGTATTTTATAAAATCATAAACTTGGGTACTTAGGTTGTTATAACCCTTCTCCATGTTGTCATATACAGGATGTAACGCGATCGACGGATCAACGGTTGTTTATGGATAGAAGATCTCAGTACCTACCCATTTCACTCCCATGTATGTTAGTCGATCTTCAGTGGTTCAGAAGATATTTAATAACTTGTGATTTTTTGGGAAAAATCGGATTCTTGAAGAAAATTGTCACGTACTAGACTGTTGGACTGCGCTTGATTTTTTTTCTCAATATAGCTCAATATTAGGTCTTTAGTGTAATCTAATATTTCAAAAATGAATATGGTGTGGAAATAAACATCATTTTTAAATAAGCTAATTTTTTTCAAAAACTTCATAGGCAACATGTAAAAAAATGTACTCAAATCATGAAACAGTAAAAAATTGCTATTACGAGATTGACTACATTTGAACCGATTTTTTTTTTCAAGTTAATATTAACCTTCACTCTATTGGAAACAATATTCCACAAGTAATTTGTTTGTACCGTCTACTTAAAAAACTATATATACATATAGAGAATATACACTTCATCA
The DNA here is from genome assembly GCA_917862395.2 of Heliconius sara. Taxonomy (NCBI): domain Eukaryota; kingdom Metazoa; phylum Arthropoda; class Insecta; order Lepidoptera; family Nymphalidae; genus Heliconius; species Heliconius sara. The sequence goes on along the minus strand of OU860782.2, from coordinate 12,205,144 downwards.
ATCAAGAATCTGATTTTTTCACATAAATGTCATACAAAATCACAATTTCTCAAATATCTGCCGATCCGGCTGAACCAATGAATGAAAATCGGCTAACATACATGGGGTTGAAATGTACTGAGGTCCTCTACGAATAGACAAATCGATCGTGTTTTGTCTATGTTATCCCTGTATACATTTTTCATTGTATTTATGTAGCAAATATAATTTTAGGTTTTAGAATGTATAAATACAGTTAAAAATTCTACTTCTTATCTAGAAGATCTGTCTCAAATATTAAAAACACAATTTTTATGAAATCGTAATATTTGAAGATTTGCGTGAGCTATTGCACGTAATATATATTTGATTACAAAACCGGACAAGCGCGAATCAGCCTTGCCCACTGAGGGTTTCGTACAAAAATTGGAGGTCTCGAGCTTTTTCTAATATTCAAGCTTAGCTTAGCTAGGCTCTTTCATCTGATATCTTACTTAAACTAGCGACTCTAATATTAAATCGAAATTTTAGGATTTAACCAGAAATGTATAACTTTCAGACTTTTCCTGAACTAGTATTACCTGTAAATGCTAGCTGCCGAATTTCATACATCTAGGACAACCGGAAGTACTCTATTAATTTTGATTCCTTTTAAAGTGTCGAAATACGGGTTTCTAGCGTATAGTGATATAAACGTCCATATCTTTCTTTTAAGTAAATGTAGAAATACGAAAATCATGGGCCCGTAGATCTGAGTATATGGTTTGAATTTCCACTCGATATCCCTAAGCGTTCCTGAGACAGACAAACAGACAGACAGACAGGCTCTTGACAGACAGACAAATAGTCAGACTTACGGACAACAAAATGATCTTATAATAATTTTGCACACTTAGAACACCATGTGCACTCGTGAATTTGTGGCTCAACAAATTAAGCAATTAATCGTGGCGTAATGGTGTTAACAGTGCCTCAGTCAGTAAGCGCATTGTTTGGTGTTCTGTTCCCACACTAAACTAGTCTTGAGATCAAGTTTGTGGGCATGGGTATAATTGTAATACATATATATATAATATAATATATATAAATAATATATAGATAATTCTAATATGCTTTTGTGTGAATTTATTGGTTTTGTGTTTAAAAATAAGATTTTGCATTTTATAATTTTTTTTTTTGTACACTTCCAGACGATATGATATAAAAAATCACGCCACGCCACGCCGAAATTATAAACTAGAAAAGACAAATAAATTTTATTAACGACATCAAATATTCATTAAAAAAATCTCATTGCAAAATTTACTTACTCTTTATACAAATACAATTCGTTCGTTCTCCAATACATACAGGATACAAGCGAAATTATTTTTTTTTAGCTACGCGCTTTATTCAGTATGTAGTAGATAGGCAAAGCTACCAAGTGTTAATACACCTCTTTTCCTCATTTTTCACTCGAGTAGAGGAACGTCGCGCTGTCTTCTCACCGGGTCGAAGAAATGAAAATGATTCAGCGAACCCAATATTTACAGTCTGACGCTGTGCCCCTGTTGCACGATGGACTCTAAAGAGCTCTTAAAAGCTCCAAATAATTAATACTTAATTTTTTTTTCATATTTTTAATCTTGCGTTATACGCTAGTATTAGATACAAAATAAATTATTTCCTCATATTACGTTCTGTACATGACTATAACTTGCTTGATGCATGTAATTTGTTACATCACGAATATTCTTTTTATCTTAATATTTCAAATCAAAAGATTAGTTCAAAGTCCGGTTAATAAAAAAAAAAATATATGGCATTAGGTGAACATCATGTGATACGAACTTATCTCAGATAAGTAAATATCGTATGATGTTTACCTGATCCTAATTTTCACATCTATCTATGACTATATGTGGTACTAAATAATATAAAATCGTATCTTCTTAGGTTAAAAAAAGGTCAAGTGCGAGTTGGACCCGTCTACCCTGGGTTCTGTACCAACTTCGGGATTGTGTGACACCGGGAAGTACAACCTGTTACAGTTGGTAAACAAGTACAAGCAACAAGTACTCCCTCAAGTCAAATTCTAGAAAGTTCCTGTAGGTATACAATTACGAAATGTATAAGGATGTAAACGCAATAATTTGTAATACAAATAGGAATAAGGTAATACGTACGTACGTACATGAAAAATGGAAATTTATATTTAATTTACATATAAAAGCTATTATAAACTTATAATTGTAGTTGATTCATTCATACAACGTATGCACTCAGCATACGACCAAATTAATTTTGCAGCAAGTTTAATTTTGCCAACTTGTACAATTTAGAAAGTATAAATTCGACGTACAATAGAAAAATAGAAAAATTGGATTAGGTTCATATCGAGACCTCAAAATTCAAAATTGAAGAAGGTTGAAAAAATTACGAATGCAGGTAGAAGGCATAAATTCAAGAAGGAAGGTTCTCTATTACTACATGAGGGCTACAATAAAAGTTATTTATGCTAAGCGCGAAAGAAAGGATACACGCGTGCATCTCAGGGTCGAGAGCCAAGTATGTTTTGATTGACACTTGGCTAATATCGATAACTTATCAGTTAAGTTTGTCAGCGCGTTATATTTCTACGTCCAACAAACTGGGATTAGGTGACAAATGGGTCCGCCATTTGTCTTATTGAATCTTTATGATTAAAGGTGTCCATTTGAGCACAGTCGTGGCGGAGCGTGTGACTGTAAGCGCGACAGGTTGTGGGTTGGATTCCCACTCGAGGAAATGAAATATTTAATATTTTAATGTCAGATATCTAGGGAAATCAATCGTTGTACTAGAGTTCGTTCTCCATTACATTTATAACTGTGGATATAGTAGAACAAAAATTATTAACCATTTCTCTTTAACGTATTCCAGAGCCATTATTATAAAGATGTGGTGACACTGGTTTTAAGTATAACGGTAAGTTTTACTCGTAAATCTGAAAATTTACTGAATAAATAGATCTAGAGACAAGATATAGATATAAACATTCTTCTGAGTGCTGCCACTCAAATAGGAATTTGAGTTGAAACAGGAATTCGCTATAATAATAATTTACGTTTACAGTCAATCATTATACAACTGTCCCACAAAGAATTTTTGACATAGGTTACCAGAGCGAAGAAATAAAAATAATAAATATTTAATTCCCTACAGTGGTCATCGAACCCACAACCGTTGTGTTTTACATTCGCACGCGTATACCCACCCCATCTCCAAGATGACCTCAAATATCGACTATATATATTGATTTTAATATAACAACACAGACATCATGATGTAATTTTTTTTATCTTTACGCACCTCCTGATTTTTTGTGGGGTAGTCTGGAGCCTGATGAGCTTTGATTATAGTGACAAAGTCTGATGAACTTATGAAATCAAATCAAAATATGAAAAAAAATTAAGCTGAAAAGATATTTTCTTTATCCTACTAGTAAATTAAATGTCTCTGTTAATTCTAGACAATATGAAAACATTGGATTCTCATCAGATATCAAAGAAGTTTACATTGTCAGGCAATTTGGTACGTAGGAAATTATTTAAATTAACGTTACAATTACTTTAAATAGAAACTTACACTACTTAAGATCGTCTACTACTACTTGAACTAAGATCGTCGTGCCGCAGTGGAATAATGACTGACTGTAAACATAATGGCTGTGGGCTCAATCTCAGTTAATTGTAATATGATCACTTCCGCCGAATTGGGCGCCGCCGGCGTTGAGTTGCACCACACATAGACACAGAGTCTAATAGGAAGGAAGGTCTCAAAATTTCCATCTACTTATCCAATATCTTGGTATTGTAATCTTAGTATCATATTAATCTAGAGTAGTTCATATATAGACATGGTGGACTGAAAGACTCGTACCAAATATATAATAAACATATGTATGTAACAATTTGAGGCCTATAATGACACGATTCTTCGTTCTATTATAACTAACACGCAGTTATAGTGGGGAGAAATATAGGACGCGCGGTTGGCTTTTTTTCGGAAAAGCTTTGAGTTACGATAAAGTAATATTGTCGAGTTATTTAAATAAACTTCTGAAGGCAAATATTTTATTAAGTCGATACCTTCTGATGGTATTATTTTAAACTCATGTGTTGTAAATATAACTTTATTAACGTCGTTATACCTGAATCTCTAAAAGATTTTGGGTTATTCATGATCACAATAATTGAAAGTTTTAACCACAAGTCACATAACGAGTCAAAGCATTATTCATTAAAATATTTCAAGGTATTCGGGGAATTAGCTACATATATATGTGGGAAAAATAGTCAAAAGAAATAAATATTTCTATTCTGGGTCTTATTTCGTTGCTTTTAATACAAATAACATAGTACGTCAACGTCAGGTGATATTTCAAGCCAGAGTTGCGATACTATAAGTAACAATATTTTTAAATATGTCATCAGCTATATCGTCGTATCACCTTGTACAATTATTGGTCTAATTATCACACCACGATTACAATTTAATTTGAAACATTCTTTTACCACATGTGATTAATGTGATGGCCGACTTCAGCTTCATTTTGGTCTTTGATCTTTAATAGGAACACAAAAATGTAATATATGTTTGTTAAACTGACAGATAAATAAATTTATAATTTATTGTTGCTTAGTTTAGGCGTCAGTTAGTAAAGGCCGTGAAGTTAACAAAAATATAAGTTTATATATTAAAACTTTTATTTTTGGATTTTAAAATAAAATAAATCAGCTTCAGGCTTATCCTGCACACAGCAGTGTAGGCAGGGGGAACCTAATGTTAAAACTCTCCGTTCCCCACTTTCCGCCGAATTCTGGAGGCATTGCGTGCTGAGTGGCGGAACTCAACGCCGCGCTTTGTGCCGAAATCAGAGCGAAGAAATAAAAATATAAATGTAAATAAATATTTCAATTCCTCGAGTGGGGATCGACCAACGACCAACGACCAGTCGATTTTACAGTCACACTATGTGCCTTTGCGCCACGATCGGCTTCGGTATTTTTGGTTTTTATTTTAGTTTTATTTGTATAGCTCATTAGGATTACAAAAATTACATAAACAACAGCAGCGAAATATCATAGACTTCTTTTTAATTTTTAATTGAGATAGCAAGTTATGGCAGAAATCTTCATCAAAATAATCCATTTTGAAGAAAAGAAGAATCCTAGAATTATTATCTAAATAACGATCTCTTGGTAAAATAATTAAATATGGCCTCTTTCAACCGTAGTTTTCACGTAGTTTACACTCTGCGTACATTCCAACTAAAAATCAATTATATCAAGAAATCTATATTAAATTTCTTATGTATGCTGTTACAAATTATATATTTGTCGTATCAATCCGTTTGGCTGTAAAAGCAATAGTTACAGATACGACACCCATTCGGGGGAATTCTTCGATTTTTCGGGGGATTTCCTTCCTTATTACAGAGCATGTATATATGTATGAGCTGTATTATTACAGAGCGAGGAAATGAAATAATCCTTCGATTTTTTTCATTTTCTCGCTCTGTACAAAGCGCTGAGTTGAGTGTCACTCGTCTCGAAAATTCGGAAAAGTAGGGAACGAAGAGTCTTAACACTAAGTTCCATCAACCATTATATATCAATATGAGGGAAACAGCGTAAAACTAAAAAAAAAGAATTGATATTGATAATAAAACATTTTTCATGAAGACGAAATCGTAGGCAAGAACTAGGTCAAAACGAAAAAAATGTCAAAGCATGAATTCTCCATACTTTAATTATAAGATATAACGTGGAACGCGTGATAGAAGTTTCAAAGATAACGTTTTTTTTATAATTAAAACGATTGTAAAGAAAGTTGCCTAACTACGATACTAATTTGGAAATTCTTATAAATAATTCTAATATGTTATGAAGAATATATACTAAACAATTGATAAATAATACAAAAATTTATTAATAAATACAATAGATATTAACATTATTAAATATTAATAATATAAAAATATATAAATTTTAAGTTACACTTCTTTGCCACGGCTGCTATCATGAGTATTTTGTAATAGTGCGTATTCAATCATCACGCAGGGGCGTGGCTGATGCTCACTTTACATAAGATTCTATAAATAAGACACTATTAGTAACAAATTATCGTTATTTTTAGTAGTATTGCGTTGTTGTTATTGTTAAAAAATAAACATTAAAAGTTTTTGTTCGGATTGTAAATTATTGATTTTAAAATCTTTTTAGATATATTTAAATTTTACATGTACGTATGTTTCTATTGTCACATCATCATGTAAAATTCTAATAGGGTTGAACGGAGTGTCTTATCACATGGTTCCTTCTGCCTACCCTGCTGTCTGCGGGATACAGTGTGAAACTGAAGAAAAATTTCTACTGTATTTGTGTAGAAAGGTGGCTTTAGGTTGAAACTAATCATTTGTCTTGATTTTTACCGGCCAAGTGGAGATAAATAGAGTTGACGAATAGTGATTTGACCGTATTTCGAATATTCGGATATGCATTTATATAAATTTTCTCTATTCATAACCGTATATTAAATATAGCCTATCTAATAGTTATATAAAAGTTCTATTAGTCACAAGAATTTAATGAAAAAATTTGTGCTCCAAGGAGCCGAAGATCTGATTATTTGATATTAATTTCGGCTTGATAGCCTCTTTGCAATCGCGAATCACGTACAAACGGTTACGGCACGTATAATGGTTTCCGTTTTCTTGAGATTCGAAACCGGAAAAGCAGCTTTACGCTTTTCTCAATTTTTTCAGACATTGCGTGCTGTGTGCCCGAACTCAACACCGTGCTGTATTGAAAGAAAACTCAATATGTATAGATTTAGAATAAAAATATATATCTTCATAATTCAAAGGAAATATCCTTGCTGTGTGCGGGATACAGCGTGAAGCTAATTTAATATTTTAATTTTTCAAAGGAAATATTTAAGGTATTAATTAATCTTTCTCTTTATCTTATTTAATCTGAAAGCACACCTGTCTGTGGCGTTATATTAGCGATCGGAGGAATGAGGCGTGTAAGTAAATTGATGTTATTTGATTTGTTGTTTTGAGGGAAGTCAGTAATTTTTTCTTTAAATATTCAGTGAAATGGACTTGTTTTGTTAAGTTTCTTAGGTCATCCAATAAAAACGGGTCAACTTCTACGAAATAAACTTGTTTAAGGTTAAAATTTACAACTCAACTATGGGAAAACCACGTATTTCATCAGTTCAATAATATGATATATCTATAATTATAAATAGACTCCACAATAAAATTATAGGTTATCAAAAATATTGCTAAATATATAGAAATTTAGTACACAAATTTCGAATGTAGGCGGAAATGAACCCACACCCTTTTTGATAAGGGTTTTTTTGCACACGTCCGAATATACTTTCTTTTCTTACTGTGATTGTAGTTGAAGGTTACGCAAGGCAATGTACTTTTTATTTTTTTATTTCTTTTTGTCTTTTTAATTGAATGAGTGCCTTTCTATTTAAGAGTAAAAAAATCAGCTTCACGCTGTATCCCGTACACAGCAGGGTAGGCAGAGGGTTAAGACACTCCGATCCCTACTTTTTGCCGAATTCTGGAGGCATTGCGTGTTGAGTGGCAGAACTCAACGCCGCGATAATGAGTAGTTTTTTCTAATTTATATTGGTATTTGTATGGTGTGATCATTTTTGTTAATTAAACTGTTTGAAGTGATTTCTAGAAAATTCAGTCCAAGATTGTAGAAACTGAAATGTCTTGAAAATAAAAATAGTTTTTGTAACCATCATCAACTCTTCGTATATTGGAGATTGCCATGGGCGAAAGTAAGTAGAACTAGAGGTTCATTTGCTCCATTTAACTGGCTGTACGCAAAGGAGGGTATTTATAAATATATGTATAAAATATTTATATAATTAACATTCTAGAAAATTATTCGGCTTCTTTTTTTGTATTCATGGAGACAGGTCTTTTTGTGTTTATTTATAACTTGCTGCTCGCCAGCGGCTTCGCCCGCTTAAACTACATGACAATTGATTTAATAAGCAGAATTGATTGACAACTAAAACTCTGTTAAATGTGCTGATGTCAGTTATTAATTTAATTTACTGCTTCAGAAACAGCATTTAATGTTAAGTTATTGATTTGGGTAATGATTCATAAAAAAATTTAAAAAAATTAGCTTCACGCTATATCCCGCACACAGCAGGGTAGGCAGAGGGAACCTAGTGTTAAGACACTCCGTTCCCCACTTTCTGCCGAATTTTGGAGGCATTGCGTGTTGAGTGGCAGAACTCAACGCCGCGCTTTGCCTTGACACCAGAGCGAAGAAATGGAAATATAAATTTAAGTAAATATTTCATATTTCATATTTCATTTCATGATTCTTAATATTCTTTGTAAAATAACTGTAATAATTGCATGTTACTCCTGTAAGGTTTTTAAATTAGTTACATATATTATATGAACGAACCAACCAAAAAATCTTTGTATTTACTTCATATTTCTTTCAAGATCGTTCTTTATCTCTGTGTTTAATTAATTACGAATTAATATTAGCTGTTATGATGTATGAAGGTAATCTCCACTAACAATTCAATTTTGTTTAATTTATTTTATAAAATATTATATAATAGTGCTTCAAAAATGTATATTTTTATCAACAGTCATATAACCCAGGCGTTTCGAATGTCATTCTTTAGATAAGAATCTTACAGAGCGATTGCTATATAATATTCGCAAGCAAACTAATGCCTCGAGTTCATTCAAATGACGATAACTTTTTTATTAATGAACCGATTTTGATGAACCAAACTTTAGTAGTTAAGTTGAAATAAGACAAAGCAATTGGTGATTTTTTTAAGTAAATCGGTTAAGTACTTTCAGAGAAAAATGTAGACATACATATCGACAAACACACAGACAGACAGACAGACAAGAAATTAAAAAAAAAATTTTTGGTTTCTATTATTCTTTTTAAGTGTCCCTCTATCCATTTCAGTCAATATTACTAAATGTACAGACAAAATATTTTTACTGTCTTATTATATATATTATAGATAATTTCGATCGTACTTGTCCGTATACCGTATTTAAATATATTATTAATATATACAAAACAATTATTTCAAATTGTAATACTCAAAATAAAAAGTTATCCATACTGAAATATATATTAAAGATTGCATCAGAAACATTTTTTTTATCTGTATGGCTCGTGTATGTTGGGTCAACAATCCACATAGAAGCATCTAGAGAATACCTAACAAAAGGTATGAAAAGTCAAAGCGTTATAGTCATATGGCATATGATACTTAATTGATATTACATAATATTTTTATAAGGTGTATTTTTAATTTATTTGCCAAATTTATACATAGAACCAAATTTATAAACAGAACTTGAATAAAATAAGATTTGAAAATGTAAAATTTATAAAAATACAAAAAGACAATAGAAATTTAGGAGTAATAGTGTTGATTGGTTTTATTGTATTTCTAAATCGATCATAATTTTTTTTCAGTGTTATATTATATATTCTGTATATATATCTATCTTATAGAGGCGAAATTTTAGGAAATTCTTACTGTTTCACCGAGCTTGACTCTCTTACTATCTTTTTTTTTTTGGGGGTCCGAACCTCAAAAGGTAGAAACAGAATCTTTACAAGACCAATTTGATGTCCGTGTATCAATATCATTTATCTTGAGATCGCGTGGAGGGGAGGTATCAATGAAATCAATTCAAAATATTCAAACCATAGTTTCAAGAAGCATAGTAAAAAAAATCTATAATATATATATTATAATATTTTATATTATATTAATCTATATAATAATAAAAACAAAATCTTGGCATGAAGCGAAAACTTACAATAGAAGTAAGGGAAAAAGTTTCATTGAAAAAATATATTAACTTATTTATAAATTTATAATACGTTTCACGCAATTGATTGCGTATGCAAATTTAAGATTGTAATTTTTTTATTTCGTTGACCTATAATCCTGGGTGGCGACTCGCATTTATTTTTTTTTTGCTATTACTATATTTATTAATGAAAAAAAAGGAAATTTTGTTAGAGATAGCAAAATTGAATTTTATTTCAGGAGATGTGAACAAAGTTCGTTTAAATATAGTTTTTTTTATAAAAAATACAATTACTTCGTTGTTGCACAAAATTAAGAATATGACGGATTAGTTGTTTCTTTAAATTAAAATAAATTAAATTAAATTAAATTAGCTTTACGCTGTATCCCGCACACAACAGGGTAAGCAGAGGGAACCTAGTGTTAAGACACTCCATTCCCCACTTTCTGCAGAATCTGGAGGCATTGCGTGTTGAGTAGCGGAACTTAACGCACTTAACGTATTTGGCGTTGAGTTCTGCCACTCAACACGCAATGCCTCCAGAATTCGGTCCAGAATATTGGTCTTAGAAATTATAAGGGTATTATTTATGGATACGATTTAGATATGTACAAATTAAGCAAGCTTTCTATTTAGTAAATGAGAAGTCAGGGTGGACTGTATTTAGCACACCTATAAACTTCGTTTTCTGGAAGAAAACATAGGAAAGTCATTAAAGAAAAATAAGATTTGGTTTTATTAAAAGATTTATTTATAGCAATATAATATTCGGCAATAATTACAATAACAGTAAGTACTTGACGTAATAATAATCATTGCTTTGATGTTTATTTTTGCTTTGCTTTGGGATTTCTTAAAGGATATAAAGTTCTATATACTTGGACCTAAATTTAATTTCACATGAATATATAATTCTTATTCGTATGTTTGTTTTAACGCGCTAATGTCAGGAAGCAGTGCTTGAATAAAAAAATATATTTTTTGTTTCGTTCCTTTGTTTGTTTCCTTATTATTATTTAGTACTTGGATATTTGTTATAAATTCTATGTTATTGTAAACTATTTTCTCTGCATTTATAGATATACAATAGTTGAATGATTTATCGTTTTTATCGATGTTAATGTTTATTGTATATGGAAATGCGTTATTTGCTTGTAACACACCATCGCGGCAACTTGACCTTTAACTTCATTTTTCTCTTATATATAAACAAATAATATCTATCTACTTATATTTTATCTATATGAAAGCATTGTAGAGTATACGCCTGATTGATATTTATATGTACTGCTTCACGTTGTATCCAGCACATAGCATGGTAGAAGAAGCAATGGGGTTTTCCGCTACAATGAAGATATTTTCATTTCCCACTTTTCGGAGACTAGCGGAACTCAACGCGACGCCGCGGTTTGCCTCAACATCAGAGCGAAGAAATGAATATATTAAATATTTCTTTCTCCGAGATGGAATCGAACCGACAACTATTGTGTTTACGGTCACACGCTTGTGGTCCCGCGCTATAATTACCCATCAAGCCGTCATCACCCAACAAGTATGCATTTTTAAATTTCCAAATTGTACTTCTCAACTAGAAATTTTCATTTTAGCACTTGAAAATTGAATTGATGTTTTTGTGCATTATGTTAGTTACTCGATTTCTTAAACAATTATAAATAGATTTTAATAATTGTTTCGATTAGAAAGATGATGCTTATGAGGAGATTCTAAGAGATAAATTTCATAAAATTAAAAAAATCAATTAGAATTATAGAAATAATTTTATTTTAGAATCAAAATCAAATTTTTAATAATTAATAAGTTTTTATAATTAATAAATTTTTACATTTTGGAAACCCAGCCACTACATTAGGTTTGATAATCCTCAAATCCTCGCTAAGGAAAACAGATACATTCCTAGAATGATCCGTGAGGCTATTGAAATACAAAAACATCCTAATTTCAATAGAGAGGATGGCTGGAAACTTTCTACCACTTGGGACCCACTCATAAAATCGTTGAAGTCCCTAACCCATGGTGGGTTAGAGACTTCAAACCAGACCAGAGGGCAAGATACTATCAGCTCATTCTGCAGGAATCCAGGGCAGTACGCGAGGCAATTAAGAAATCGCTGGCGGTAGTTTGATATGATAATTATGTCAACTGACAGACGGATGCCACCTCAGTCTACCCGTGACCACGGACTACTGCAAAGTGTTCGAAACGTCGGGTTTCCAAAATGTAAAAATCTTAAATATACGCGATTAATCCGGTTAAATTAGTTTCATTTAATATTTTTAATAATTGTTTGGCTTATGCTCGTAGATCTTTTCAGCAATTACATTGAATATTTTTTTTATATTATATTAAATATTTTTTTAGCTTCACGCTGTATAAACAGAGCAGACAGATGAAACCTAGTGTTAGGGCACTCTGTTCCTAATTTTCCTCCAAATTCTAGAGGCATTGCGTGTGATGGAACTCAACGCCAGGTTTTACCTCGACTCCAATGAAAAAATGAAAATATTAAATATTTTATATTCTCGATGGGGAAACAAACTCACAATCTGTCACGCTTACACATTGCCTCACACGCTCTGTGCTCCTGCGCAACAATAGGCTACAAAATAATTTTTGCAATTCTGTAAAATGTTTTAGCGTGATTAATTTCATGATAAATATCTTAAATTTTAATTTTATGTAATTTTAACAAATTGCAATTATGTCAATTTTTCAAATATTTGAAACTATATTTAATTGAGTGTAGATACTTGTGATATCTATAGAAAAAGTTTGAAGCAAAGGTTCAACGTTCAACATAGTATGCACTTAGTATAATTCAAATCAATGGAATGTGATGCATCATTCTTTTATTAATATAATAAATAATTGTCTAAATATAGTCTTATTTAAGATGTCTGAATGTCAAATAATGACAATAAATTTTAGTAAGACTAGTTAGTTTGAATGGGTTGATATTGGATAAAACTAACTGACGTCCGGTTTGCAAATATTCCCAAATAGAATGATTGCGTAGAGTCAGTAACCCTCACAGCCGAATCGAGTAGCTTTTTAAGTGTTAGCATATTATAACGAAAACCGGACAAGTGTGAATCGGACTCGCCCCCCGCGGTTTCCGTGCAATAATTGGAGGTCTCCAATTTTTTTTGAAATCAAGGTTAGCTAGAGCCGTTTCATTTTATACTCTATAACTTGAACTAACGGCTTTAATACCAATTTCTTCCCTTCTTTTAAGGCTAATATTTTTAAAGATTTAACACAAATGTATAGTATTCAGATTTTATTATAGTGTTTATATTACGCGCGTAATATTATTATGCGTTTTTTTGTATAAACGGCCATATCTTTTTTTACGTAAATGTAATAATCGATTTTTTTAACAAAACTAGGAACCATTAGACATATCTAGATACTTTTAAGATTTTTAAGATAAGTGATGTAGAAGATTAAGATATGTAAAAATAAAATAAAACTCGTTTATGCATTATTTAGTCTCAGGCATAGAATAAATATTAAAAAGTTCAAATATATTTAAAAAATATATGATATGGAAAAAAGGACACGAACCATATATCTGTAGAGTTATCAGATTTTAAATAAAAAAAGTAAAAACGTATAGTTTTTTTTTCGAACTTGAGGTTAACACTGTTAGCCCTACTGGCTTTTACAGCGACGCCGGGTGGGTAAGGAAGAGGGTGCTCTATCCTTGTGGCTGCTTGTGAGGTTGTCGACGGCAGTAAGAGCGTCCCCAGCGGGATTCGAACCTCGACTTGTGGCTGTTGAGCGGACTGGATGATGACGTATGATGATGATTTATTTTATTTATAAGTATAATATATAAGGTTGACCAGAAACGAAAATGTGAATTACGAAACAACCTTAAGTTTTTTATATGTACATCTTGATTATATGACAGATCTGTACTCGGGGAATTGAATTATTTTAATTTTACTCGCTCTAGTAAGGAGACAAAGCGTTCCGTCACTTGACTAGGGAATCTTAACCATTAGGGTCTCCCTGCCTACCCTGATATATGAGAGATACAACGTGTGTGCAAAAAAGCTATTTCTTAGAAATATTATTAAATTTTCTTTTATTCGTCAATGTGTGACTGTAAAGTCGATTGGTTGTGGGTTCGATCCCCACTCGAGATAGAGGCAGCGCAGTGTTAAGTTCGGATATTCAACACGCAATACCTCTAAAACTTGGCGGAAAGTTAAGAACGGAGTGCTTTGCTTTCCCTGCTGTGTGCGAGATACAGCGGAAAGCTGATTTTATTTATTTTTTTGTCCTTTCCCTCACTACTATTCCAAAGTGGAAATATGTATCCTGTTCAATATAGATAAAGACCATAGTAATATAAAATATGATTAATTAGTTATATCAGTAAAGCTATGAGGCCATTCGTGGCGCAGGGGCACAAACGTATGATAAGCGCGACATAAACGCGATATAAGTGCGACAGGTATAGGTTTGGTTCCCAGTCAAGAAAATAAAATATAATATTTTAATGTCCTCCTTCTGTTAACGAGACAAAGAGCGGCTTTGAGTTCTGCCTTACATGCAATGCCTCCAGAATTCGGCAGAAAGTGGGGAACACAAGTGTCTTAATAGGAGCGGAATACCTTAACACCAGGTTCCCAGATTCTTTTTGCCTACCCGGCGTGACATGCAACATGAAGCTTTAAAAAATACACTAAACAATATTTAACAGTTAGATACAATATGTACCTAAATTTAAATAATAATTTCAGATAACATTATTTGTACCAGTTCAAACTGCTTTATTGTGACGGACACGCTACTCGTCTATATAAAATGTCTAAAAAATATAAGCATTTCTCTTAGTAAAACTTGAAATTACAGCAGTTATTCAATTAACAATATACTACAAAACTATTAAATAATATACTAAAATAACAACAATAAGAGGCCAGTCGTGGCGCAGCGGTACGACCGGCTGCTTGTGGGTTCGATCCCTATTCGAGAAGATGAAATATTTACTTAAATTTATATTTCCATTTCTTCGCTCTGGTGTCGAGGCTAACCGCGGCGTTGAGTTCTGCCACTCAACACGCAATGCCTCCAGAATTCAGCAGAAAGTGGGGAACGGAGTATCTCACCACTAGGTTCCCTCTGCCTACCCTGCTATGTGCGGGATACAGCGTGAAGCTGATTTAATTTTCGTTTTAATTATACTACAATATCGCTTTTATTTTTGTTAATTTCAATTATCAATAATTGATAGAGCCCTCGTGTCTTCCGATAAAGTATCTATTGGATCTAACCAATAAATATCATTCAAACATAATAACCGTTACATAACCCACTTAGATAAATACTGGATACCCTCTTTATAGCAACCAAGGTTTTTAAATCACATTGACCTAATTAACTATTAACGAGGTGATATAGCTCAACCTAGAGGTCGTTGTGTGACACATACTTAAATGGAAGGAAGGATAAAACAACAATTTTGATTTTGTGGAAAACCAGTTTTTTTTTATTAGTATAATAGTATAACGTGTTTTCATTAATTTATTTATTAGATTATATTTTATAGATTAGACCTTTTGACGCTTAAAATTAATTTAAATTAACACGTGTACTTTTTTTACTTCAATATAGCAGGTCTTTTTCGCGTTTGGAAAGTCTGAGATATTATGACAATAAGTAGTTCCATTTTCAGCTTCATAAAAAAATGTTTGTGCTAGTGGCGCAACCCAAATTCATATTTAATTTAACCGGAACAAGGAAACGTCTACAATATCTATATAATCTATATAATATGTATATATATGACTTTATCGTTACTGAGTGAGTCACAGGCAACACACAGACGAAATTGCTGGGTTTCAAAGGGCATTTATGAAATTCGTACAGAAAAGGAAAATGCTTAAAAGAAGACATATATAGGTAAATAAAATAATATAGAGCTTAACCACTCTATATTATACTAAACCATATTGTCAAATCTGTATAGTTCATGTCTACAAGCACTGCTTGTTAGCGTTGCGATAAAGTATCAAAGCAGACAGCGATAAATTGGGGCAGGTCGTCCAGCTTAAAGCAGTTATTCGTCCAGATTCAAAATGATTATATTAAATAAAACTTGATATGTTTAATTTTTTATAATATATATATATATATATAAAAAAAATATATATTTATAAGAAATAATATATATATATATTCTTATAGGTTTCTTATGAAAATGAATACATCTATTACATTATATTCTATTGAAAAAAAAACCTATAATGTCAAATGTCAATGATTAAAACAAAATGTCGATTGCGTCATAAAGAAACTTTAAAAATAAAAAAAAATAAACGTTTGAGTGATCAGCGTATTATCTAAGCATGAATGGACTTCGCATATGTAATGTCCACGAAAACCCGGTACCATAACCTACCTATAGAAAGATAATTTTACTACAATGAATTAGTTGACATTGAGCGCCAGTCATCGAACTTAACGTATCGCATTTCGGTAGGTTATCACACACGCGCGAGATAACCCCAGCTCCTTCGTATATAAGACGAGATACACGATAACATCTTCAGTTCTCATTCAAACGTCAATCGATAAGCTCAAATTAACTATTCTAACCCTTACAATATTATATGTGAGCCTTTTCGACCCCAACTTATTGGATTGACTGAATTTGTGCATCGTCTACTGAGATAACAACATTGATTAGCAAGATGCGTTTGTTCAATATTTTTATTGTCATCTTCGCTGTTCTACTGCTTCTTGCGCAGACGGAAGGTCGTCCGCCGAGGAATCGAAGGAGGCACGTTCAAAAACGTTCCTGGTGCCTACTAAAGCTGTGCAGCTATCCGCCTGCTTCACACAGGGTGCACAGACTCAATTAAAACCACGAGTGCTGGTACGCCATGAAGAACGAAATTAATTTGAGGAAAATTAATAATTATATTTTTTCGAGTATTTACTCGTTACAACTGACCTATATTAGGTCGCAGCCTAACAGAAGTAATGTCTGTACTTAAAATGTAATGAAAGTATTTTTTGGTTTATTTATATTAACGATTGTTTATTTGACAATGTAGTTGGAATAAGTGTAGCCACAACTAGTATTGGTTAGATAAGTATTAGTATCGTAGAAATAGTCATAATATTGTATTTAACCGACCATAAACTGTGTATATAACCTCTTTTTTAAAACCTGTACTTTAATATTTACATAATTTTACAAAATATATGTAAAACTGTAAAGAACTGGAAAATATAATAATAAGAATAATAATATTTTTTTAAAGCTTACAATGATTTTTATTTTTGTTTATTTTATTGTGTATAATGTTTAATGAACAACCAAAGAAAAGCCTACTAATAAAAAATAATTTTCAAAATTATTTAAAAAAAATCCATGAAAAGTTATCATATAAAATAGATTAAAATTAATTTTATATAATTTTAATAAGTACGTAATGCAGGACGTCAATAACGATAAAAAAAATAAACATTTAAATATCATCATACCAATTATTAATAACTAATATTATTCGATTATTATCTTAATAATTTAGAAGAACAGCTTAAAAAAATTAAAACGAGATGGCGCGTCCATACATTTGAAGTAAAGGGTTATTCTTGCTAGAACGTACGCGCTATAAGGATAGCGCGGATAGCTATCTTTAAGGAAAGATAGTCACTTCTAGATCTTTTGAGTTTATAAAACTAAGTATTATTAATATTATCTTTAACAATATATTAATATTACGTGACTGTAACGCATTAAAAAACAGAAATTTCTAGAAAACCATCTTCATCAGCTAATGAGGCTTTCCAAACATTTGAAAATTTCTAAATCGTAAACAGAACCATTTATGCTATTTGTTAAACATAATCTATATTCGAATTATAATAAATCATAAATGATCGCGTCTGTTCCATATAATAAGGGGGAAAAATAATCTAATTATGAGAAAAGTGGGAAAAGCGTATATTGTTCTAGTTCATAATTAATGTCTATTTTTAAAGCTATATAATACACTAAATAACTTTTTAATATTTTATTTTCTTTCCTCTCTCATCCTTTTGGAGTTAATATTAATATAAGAAATTCCTGTGTGTTCCTATGGGTGAGAATCAAACACGCTATCATCATCATATAATGCTAAGACAATCAAAATATTTTCTTGGACACATTTTTTCTTAAATATTTATTAATATATTTCTGGTCATTTCCCGGGGAACTAGATAGCTTGGACACTCTAGTAAGTTCATAAGTTCAACCGAAACAATATTGTATAATATGTAAATAAAGCGATTTAATATCAATTCAATAATAGATATCGATAATTATATATACTAGATATAAAAGCAATACAGTGAAATTCAAGATAAACATAGAAAATTGATTATTTTCTTTGTTTCGCCATTGTGACGAGTGTAGCTTGTAGCTAACATTATAAGTCCCATTAAAAAAATATTGAAATTTATAATTAAGACGTCTATAGCGTGATATTGAGTTCCGCTACTCAACACGCGACGTCTTAACACTAAGTTTCCTTTGCCTTCTCTGCTATACGGGAAAAGCGTGAAGCTGCTATGTTAGATGCTCACTTTAAACAAAAACAAAATATAATATAAACGAAGTAAAGCTTGGATTATATTATTAGTTTTGGAGATATATTATGTTATAAAATACATTACAATAATCTTAATACGATGTCATATTAATCTTTATCGAGTCCTTAGATTGATAGTAATAAATCATAATTGTAAGCTACGAAAGCGCATATCACTTGGCTGTAGGTAAGTATTGAGTGGTGACAACGATACGTCATAAAATAAATACGTTTTACATTAATGTCTTTTATAATATATTATTATGTATGTAAATACGTCTTACATTATTCAATAATTTTATCTAATATTTTATAACGTATGTTCTATTTGTTAACAATTTAAATAAAATATATTAAAAAATATACTTAAATAAACATGTAATTCATAACTATTTTCTAAGAAATATACTCCAAATATATTTGGAAATATCTCTTTAAAAAAATTCTGCGCTACGACGGGCTGAGACATGTTATGTCATTTATATCATAAACAATGTAAGTCATAAAGCTGTCATACTTTTTTATGTAAGGATAAATAAAATATAAGCATAGATAATCAATTTATAAGAAATCAGAAATCTTTATTTTATTCCTAATAGTTTATTGGTAAGTATAAATGGGTAGATCTACTAAAAAAAACTGTCACAAAGTGAATCTAGATATCAAAATTTTTTTAAATATATATATCGCAGTTACAAATAAATAAACTTTGTAATAATACGTAATACAACAAAAATTAGACATTAGAAAGTTTTAAGTCGATCTACGGTACAAAATCTCCATCTGGCAAACATTCTGAGCTGGTATATGAGATAATACAGTTGCGCCCATTGATTACTCTTATGGAAGCCCGGATTCGAGCACTATCCTTATAGAATCTGAACTGAAACCTAAGGAGATATACAAGAGCATCATCGTAGCGGTTCTTTAATGCGACAGCGAATGCTGGCCATTTCGGCACACTCAGGAGCTTCACGTCATGGAAATGAATGAAGAATAATGAATAATGCTGAGGTGGTGTGCGACGTAAAGCGGCCTGATTGCATACGTAACACATTCATTTGAGGTAATCTTGGAGTCCGTGACGTAGCGGTATAAAAAATGAAAGGTTTGTTTTAACATTACCTTTTCTGTGCATAGGGATATATAAAACAAAATGAATGAAACATACTGTAAATATACTATACATTTTACAATTGGATACATTCCAATATATATTTTTCTCGCTTCACTCTGTATTCCGCTTAAAGTAGGATAGGCAGAGTGAACCTAGTGTTAAGACACTTCGTTCTCTGCATTCCTCCCAAACTTTCATCGTGTCGTATTGAATTGCAGAACTCAATACCACAATTTCCGTCCCCAGAGCGGGGAAATGAAAAATCCTTCGCTACGAGCTACGACGCCCTCCAGACATGATAAATATAGATAACAAAAAATATAATACATGTATATATAAGATTTTGTAAGTTTCACTGTTATGAAATGAAATTTAACTAATCACAAATGGTATATTGCGTATACAAAACAGCTGGTAGCTAGGTACTTCTATGCAACATGCACCCTAAGTTGACGCACTTCGACATTCAATGTTATAAACAATCAAATCGTATGATATACGCTTTATACTTTTATACTTGCCGCGCGATTATAGGCTTTAGGGCGAGGTGATAGGAGGTTAACACGTTTTATTGACTCCAAAGTGAATGTTGTCGACTACCATTAAGATAGTGAACGACGTGGGTGGGAGATGGGGGAGATGTATCGCTTCAAGGTCATCTAAGTACCCGTGAACTTGAGCTTTTATTTGAAACTAGTAATGCAGCCTGTCTTTGCTTTGAAAAAAAATCTATAGTTTCATATTCTGCAGTGAAACCCAACGCTCTATTGTTATTAAATTAGATCGCCATCATCTGTTAATTAGTTTTTAAATACGCCTCATTTTTAAATATACTATCGAGTGAAACCTTTAATGCTTTACATATATTTGGCTAAAATCCGTAGTTTTGATATCAGTTCAAAATAATATGACAGTTAATGAGATATTTATATGTATGTATAAGAACTAGACCATTAGCTCAGTGCAGACGCACTCGGAAAGTTCAAGTCGTTCGTTAAACGAGATCGCCACGTCATTTTATGCCTCACGTTTTATTGAAAATTATTTGTTTTGTATATTTCATGCCGCCATGGCATACAAACGAGGGGCTGAAACAACGTGGGTTGAAATATATAATTAAATATTCAATATTTTATTTTTTTTCGTTTTTCGTTTCGTTGTGACAATAAGGCAAAACGCGGTTCGCCACTCAACAAGGGAAAATGGGAAAAGGAATATCTTAATCGGAACAGAGTGGCAGAACTCAACGCCATTCAACAATTAACGTTAGTTTCCCTCTGCCGACCATATATTTCATGTTACCATTTCTTCTCTTTGGCAACGAGGCAAAGCGCGGCGTTGACTTCCATTATTCAACACGCAATATTTAATATATTTTATTGTATGTGGAAGATGCATAAAAACAATTAAAAAATCATATTAGTATTAATATTTTTATTAAATAAACACGTTACAATCTCAACAAATTACGAAGCTTGTAATCTGTAAAGTAAAATGATGCAATTATCGTATGGTGAGGTCAGTTTTTAGGACACTACTACTATTTACTGGTTGTTATCGATATTTATATTTTTTTACATAGATTTTGGCAATTATAATATTATGATAGACAAAATAAAGAAATGTTTTAAGCAATTCAACTGATAATGGTAAATAAAAAAAACCATTTGAATTAATTGTTATACTTAAAGCAGAAATTTTATTTCATACAAAAATATAATATTGTTACAACTACTGAAAAAAAAAACAATTTAAGAAAATCCGACTTATATCCTTTTTAATAGCGGTCTTTAAGTTATAAATAGTGTTATTGTAAAAACATCCTATCTTCGTTTATTCCACATTTAGGGCCCCCGCGAACTGGCTAATATATTATAGCAAGTGAACTCCAAAAGCTATCATCTACTGTGTTTATTTTGTAATAAAAGCTGATCATATTTCTTCATATGCCTCGTGGCCACCTCCGTATTCACATCTGTAAGAAAGTAGGCTTCGAAGTTTTGAAGAGGCCGCAGCATTGCGTAGAGGCGCTCTGCATATTTTCTAAAACAAAATTTAGCATTATAATATCATATTATCACCATCTAACGCTATTGTGAAATAAGTAAAACGTATTTAACTGAAATTCTATTCGAACTCAGAACTCGCAACCGTCATGGTTGTGAGTTCGAATAAAATATTTTTGTGTGTTATATATATGATTGTGTGTTATACTTTTTTACTGTTACAAAAATGTAGTATCATTGGAACAGAAGGTCTTTTTATTATTATATCTAAGTTTGCTAATTTTAGTTACTTCAGCTTTCATAAAAAAAGATTTTGTCACCATATTAGATAAATTATATTTTGTTTATAGCTTCGCGCTTTAGGGACACAACAGGGTAGGGAGAGGGAACCTAGTGCTAAGACACTCCGTTCCCCACTTTCCGCCGAGGCATTGCGTGTTGAGTGGCAGAATTCAACGCCGCGTATTGCCCTAACACCAGAGTTAATAAATGGAAATATAAAATGAAATAAATATTTTATTTCCTCATGTGGAGATCGGACCCACAACCAATCGCGTTTACAGTCACACTTTGTGTCTCAGCGCCACGTCTGGCCAACACCTAGTTCTAGATTATAATTATTAATAGTAAGTTTTATAGTATATTTAAGTAAAAAACCTAGTCTCTGTATTCTTATCCTGCAAGAGCTCAGCCAGCGCGCGCATGGCGTGCTTGCGCGCGGTGACGGCGGTGGTGGGGCGCGCGCGCAGAACCTGTCGGCCGCCCTCTGCCAGCGCGCAGCACACCACCAGTAGGCGGGCTGAGGCACTACGTACTAGTGCGTTTTTATGCCTGTATATTTATATTTATTTTATTTCAGCTTCACGCTGTATCCCGCATGTAGCAATGTTAGCAGTGGGAGCCTAATGTTAGGACACTCCGCTCCCCACTTTGCCCAGAGTTCTGGAGGCATTGCAACTCAACGTCGCGTTTAATTATTAAATATTTCATTTCTTCTAGTGGGAATCGCAGCCACAAACTATCGTGAGTGTCCAAGTCTTTCTATTTAATTTAATTATAAAATTTATTTTTCAAAATAAAGTTTTATATCAAATATACACTTAATAATGATTTTGATATTTATTACAAATTTGATTTGTTATAAACTTATTTATTTTGATGCGGAATTCTCCGTACTCGGGCTATCATAGAGACATTATATGTATTAGATATATTGGAAGTTTTGCGATATTTAAAAAAAAATAGTAGTTAAATATTTTAAAAGACAAATAATTTTAAAAGCAAATAAGAAAATTTTGTCTGTTTGTCTGTCACATGCTCATTGTAAATTAGATCGACAATCGAGCTTACTTTTACTTTACCTAGTCTGTCACCTAATATGTGAGTAGGTACATAACGCGACGGAATTCACTTTTAAAATTAAGTATGAAAAAAATATATAATTGGCATTTTCCCTTATTATACAGTATATCTAAAGAGAACCCGATACATGTAATCGTATAGGTGCAGCACGGTCGAAGGGTCGTGGTCGCCCTGAAGCTAGCTGCAGATGGCTGAGCCATTTCATTTGATTTTAGGATTTTTAATAACTTTATTAAAGCTTCCACGACTAGCCGACCGTACTATACTCTAAATGATTATTCATTGTCAATAATTCACTGATATTTATTTATTTATGGAATTTTCAAGAATAAATTATACTTTTCTTAACTAACCCCACACCATAAATGCATATGGCGGTAATGGAGTGCGTGATATCCACTTTGCACACAATGTCATCGAGCGCGACGTTGGCCGCGCGACGCACTGCTCTATTGAAACTGCCCGATTTCGTCAGTAAAATAGAAATACCTTCGTAGAAGTCCTAAATGACGGTGATTAATTAAAGTATTTATTTAATAACTTAGAGGAAAAGAGCGTCGTTGAGTTCCGCCATTCAACGCGCAATGCCTCAAGGATTCGGCGGAAAGTGGAGAACGGATTGCCTTAACACTAGGTTTCCTGTGCCTCCTCTGCTATATGTGGGATACAGCGTAAAGCTGATTTATTTTAATTTTTTATTTAATAACTTAAATTGTAAATTGTTGTTGTTGAATGACAAAATATATTTTTCTTGTTTCCTCAGTGAAAATATTAAATATTTAATTTCTTTGAGATGGAAACGAAACTTCAAACTGTCGCGTTTGTTCCCTTGCGCAACGACTGGCCTCACTAGATAAATCATCAGTAAACGATAAAATATATTTAAATATACTTTAATTTTTCTAGTATAGGATCTAAAAAGTAGTTATTAGTCTTTAATAAATATTAAATGTAATATAACATACAGGCTTCTTAGTGTAGTTAGTATTTTTGATTATTTCAGCGAGAGTGTTGCAGGCGGAGCGTGCAACCTGCGTCCGCGGCGACTCGATGTGCGCGGCCACCTGTATTCTACTTCTATATTAATGTGAACTTGTAAATCTTATTATTACTAAATATTATTTATTTTATATTTCAATTAAAAAATCAAATATCGTTAGTATAAAAATGTGGTAATCTCTCTATCATTTTATTGAAATAGTCTTTCTGAAAACCGAATGTTTATTTATAACTTAAGCGTTATTACGCTTACTTAGGTGAAGTGCCGCATGGTTATTAGCCTTTGACGTGCTATTTATTCTTATAAAAGAAAATAAGTAAATGACGGGCATAGGGCTCTCTGTCTATACTGCAAAGTGTGAGGGGTTTATTAGAACATAGTATTAAGACACTCTATTCCCCTATTCCTGCAGAATTCTCACCGCAACCAGGAAGAGGAACCAGGGAGAGGAAATTAAATATTACTAACAATTTATTTGACGGGAAATTATAGTTGTTGCCACAAATAAAGAAAATATTGACTACGTGACTAAACTAAATCAATGCTAACATACTTTTCGTAATAAGTCCACTATTCGGTTTTCTGATATGACTAGCCAGAATTTTTCCAACGCCTTTGGCAACTCGTCTAGAGTTTCAGTTACTTCTAACCTATTGAGAATAGTAAAGTTAAATTTTATCTATATATTTGTAGCATTATGAATGAACCTACTACCTAATATAAACAAAAAATTTAGCGAAAAATCAAGTATTTTGAAACTAGTTTAATCTGCGACTTCGCCTCCGTGGTTAAACGGAAATAACTACTTGGGTATGATATATAATACTATGATACATGTATAAGTGCGTAAAATAATTAATGAAAAAGAGACTGATAAAAATAATTACACACAACTTGGACTTTACGTCAAATTACGGAGGCATTGCGTGTTGAGTGGAGGAACTTGACTCAGCGATTACTGTTTAGTAGATTTTTCACAGCTTTCCTAATTCATACGAACATAAAGCGGCCACCGACTGCAGTTTTATTAGCTGAAAAGAACTAAACACAAAGAACAACGTTTTCTCATATAAGTAGGTACGTTCACACAGTTACCATGAAGAGGATCGTAATTTTCTCAGTAGTTCACTACACAACGACTCGCATCCTTTTTCAGCTGTTTCATTTAATTTTCTTTCTTCCGGAGATGACACGCTTGTTGGTGATCCGCTTCTACTTTCGTATTTGAACCTGTTTTTATTAAATACTTTATAAAACGGTGAGGCCAGTCGTGGTGCAAGGGCTCAATGTGTGACTGTAAAACCGACTGCTTGTGGGTTCGATCCCCACTCGAGGAGATGAAATATTTACATAAATTTATATTTCCATTTCTTCGCTTTGGTGTCGAGGCAAAGCGCGACATTGAGTTCTGTCACTCAACACGCAATGCCTCCAGAATTCGGCAGAAAGTGGGGAACGGAGAGTCTTAACACTAGGTTCCCTCTGCCTACCCTGCTGTGGTCGGGGATACAGCGTGAAGCTGATTTGATTTGATAAAACGTGGTTATAATCAATTTGTTGTTTAATTAAATTCATTTATTAAACAACATATATTATTTACTTTTTTGTTTTCGGAAACTTATATTTTACTCGTATAAGATAATTTGTTCACTACGTACATCTTAGATATGTGTTCTCTTTGCCTTGGTGTGGATGACTATGTAAATTTTAATAAATTGACTTTCTAAGTAATACTAATCTTATTACTTACAAAGTCTTTGATTTTCGAGATTTTTACGCATTTTAAGATAAGCAGCATTGATTGCGTTACACATTTTTGGAAATCGGTGTAAGATTTTCCTTTATTGAGTTTCAAAAAACTAAATATAATTAATTTCATAAATCCGGTTTAAGAACTTTGTAAATAGGTACCCAGATCTTTTTGTATTCATTTTAAGCTCCTTAATTTTTCCATTGATGCTGATGACATCAAAAGGCGACTCAGCAAATGATGTTTTTCCTTTCGGAGTTTCTGAGAGACTTGTTGAGTTTCCTTTGTTTCTTGCAAAAGTTGTACAGAATAAACCTTCTAAGTGAATTGGGGGAAGCCTAACGTCTTTAGGGTTATTGGAATCTATAAATTTCATAGAATGCTATAGAAAGATATTTTATTGATATATTTGTAATATGCATTTGTATGCATATTTTCTGCATATTTTTTTCTTTGGAAATTCGAAATTCTTATACGCTTATTACTACTAATTTATGTGGTTACAAGTCTCCCTACAAAGATGTCCTGACAGTTGTAAACCGCAAGCGTATAAGACTTTCGACCACACAAAAAGTGTGAAAAATTTTCGAAATTTTGCTATTTTGCTATCAACACCAGGGAATCAAAATACACACACACCTCAATAAGTAGTAAATACCGTGTTTATCTAGTTTAGTTTATGCAGGTTAATTAATTATAGTAAATTTTATATGAGATGTATAGATGATAATAGATGGATAGGATTTTTTTAGTATTCAAATAATTACAGATTTTTTAAAATTTAATTTACCATATCTTCCGGTTATAAGTGGGCTTTCTCCTGATGCAAGCTCCTTTGCACCAACTTCCCACCGGTCAAAACATTTATTAAAATTTCTACTATCAGAGTGTTCTAAAGAAAACAAAGAATTTAAATTTGGATTCTTAGAAAATCGGTGATTTATGATAGGCGGCAACTTTAATGCATCGCTCTGTAAATTATTTTCAAGGTTAGATAGCATTTTCACTTTTATTCCGTTGTTTATGAACAATGTCTCATCGTCTGTGTTTTGGGTCAATGTTTGGGCGCTTGGCGATATATCAATGTCTCTTTTCTGCGTAGTCTCTTCAGTGAGAGGTGTCAGAATACCAACATTTTGTTCCACAGGATCAGACGAAACTATTGGAGAAAGCAAAAAAGGGCTTCCTGACAGCCTGTTATACAGATCTTCAATATCACAATCGATAGAAGTCGACACCTCACTAGTGTCACTGTTGATTTCTTTATTGTTATTTTTCTCTACAGAGGAGTCTTCTAAAGAATCACATTCAATGTCAGAATCTAACTCTGTACTATCAAACTTAGTGTGTTTCTGTTGATTTAATGTATTTTGTTCCGATTTATCTTCAATAAGCTGTGCAGATTCGTCGTTGTCGATGTTTTCACAACTAAAATTTTCATTATACACTTCTTCGGAGCCTCCAGCGTCGTACGATCCATTGGCTATTTCGTTTGTAAATACGGAATCATTACTTAGAATTGTGTGTTGGATAAATTTTCGCAAATCATTACCGGAAAAGATAATTTTCTTATTTTTGTATGTATCTTTTGTATCCAATATTTGTATAGTGTATTGAACAGTTTTATTTTCAGCGATAGATACAAACGACGTCTGCGTCTCCAACGTGTCTGTCCGTTTATTTAAATGTAACTCATTTTGTGCTAACTCCATTATGGTTTTACTTGTCTGAGTAAATATACAATTCTGTAGGCAAGTCGACTGATCCAACGTCACTTCATCGAGAGTTTTAGTGGTATCCATTAAATTTATGGTGCTCTGGCTTTTATGCAAATGAAATATTTTGTCGCTGTCATCGCTGTCGCAGGCAATTACGTATGTTTCTTTACCAGATGAGGTGTTTCTGTCGGAACTGCTGTCGGTGAAGTCCGGTGAGTATCCGGCTGATACGGTTACACTTTTTTGGGAATCTGTACACTTAACTTCGCCTACAATATCTTCAATATCTTCATCCTGAGAAATTAGCAACGTTTTATATGATATCTTTTTCCATATGACAAATCTAAATAAGCTTAAAACAGACTGACTAAAAATCTAAAAAAAATATTTGATGTTTCTTACCATATTTATACAAATTTTGAACAAAAATTATATAAAATCACAACATGTAGGCGCAGTGTAACCACGCGACCGCGTGTTTAAGGAATTTTTACAATTAATTACAATTCTGACGGGCCATGACACTTTGAACAAGGAAAATGTCAAACTTTCACTTTTATTCTGCTAATTGTCCATACAGTATATTTATAATTCAGTTTAATTAAGAATTTTTTGGATCTAATAAGCACTGTGATCTGTTTAAAAATTATTTCAATATATTTGAGGCCGCCGTAGCACAGCAGCATAGCGTTGGACTGTAAACGCAACTGTTGTGGGTTCGATTCTCACTCGGTGAAATTACTTTTATTTCATCGCCCTATCATAGTAAGAAGACAAAGTGCGACTTCGAGTTCCGTTATTCAATACTCGACCACTACGATCCTTCTGCCTCCTATTTTACATCCCGCACAGCGAGAAGCTAAAAAAAATTGTTTAGATTTTTAATACTTTAAGCATTTGCGCGATTTGATTCTTTTTTCGAGCTATAAAATGCAAGAATTGAATAAAACTAAAGAATAAAATGATGTTATTATTTAAGCACACTGACGGGATTGGGCTATTAGGTTAACAAAACATGCAAATTAAAATGACGAAATATATATTCAGGTCTAATAAAATCACATCTAAGACTACATTATCAGTGTAGAACATTATCACAACAAGAGATACCCATTTGTCATATACCAATTCACACCAAACCATTTATAATATAATATAATGCAATAATATACTTTAAAAGCCATAATAATATAAAAATCCCTTATTCTTTATAAATAAATAATGATTCTTTATTTTTTCCGCCACGCTTTCAAAATTAGGAACGTGAGAAACTAAAAAAACTAACTACTCAGTTCCCAGTTTATATAATACAGCTGACGAGTCGTGACCGCACTGAATGTACAATGCGCAAAAATTCAGAAGACCTAACTTCAAAGCGGCCACAACCTATCGACCGTGCTGTATCTGATACGGTCTTTCCATTTGATTAATCGAATATTAATATTCTATTTAGATTGTTATATAATCTGTGACAATAATAAAAATAATCTGACGTCATAATATTAAAGTACGTAAAATTGTATGCTTTTAAAACAATAAAATGCGCGGCATAAAACATATTTTTGGCCATATATAGTCAACGTTATGCCAATAAAAGATCTTATTGTCTTAAATATACACGACGATGTCTTATATAATTAAGTATAGACAGATACTGACAGAAAAATATATTTATAATTTCTTTGATTTTTTTCTAAGATATCAAATATTTTTTTAAACTTTGGCTGTTATTTTTAGAAAAGAACAGTATGATTTTTTTTTTAAATGTACTAATTGTAGTCTTTCCGTATATTATTTTTTAATGTTCAGTCCTGTCTATATAAACAAATATACATACATACATTATACATTATTTTCAGATTATACACACAAATAAAATAAAAGGAATTGTCAATTCCTTTTGAACAACGACATAATATGTGTTATATTTAAACATTTATAATCATAACATTAAATTTTATTTTAAAAATAATAGATAAATGGTAAACATGTTATACAAAATACACAGTAAAAGGACATTTGTTTTTATATTAATAATAACTATTACAATCTATATACGATGATGGTAAGTTAAAATTAGAGAAAATAAATAACAACATATAAAAAAAAAGAAAATTATTTATGGATATATCCCCATATATCTATAGTATGTATTTTTCAAATAATTTGCAAAAACCAACGATGTGATTGAAATATATTTTATATATTAAATGCAGAACTTACTTAATAAAATACAATCTCAGATCAATAATGTCCTAAGGGCTTATTTTTTATATTTTTCTTCAAGAATTTTTCTATAGTACACAGTAACAAGACACAACAAACACCTAAATAATAAAAAATACCCTTTAAATCCAATATTCATAACAAATTATTATGAAATATTCTAAATACAGATTACGGATATATTTTTAAATTACTTTAAAATAAATACTTCATTTTTATAGTTATTATTTAGTTTATTAAATATCTTATAGTTTGTAAATTATTATGTTGTAAAAGATGATTGTAAATGCAATTCTTAATTTTGACTTTTCATTTCGTGCCCATTTTCTTTCCCACAGAAAATACATTATGATAGACTTCTATAAATTAAGATATTGATCCTTTAATTTTGACATTGATATGTATTGGATAAACATTTTTTTTGTTTAATGATTTTAATACACGAAAGTACTATTTAAAATTATGTAATATTATGTTAAATATTTTGGTTAAAATCTACTAAAAATAAATCAGCTTCATCCAGCTGTATCGCACACATGGTAGGCAGAGGGAAGATAACATTAATATACTCCGTTATTCATTTTCTGCTAAATTCTGTGTGTAAGCGTTTCGTCTCGACACCAGAGCAAACAAATCAAAATATAATGAATTGATAATATATATGAATATTAAAATAAATATTTCATCTTTTCTAATAGGGATCGAACCCACTATCAGTCGTGCCACGACTGGTCTGAATTTCGATTATCTTTTTTAATACAACGTCCATTAATTTGGCTAACATTTTTAACAAATATACTTTATAAGATATAATTTAAAGCGATATCATAGAAGACATACACACATTGAACACCAATATATTATTTATAACAACTATTTAAACTATATATTATTATAAATCATAGTATAACCGGTATATTTAAAGCCAGAGTACTTCAGCTTATGGTCCTCTGATTAATAAAGTTTTCATTAACAAAAAAATAAAAATAAACTTAAATTAAAATATTATTTTATTTAATACTTGTTGTTGTAATTATATAAAGAATTACATGAAACATGATCATAACTAATAAAATAACGATAGCAAGTTGTGTCAGTCGCTTCAAGTTATTTTCACATTCATATAGAAAAAAACATTAAAATATGAATATAACATATATGTAAAAAAATAGATAATAATAAGAAGTACGAAGGACGACGAGGAGACATTACATAATACACACTTATTAGATCACAATACATTTTAGCACATAGAAGAAGATTGAGATTTTATTGATATCCAACATATAGTTTAACAATCAATAATTTTTAAAACTTTTCATATATTGCAATTTCTACTGTTTTGTTTTCGTTTTCATACTTTTTTCGAGGCATAAATATCTAATTAGATTCATATTATGTCGACAAACGTCAATTCACAATGAACATAATATATTTTGTAAAATAATAAAATTTATTGTATCAAAAATCATAATATTATAAAACAAAATAAAATTTACATCTCTTCACAGTGAAAAACAACTAGATGCTACAAGTTTAAATAATAGTACGGCTATGGAGATTATAAAGGAATTAAACAAAATGTAAACATTACAAAGTGGAAATTTTAATTGTTTAATTTGTGAGGTAGAGTTGGTAGCATTGTTTTGATAATCTTGATTATTAAAATAGAAATGCTTATTATGTGTAAAAATACTTAGTCTTGCCATAAATTTAGTAACAAAGAAAAACATTGTACATAGCATTTGTTACTAATAACATACTGTATTAGTAATAAATGTAGTTTAATACATTAATATAAAAATGTTGTATGGGAAAATTCTAAATTGCCATCGTATGGACTATTTTAGGGACTAAATTATAACAATTCCAAATTGTCATGGCGTTAAGAGCAAGTCTTACTCTCTAAAATTGACCAAATCATAAGCCAGTGGACTGAGATCAGAACTAGATGTCTTCAGCTCTGATGAAGTCTGGAACGTTTGTCTCTAACCAAGATCGTGTGGATCGAGCTTTATGATCTGGCGCCGACCATACTTGGTTAATGTTGGTGTTGTTAAGGGACTCTTTTATAGCTAACACCTCACCAAACAACCGCTGATGTCGGATAAGGCCAACGTCGTACTCTGTTGACTAAGTGGGAAGCTTCTTTAGAGCTTACAGCATAAATATGGTCGTTTTGTTAAAAAAATATATACAGTACCGGACAAAAAAAAGTACGCACCGATTAATGTCCACTTATAAGCCATGTGTTTTTTCGAATATCATAGATAACTGATACCTTAAACGGTAGTGAAGAAAGATCTAAATTTTGCCTTTACGCTGCCGTTGTTATAGTGTTGCAAATATAGGAATACAGAAAGAAAACGATTTTAGCGTTAAAAAGTATCTCTAATGTGGTGGACAAAAAAAAGTACGCACTCAAAGTTATCATATTTTTAATAGTGACAGCGAAGAGATTTTCTCATAACAAAATTTTAACTTGGCAAAGTGAATGTAAACATTAGATTTTATGCATTTTTCATCCTTTTATCTATTCTCTCTGCTCGAATAAAGACGTTAAAATTCACGATGCCGAAAATACCAAACGAAATTAGAAAATTAGTTATAAAAGACCAAAAAAAATGGTATTTCAAAAAGAGAAATTGGTCGGAGATATGAAATAAGTGAAGGTGCAGTGCGAAAAATATGCAAGAAGTTTGAAAAAATAGGTATAATCAATGATAAGAACGGAAGAGGGAGGAAAAGAAAAACGACTGCGGTGGACGATCGGATAATAATTAGGGAGATTAAAAAAAAACCCACAATTACCAGCCGTGTAATACTCCAGAATACCAGCCTCAATGTTTCCGACCGAACGATTCGCAGAAGACTTCGAGAAGTAGGCTTAAAAAATAGTTTCGCACAGCGTCGTCCCCTCATTCGTAAAGCAAATAAAATCAAGCGTCTCGAATTCGCCAAAAAATATGTTGGAAAGCCGCTTTCCTTTTGGAAAAAAGTAATTTGGACTGACGAAAGCAAGTTTGATTTATTTGGACATAAACGACGATCGCGCATTTGGTACAATCTGGGAGAACAGCTCCTCGAAAAAAATATTGACAAGACAGTTAAGCATGGAGGAGGAAGTCTATTAGTGTGGGGGTGTTTTGCGTGGTCAGGAGTCGGCAATTTGGTTCAAATAAAAGGTATTATGACCGCCGATGTCTATATAGATATAATCAACGAAAATTTGGAAGAATCATTGCTGAAGATCGGATTGGAAGATGAATTTATCTTCCAACAAGACAACGATCCAAAACATACGGCTCGGAAATCATTGGCCTTTTTCCGATCTTCCAAAATAAAATTGTTGGACTGGCCCGCGCAGTCGCCAGATTTAAATCCGATTGAAAATTTATGGTCAATCTTAGACCAGAACGTAAACAAAACTGACGTGACGAACAGACAAAAGTTGTTCGAAGCTTTGAGCCGGGCCTGGGAAAAAATCGATCAAGAACATATAATGAATCTTGTTGAAAGTATGCCCCGACGCTTAGAAGCTGTTATCGCAGCAAAAGGTGGTCATACGAAATATTAGAAGCGCAATGATATTTTTTATTTAGTGTTTTTATTAAGTGCGTACTTTTTTTTGTCCGGTCCAAAAGTGGTTTTCTGCCCGAAAAATTTTTTTTGTGTGCTGTATTCATAGTGTTTTTATAGTAATTATGTGAGGATGTGCCGCTGAATTCACAAACTATCGATGAAATGGTTGTGGAAGTAGCTTATTAATTGTTTTCGTAAATAAACCGGTACTAATACCAAATTTCAAACAGTGCGTACTTTTTTTTGTCCAGTACTGTATATTTCGGCTTTCGGATAGGATTTTTTCGAATTCTTTCCCTTTCTGCTTTGTTCACCCTTTTCGTCCGGACACTATGTGTCAAAATACTTTACAATATTGAAAATAAAATTGAATCCAAATTCAATACTTATATTTTGTTTATTTTAATTGTAACTGTATTTATGGTCAAACTAAGTATATAGTACAAACATATACATAACATTATTACCAACAACAATTACGACAAAACACAACAAACCATAGAACACCAAAAACAACATTTTAAAATATATTTCAAATGTCACTGTCACTTTAAATAGAAATCACCTCAATTATAAGCCAGAAATCTTGCATCTAAGTTATAAAAAAAAACAACAACATTTTTATGTCTCACTGTGGGATAATATAAGGGATAAAGCCCCAGTCCTAACAACAAACCATAGAACAAGAAAACATAGTTAAAAATATATTTAAAAGTCACTATCACTTTTAAAAAAAGCACCTCAAATATAAGAAGAAATCGGTTAAGTCTGCAACAAAATAAAAAAAAAAAAATAGATGTAACCGAATGTATAGGGGGGTGTGGTTCAAGGCCGCGTCTAGTCGGTGAGGTAGAGCCGCGCTAGACGGGCGCGCGAGCCTCAGCGCGGCGCCACGCCCGCCATGTGCTCCACGTGCAGGCGCACGATCTCTGCTACTAGCGTGCACTCTATGTCCACGCCTGAAATCAGTAGCGATCGCTTCATTAGTGAGATCTTGAATAGTTCACGTTTGGAGGCCAGTCGTGGTGCAGAGACACTCTCTGATCACAGATCATGTTCTCTATTGCTTTTATGAGTTAATTTTCTATATCTTCTAATAATTTTAAATGTAACAAGAACAGCAGTTTGTAAAAATATTCTAACAATATTACAAAAAAATAATGCATACCTGCATGAACTTCTTCCCTTGTGAGAAATAGTTCTTGGTTAGCTTCAGGTGTCACCAGAATTACCCTCTGACGACGAGTCTGCAGCATATTTGCTACCACCATCTGAAAACACCAATCATCATCACTCTCAAAAAACCTTTGTAATAAATCACTTTAATAATAATACACATTAATAGGCATAGCTTGTACTTGCTAAGCTATTTTTTTTATTATATCGATATCGATCGTCGATATCGACGATCGAAAGTCTAATTGGTCTAAAAACCATTTCTTATTCTATTTGAGATACATACATGTTTGGGATTAGCGGATTTTTCTATGTTTTTTAAGTTCAGTTTCATAGTTTTCAGATCACTTTTTTGACTCTTGAATCCTACAGTTACGGTGCCCTCATTATGAAGTTCATTGTATCAATCGATAATCAACGTCTGTAACTTTCATTATTCTTTTAAAATCATGACTCCAACTCTGGGGCATTTGATAAGACAGTATTATTATATAATTGATCTCCCAAAATATGTCTTGGACCTCTTACTCTTAAAAGTAAAAAGCTCTGAGAGACATTCACCAAGCACACTATTCTGTGACTAGTTTCTTGTGTTTTTTTTCTTGTCATCACTGGCATAGTAATAGCTCTATGTGAGGTTATAAAAACATTAACTTTATTTCTGATATCTTAATGTATATTTTCAAATTCTGCCTATAATTATACAAAAATACAATTCACTTCTTTTCACCTCCAATCTCTCTATTGTCGCTGATCACCGCCCCATATCCATCTTCCCTATTCTATCAAAGGTCCTTGAATCTTTACCCAATAATCAACTTTACTCCTTTCTATCAAACAATAATCTACTGTTTCCTTTCCAGATTCCGTTCCTTCCCCAGCACAGTTGGAGCACTGTTGAATATAACGGAGGACAGTCAATGTGCTTTGAACAACACCAAACTCACAGTTATGGCACTGTTAGATTTCAGCAGTGCTTTCAACTTTACTGACTTCGATATACTTCTTGGCACACTTCAAGCAGTCAATATTTTATCTGCAGCTATAAGCTCGTTTCGTGCCTCTTCGACCGCCGGCAATGTGTTAAGACAAAGTCTCAAGCTAATGACATCTCATTGGGTTACTTCCTTCTCCTCTTCTGTTTCTATCGTTATGCACAGTATTTCTAGAACTTATCTTTTCCATCTGTAAGTGGATGATTTCAACTTTACCGTCAAATTAATGTAAATGGATTGCCTGAAACTATTGAAAGTTTAAATAGTGATCTTGATGGGATTCGAATTTGGGCCAAATCCTTTGGTCTAATAATTAATCCAAAAAAATCTTAAGAGATCTTCTTATTTTCAGTCTATTACTGCCTATGATAATAGACAGTAATAGACTGAAAATAAAATTAACTTTTCTTTCCCTTGAGAGACGCTTGTCTCCAATACCTCTTTCCTCACAAAACCAAAAGTTATGCTAGCGCATTGTCTTTTCTTTCCAATACTCGATTATCATCATGTTTGTCAATTGCGAGCTCAGCTTAAGCGTCTCCAAATCCGTGTTCGCCGTGATATTTAAAAGGTAAGGTAAGGTTGTGCACCTTACCTTACTTTTTGAATTCCTTAACTATCAGATTTTTCCTACCCGCTTCAACATTCTTCCTCCTCCCCCTTACGCTTTAGGCGGTTGTGTCATTCCGGCGCTTGACATACCCTATGAGCAACACCAAATTCTTGCAGAATTCCCTATCTGTACATGCCGCATCCCTTTGGAACCAACTCCCTAACCCTATCCATGGATACCAACCCTATCAAGAGAAGAAGAAGAGTAGAAATAAAGCATTTTTTTTAAATTTGTTATTACAATAGAAGATTCATAGGAAATTATGCTATGTCCTACAAAACTCTTACTGAATTTGACTGTAGGATCCCTAGTCTCTTTTATTTACTCGCTACTAAGAACAATTAATTTATATTCAGATAAAATATTGCAGCCACATTTAATTTTCTTTTCACTAATCTAAGTATATGTATTTATATAATAATGTATACATACAATACGAAATATTTCACTCCCTATACTTTAATTGTTAATTATACTTCAATTGAGAGTCGAACGTCCAACCAATACATATGTAAGTTGATACATTACCTTATGTTTATATCTTTCTAAGGCAGCCCTAGCTTTGGGTATAAGTAGATTTTCATCGGTCTCCAACTTGAATGAGACTACATAGGCTTCTGGAACCCAAAGGCTGCACAGTGGTGCCAACATTTTCGGCACCAAATGTAGTTGAATTACTGGAGCTCCACTTCCAGATTGCATTTTATGGGTTGGCTAAAAATCATAGTAATAATAATAAAAAATTAAATATATTATATTATCGTCAAATAGAGGAAGAGGAGGAGGGCATCGACGACGTTTAACATTACATTACGTGACATTATATTTCTTGACTGCAGTTTTAATTAAACAGTTTGTGTTAAATTGCAAAATATGTATATGTAAAATATGTATACTAGGTAGGAAGGTCTCACAATTGTTATCGAAGCATATACAAGGACTTGCTTCAATTGTTTCTCATAATTGTAAAAATATTAATTTATTACAAACTGGTCATACAACAGAAGCGAGGAACGGAAGTGTCTTAATGGAAAACGGAGTGTAAAATTCATATTACCTTATAAAGCATTTAGCAGGTTGGACCAGTCTTAATTTCTATTCTCTCTATGCCTGGATCTTTCTAGACCCCACGGTTAATAAAATCAGTATCTTCATGATATTATATGATAATTGGCAAAACGCTGGGTTTTATGTTGTCAGAAAGCGAAATGAAAATAGGATTTATAATTTCGTTTAGTATATTTTCCAACATTTTTAACGAATAGGTAAAATAAATTTTCTCCTGTCGTTTAAATATAAAACACTCGAATAGAACAAATACGAAGAAACTTACAACTTTACTCTTAGGTATATAAAAATCAGATACAGCGGCCGCCAAGTACAGCATCGCGCGAGCGCCGCTCTGGGCCAAGCACTCGCACGCGGCGCGCAGCAGCCAGAAGTAGTCCGACACGCTGGTGAAGGACACGTACAGCAGCGCGCCCGTCGCGTGCGCCGCTTGGTAGCGCGCGAGCACTGGCGCGAGTGCGAACACACTGTCCGGTTTTACTGAAGTAAGAAACGAGAGAATATTATTTTACACGATCATAGCAAGAGCTGGCAAGGCAGAGGGAACTTGAGAACTTAATGTTGAAACACTCCGTTTCAAATTAGTTGTGGTTGTCCACTAACCAACGGATTCTTGATGCGATGATTGCGTAAAATTGAGCGTTGAGTAAATGTAATAGAATAATCCGAGTGATATAATTGATTAATTTATTAATTTAATAAAACATATATTAATTTAATAAAACTACGGAATGGTCGAGTTGAAATTTGAAACTAAAGGCATTTAAATTTTAAATATCATATTAAATGCAGTAATGTGAGTTTTAGTAAGGTTCCCTACATAAAGATTACATTCAAAAATGTTAATTTAGATAAGAAATAGATTGTTCGGTCCACTATTATTATTCAGTCTATTATTTTAATATAGCATCGCACGCGTAGCCTGAGATACTAGTGAAGGAAGCATAAAGTAGCCCGGCCGTTGCGTGAGCTAGTGCAAGTGTGAGCACACTGCCCTGTTTTACCGGAATGATTGGTTTCAATTTTACAAAATTGAAGAAACAATTTATAGTATTTTATTATGATTCATTAGATAGTAAAGTTAATTATTTGACAATTCTACGTAGAAACACGTACATAATTAAAAACAATTATAAATTTCTCTGGCTTTAAGAACTTTTGTCTATATACCATAAAATACAAAAAAAAACATTTCTACTTTTATCTTTGTTGTCTTTTGTAACGAATATACAATCGGTGTTAAAAATCTCGTGCTTATTTTCTCATTTTTATATCAAGGCTAAGATTCTTAAGATTTTTTGGCCCAAGGCTATGTTTAAGTGTCCTACAAAGTTGAGTGGTGCAAAGTAAATTTTTAAGCATAATCAGTATATGTCAGAAGAGATAAAAGAAAAGTCTTATATAAGATACCAAACACATATAATGAGTTACTGTTGTAATTTGAATATAGTAAATTGATTTTTAGGCATAAAGCTCTTCACCCAAAATTTCATAAATTTCTAAAATGGTCATGTACCGAAAATTATAAAAATTCGATTAAGCAGGTTTGCACTCTAAACAGACAGATGGTAGATGTAGATACAAACCCAAATTTACAAATATATACCACGATTATTTATTCAGCTTTACAAAGTCAGAGAACTTAGTTTAATTAATTTTCTGCCGTGTGATCCCGGCATCTGCCGTGTGATCCCGGCCTAGAATAGGATCATCCTGGTACTGGTGGTGTCGTAAGAGGCGACTAAAGTACGTGTGGTAGCGTCACGTCGCCAGCAATGGCAACACGCATGGGCAGACTCGACCGGATCATTACCACCCCCGGCATTTAAAACCGGCGTGAAGTAGTGGCTTTATGCCACTGCGTTTCGCATCAGGTAATGCCGGGCCCCGGCGCCCAACCCACCTTAAAGGCCGGCAACGCACCTGTAGCTCCTCTGGGGCTGCACGTGGTCGTGGGCGGCGGTAATCACTTACCATCAGGTGACCCCGCACGCTCGTTTGCCGTGTCTTTTCCATAAAAAAAAAAATAATAATGACACTACATTCTCTGCTTTTCTCCCAAGTTTGAGTGGATTTAACCCACAACCTTAGCACCATCCAGTGTTCAGTGCTAACCACAGAGTTAGCACTCAAAAAGCAAAAGAAAATGTAGCAACTGGCACACAAACTATTTTCATTTTCTTGCTTTAAAAAACTAAACACTGTATTTCGCCACAAAGCTTAAAATTATACAGAAAAAAGTTTATTGGAGTATCTAGATAATATATATAAGAAAAATAAATTATAATATTATGTTACCTGTGATAGTAGTATTTGGTCCTTGTTCTTGTAAGTCCAACATGTCCAACAGCTTTTGACCATTAAAATTACGTGTAAATGGTTCTAAAGATTTTTGTCGATGCATAAAAATGACTGCGTAGCCATGTTCCAGGAAATATTCAGCAGAGGCAGATCCTCTTGAACCTGCACTGAAGTTATCTACAAAGCGTACTGTGTTATGTTCTAATGGGACAGTTGTTCCTCCAGACTGAAAATAAGTAAAATTTTAATATATTTTAACTTAAATAAACATTATATGTGTACCTCAATAAATTTAAATATACAAGATATATAATATTTAAATTTATAGGGAAAAAATTAAGTAATATTACAAGCACACACTACATCACAAAAAAAGTCATTGAAGCTCAGCAGTATATGATCTGACTGCACACATTATGGTTGTGGATTCAATTTACATTTGATGGACCATATTATTTTCATTTGCTTGCTCTAGCAATTGCAAAGTGCAGCACTGAGTTCTCAAAAATTTAACTCTCACTCAAAGTTACCACAAAGATAACATATTAGCTTCCACAAAATTGGTAAATTCATTGTTATTATCTTTTATCTGTGACTTCACTCCAATGTTAATTTATTAACGTGATTTAATAAAGCCTGTACATTATCTTGATAAATGGACTACCAAAGAAGTATTTCCTGAGATTAACATATTCAACAAAACAAACTCTTTTTTTTATATTATTAGAAGTTACTCACAGTAACTAATACAATTTTGTTTCCATATTTGTCATGTCTCTCACAAAATTCTTTGAGTAGTGACCGATTATCTTCAAAATCTGTTGGAGGCAAGTGTTCTGCAAAAAATTCTTCCCAAGAACCAGTTGCCATTTTGTTATTTCTCTTAGAAATGCTAAGGAATAAAATGTTTAATTTATATTATTTTTCTAAATGTGGTACAAAATTAATTTTAAGCAAGTATTATTTTAATAAGTAAATTTTTTTTAGGATGACTCTTTCTAAGACAGTGGTTGCTTTCAAAACACCTTATAAAATGGTATGTGCATGTGAAGCAATTTAGTAATT
Organism: Heliconius sara; assembly: GCA_917862395.2. Taxonomy (NCBI): domain Eukaryota; kingdom Metazoa; phylum Arthropoda; class Insecta; order Lepidoptera; family Nymphalidae; genus Heliconius; species Heliconius sara. Next base: position 12,164,694 of record OU860782.2, on the reverse strand, counting down.
GGATTGAAAGCTTAAGTGATATTTGGCACACATTAATATGGTCTCTGATGTTGTAAGGATTCTTGATTATACTATTACAAGTACTATAAAAAATAAAAACATTTTACATTTATGTAAAAAAGTAATTAAAAGAAAACAGATTACTGAATTTTATAAACAGTATTGGAATACAAACATTGATATGCAAACTTAATTTTATTAAATAAAAAAAATTTGGTACAAATAATAATAAATAATTTGGTACAGCTATCTACTTTTGGTATATGTGTGGCAAAAATCTCATATATGAAATCTGTAATGGATAATTTTGTTAGCCCAGAATTAAGTAGCAACCAGATAAATAGTGACGCCGTCACATGTTCGTAATGTTTAAATCTATTACAATACATACCTAATCTCCTTTATATCGAAGTAGGTGTGGATTACACCCCTGAAGAGATAAGGTAACGTAACAAGGAGATATCAGATTTTGAACTTTACTCCGCCGAGCTCAACGTCACTGTGTCAACACAATATATCTTTAATGACTACGGACAAATCAACCTGCGGCTTTATCGAAAAATCGATGCTTTAATAGAACATCACACCATGTTTGCATAGCATACTAATTTAATAGTCAAGGTTGAACAAATTAATATTATTGTTATACTTTAAATAGTTAAGGTTTTAACAAATGTTTTGTTTATTTAAGATATTTTTAATTTGCCGCAAATTGCAAAAATATTCTCATCGCGTTATCAGTCAGCGGCAATTGGATTGGCAAATGACAGCTACAAATGAAAATTAACCTTCATATTTGACAAGTGACAATGTCTGAATTCAGTCGAGCGCTCCGATTCACGCATGAAAAAACGTTAAACGCAATATTATTTTATTTTAATAATTATTTTCATTCGTATATAGCTAATATAGCGTTTGTATGTTTGTTTTAGTGGTGGAACCAGTCCATCCACAATATCCTTCAAAATTTACTGCTTTATATCATTCGTGTTTTTTCTACTATGTGCCCGTCCTCGCAAAGTCAGACCATTAAAAAATACCATAATTGCAAAAAAACTGCTTACGTAATACTTGAATGGCCCCTAAAATCTATCCTCTAATTTACGCTATCCTTTTCCATCTTTACACCCCTGATTATCTTAAATCTAGATTTTATTTCCGAGGTACCAGTCATTCTCTCTACCTCAGGTCACAAGGAGATAATAAGCTATCATTGCCACTTAACCACACACAAACGTACGGAAACTCTTTTACTGTCTATGTGATCATTAATCAACATTGTTTATGTCAGTTTGTAAATGTTATAAAAGCCAATCGTGGCGCAGGATCACAAAGTGTGACTGTAAAAGCGACCGGTTCTTGGTTCATAACTACAGCAAATACCTAGTAATAGTTTTTGTAAAAATAAAATGTAAAAAAAAGTTGAAAAGTAAAAATAGAATCTGAATTTCGAAATAAAATCCAAAGTTAACGTAGAATGCGACTTCAAAATTTAAACAAAAAAGTTATTTATTGAAAATAATCATAAATGAAATTATTCATTGTTTGAATTTTTTTTATTTTAAATTGATAAAGTCCATTATACACCGAACAAAAGATAAAAAGATACTTAAAATAATAAATTTGACTAGAATATTAACAAACATTTATTTTATAATACAATAATTTATACAATATTTAAGATATTTTATCATTTCCTGTCTCTAGTTGATTTTTTGAGGGTTTTCGGTCATCTGCCAGGAAAGCAGCTATCACAGCAGACGCTGCAATCATTCAAATTCATTCAAAATTTAATTAAATTAAAAAATAAACATGTAGTCTACATCTGGTAACTATTTCAGGGTAGCGACCGCCGTTTAAATATTTCTTAAGAGAAAGTGATCCTAAAAAGTATTTTTTAAGAACAGTAGCGCCTACTTTGTAAGTATTATTTAAGTAGCACACTGGCACGTGCTCCCGGTTTCGCCTGCTTTAACTTCATACTGGTCTTAATTACTTGCATGTGCTAACAACATATAATTTTACAGATAATACAATTAAAACTTAAGTTCAGCGAATTAAATATTTTTTTATATTGATAAGTATTCTCGAAAATAAAATATGTCACTTATCTTGCATGTACCAGTTAAAGAATAGATTATAGAATGACAGTATATACGCGTAGCAAAAAAGAAATCAATTAAAGTCATAAATTAGAAAAATAAAATAAAAGTGCATAAACAATAAAAAAATATGCTAACTTATAGCTAGTCGTGGCACAGGGCCACAAGAGTGTGACTGTGAACGCGAAAAGTTATGGGTTATGAGAGGAAATGAAATATCTAATATTTTCATTTCTTCGTTCTCGTGTTGAAGCAAAGCGTGGCGTTGAGTTCCCCTACTCAATCATCCCATAATTCGTGTTATTACTCTGCAATGCCTTTAGAATTAATCGGAAAATGGGAAACGGAGTGTCTTAACATTAGGTTCCCTCTGCCTACTTTGTTATGTGCGCGATACAGCTTAAAAAACTTAAAACACTTAATCACTTACATGCAAAAAGTGCTGCATAAACATAAAATCCTGCCTCACAGTTTGTTTCTAGCAACGCATTAAGAATTTGTACTGACGCGAACGTTCCAATTCTTGTTCCTGACATCGTAAAGGACACCGCTAATGCTCTGTAACGTAACGTAAGACATACTGTAAATTCATTTGTAGAATAAACTACATTTTTAACTGCATAAAAACATTTTTTCCTGGACATACTGTTTTTACTTTTTTATTGCTGCATAGCAGGTAGGAGGGATGGTAAATGGATCCTAGTGTTAAGACCCCTCGTTACCCACTTTCCAACATCTATATATATAAAAGGATTTGTTCTGATTGGCTGAGGTAAGGCGCACGCACAGCCGTAACCGCTGATGGTAGAGACGTGAAATTTGGACAGATGTTTATTTTTATAATCTAGACATCCCCTAACAAGGGATTATGAAAAAATCTTAACCCCAAAGGAATGAATTAGGGGTTGAAAGTTTGTATGGATTTTTTTTAAAACAGAACCGATTTTTATAAAATTCGAAATTCAGACTCTTTAAAATATTTCATTGAATACGTGTTTCATGGTTTATTTGAATTCACCCCATAAGGGTTCAAATAAGAGGTTGAAAGTTTATATGGAAAAATCTTTAAATCGCAACCGAAAAATTTAAATTCAGACTATTAAAAATATTTTATTGAACACGCGTTTCGTGGTTTTTTTAGAATTCACCCCTAAGGGTGCAAATAAGCGTGCGAAGCCCCGCGCGCCCACTAGTTTAATATATTGCTTTAAATGTTTCCGTATTAAAATAAAATAAACTAATACTTTTATTTAAAACGTGTAATCGTGAAATTAAAAAATCTTAAAATATGTACACTTTTGAATAATTTTCCCTAACTACAGCTAATAATAATAGCTAATATTAAACAAAAAAAGCGGGCAAAGCCGCGCGGTATCCGCTAGTCCTATATAAAAGAAGTAACAAATCTTGGAACTTACCTAAGGGAAGTAGGGAATAATGATACCGTTATAGCAGTATATAATCCAAATGTCACAATACCAATGAGATAAATGAAGAACAGAACCGCGCTACCGATCGCGTTCGGTATAAGATTGACAACTATACCACATATTCCACAGAAAGACGTTATGAACATTACCATGTTTCTTTTGCCAACTCGATTGATAACCTAAAAAAATTAATTAATTTAAAATTATTCTACCCCAACAAACCCCTTCAGCGATTATAAATCTAAAGTCTAGAAATGTAAAATATAATTGATATGTAACTTATGTTGTGTAATTCATTTAGTGGCGATATTAGAGGTTAGTTACAAACTCATGGTCTGTATTATAATACAAAATTAAAAAATATTATCAATCTCAATATGTTGAATCGACTCTACTTACCAAACTGATAAGTGCATTCACGAAAGATTGCGCCGCGCAAACTCCAAGAACTATCAGCAGAGATGTCACATTCAATGAACAAGGAACCGCGTCTGGCTGTGGAATAAAATAATAAACTTACTTATAAGATATTTATGAGATAGGAATGAAAGTTACCTGCGTAAAAATAAAAAAAATACAAAACTAGTCCAGAGATATAAAATTAATGAATAACATTAATATATACAGGAGATATAACATTAATATATACAAAAAAAAAAAGCAAATAATAAAATAATAAAAAATTATATTCGGACAATACAGGCTTAAAAGCCAGGATCCGTTATACAGCGTGATTGGTAGAACAATGAACAAATTTATACGGATGATAGAGATAGAGAGAGGTCATTTTCATTTTTTTTGTCCCATACAGCTTAGTCAGAAATTTTACTGTTTTCAGATAATCAAAAAATATTCAATATTATGATATGTGTGTGCAGGTTCATGCATCACATGAAACTGAATGAAACTATTGAAAATGTAAATTTTCTCACAAGCCGCAATTTTCAATTAGATTCTACATTTTTAATACTAACATCTGGTTCAGCGTTGATCCCACTTTTCATAATACCGCAAAGAGTTAATTCTGAGCCCTCTCCTGTGCCTAATATATCTACTAATTGGTTAGTTATTGTTGGCAACCATACTTGGAAGGCTCCGATCCTGAAAGATAAAAAATATAACTGGAATTTTTAATTTGGTATAGCGGCATTAGTATAATAATAGTGGAAAATAGAACAAAAAAATCCAATTTTTTATCACTTAGAAAAAAATTATGCCGTAACTTAAAAATACAGTAGTTGTTAGGAAAAGCTTTTTTAGCTTCACGCTATATTCAGGGTAAGCAGAAGGATAATCGGAAAATAGTGCTGACACTCCATTCTCAATAAGATACCTCCGTTTCCAACTTTCCGAATTCTGGAGGCATTGTGTGTTGCATTGCGGCTAATCAATGCTCCGCTTTGTGGCGTTAACAAAGCGAGAAAATGAAAATAATAAATATTTCAATTTCCGAGTCTGAGTCGAACCCACAACCCGTAGCGGTTACAGTTACAAGCCTGTGCCCCTGCATCACAACTGGCCTCAATAAGCAGTTTTAAGAACGTTAATATAATACTCAACTGTTGAATTAGAAATAGAACTGAAATAATGATTGTGTTCTTTAGCAGCGGCGCTCTAAATAATGGGAGGAACTGCTCTTTGATTGAGCCTCCAGATGTCTGCGTGATTTCCTCTTTAATATTATGGATCTGTAATATTTTTTTCATAAATTCAGATTTTCCAGTGTATAATTTTAGGTTCCCACTTCCTACCCTGCGGTAGGAAAAATTAAGACACTCCGTTCCCCATTTTCTGCTATATTTTTGAGGTATTGCGTATTAAGCGGCAGAACTCAATGCCGCGCTGGGCCTTATCGCCACAGCGAAGAAAAAAAATATTAAAAAGTAGTATTTAATTTTTTGATTTTGATTTTTATTTTATTTAATTTTTCCGGGAAGGAATGAAAACCTCAATCGTTGTACAGTCACACGCTTGTTGTACGTTCGCTTCTTCTGGCTTAAAGCTTTTCTCACAATGGAAGTTTTAGTTTCATTTGAAATTATTATTATAAACTACAGTAAAACTTACTTCAAATTCTTCTTTTGTACCTAAATTGTTCAACTGGTAAATTTTCTTCAAAACATTTACAGCTTCAATCTCCCGCCGTTTTGTAAATAAAAATTTTGGGCTCTCTTGCATGAAAAATACCCAAACAGCAGAAATAATGCTTGGTGTAGAGTAAACCACAAGTAGAGTTCGCCAAGAGTTCCAGAAAATGCCCAAGCTAGGCAGCTCGATAGAGAATGTTAGTGGGATGATTGGTATCGCCAACACTGAAATAGTAATTTATATTAATACATTTTCTGGCTGCAGTTGTGTACAGCAAGAAGCGCAGCTTTGAATTTTAAAAATACAAATAGATTAAAATTCTATTCATGGTACACTCAGTGTACGCATCGACTGTCGCTGTATAAACACGAGTGTTTCAAATTGCATCATTAAAAACAATCGTTGAACACTTTGTGCCCGAGAGTCTAATGAACTCTAAAAAATGTCGAATGGTTACACATTTTCAATACACCCCGTTCTAACACAATTTCCGTACACTTACAAATTTCCGCCACAAGAATAAGGTTTTATTTATTTTCATTACCTGCCATAATTCCTTGGGCCATTAAGAATATGCTACTGACCAGCAACACAACGACGTTACGTTTTGCCATAGGAACACTCTCGCTCAACATTGTCATAGTTAGAGAATACTGGCCAGATGCCCTTAAAAAAAATACAAAACAAATAAAAAATACAATGAAAAAAGAAGAAATTAAATTCGAAAAACAATTAAGTTTTTAATTTATTTATTATGCAATTTGGCGGCAGGTAACATGTAAAACAACTCTCCAGAACACTCCCCATGATAAAAGCGATAGAGAACGCACAGCGAGGAGACGTCTTAAAAGTGTCAAGCCTTTCACAGATCTTTGGGTCCCCAATGATTCGAACGCTCTACGTTGTATGCGATTAAATGGGTTAAGCTGATACTGGGGTGCACCATCCCAGAAATGAGAATAGTACTCCATATGAGGCCGAACCTAGGCCCTATACAGGGCTAATCCATGTGAACTATATGTTCATTTTGCGTTACGAGTCTACATTCTAAATATATACCATTTTATATTTCTTCTTACAATAAAGTAGCAGTGAATTGAAATATCATAAGCATAATCCAATTGACGGATATGCTGGCAAGTGCATTGACTGTTGCCGCCGACAGCAAAGATATGAGGAGAGTATACTTCCTGCCAAAGACGTCTGCAAAGTACCCCCACAATACTGCTCCAAGAATCAAACCTAGAAATAGAAAGCTTATAAAACTAAATTAACAGTTTACACGTAATAAAAAGAGGTAAAAAATTATTATGTGATAATTCCTGTGGACGTAACTTAAGGGATAATTACGTCAAAAGTACTTCATTTGTAGTGATTCGATCCGAATCCGATTTGGATTCGGATCGGTGCACCCATTCAAAATTAATTTTCAACTCTTTCATTTTTTGGAAATAATTGTCAAATACTTCGAATAATTTAAACGCACCAAATTCACAATTTTACAAAAATTGTGCACATCAATGAACATTTTTTTTATGTGTTTTATGCTTCATACTTTCATACTTTTAAATTTCAAATTCTTTCTTCTTGAAACAAAATATATTTTAATTTTAACAGCAAATTATTGGTTTGAATATATTATAAATTCTTATTACTCATAGCTGCTGTAAGTATACAAGCTTACTGAAAGATGTGATATCCCTCACTCATCTGTAAATACTAACATTTTTACTATATTTCTTCGAGAGCTATTAAATAAATTAAATGAAGCTAGCATTACCGAACCGTGGCTAATATCAGATATCTAATCTTATCTAGCTTCACGCTGTGTCCCTAACGGGGTAGTCAGAATGAACTTAGCGCCAAGCGCTACAGTCCCTGCATACTTCACGGATGTATCATTCAACTATATGACAATATTGCAGAAACGACTCATTCATTTAATTTTCTACCGACTATTCGCTCATATTGAATTGCCATTGAGAAGATATTGAACCTGTATTATACGAGATCCTGACGCAAATTATCGTTCATCGGCGCCAGTAAATACATAAATTGATGTCAAAATAACAAATTGATGTATAATAGAAAGAATTTGAACTGTTGAAATTGTGAATTTGGTGCGTAAAAATAGTAGTATAAATTTGAAGTGCAAAAAATGTTATTTGAATTCGAACACTTGTGTAAATTTTCATGACGTGGGCCAAACTTTTAATTAATTTTGTAAAACATTTAATTTTTTTATTGGTATTATGATTACTATGACTTCTTTAATGACAGCAATCAAAAATTTTTACCTGTTGATCTGAAAAAAAATACTTTACCTACAAGTGGAGCCGCTGCCAAAATACCTCTTTGTGCAGTAGTAGTACCTAGTTCACAAGCACTTGTGGGGATTATGATAGTGGTACCATATGCTGTGCAGACCATAGATATAATAATTAAGCCCGATAAGGCGACTAAAAGGTAACTGTAGAGCCCGTAACCTAAAAGTATGTAAATAAATGTAAAATTATTATAAATTATAAGTAATACAGGAATTTAATTTTTATCACACGAATAAGTAAGATTTGATTCATTGTTCTTCAATTCAGTAGGTTCCCTGGATAAACATATACAGAATAACTAAAATTAACTTATTGAAATAGTTTCACATAGCACCTGTTATTTATTAGGTATTTTAGATATTTACTTCGCCTAAAAATTTATACATTAGACGAATAGAACAGTCATGATTATCAGCGTTTCGGACATAATTTTAATAAGTTTTTAAAAGCTTCACGCCACACACAGCATGGTAGGCAGAGGGAACCTAGTGGTTAAGACACTCCATTCCCCTATCTCTGCCGATTCTGATATCGCATATATCGTAGTGGCAGAACTCAGCGCCATGCTTAGCCTCGAAACCAGAGCGAAGAAATGGAAATATAAATTTAAGTAAATATTTCATCTCCTCAAGTGGGGATCGAACCCACAACCTCGGCTTTACAGTCGCATTTTTTGCCTCTTCGCCACGACTGGCCTGCTATGTGAAAATTATATATCTAAAAAGAGCGGACATATTCACATTACACATATATACATTTTCTTTTCAGCTTTTTTTATTCAGTATAGGTAGGCCGAATCTAGTGTATGAGACACGCATTAAAAAACCTTGAAGTTCTCACCTGCTTTGTTGAGGGCCTCCTCGAAGCTGACTTTATTGTCAGTCAAATCAGCCATTGTAAAACTACACCTTGCCTTATATTATAAAATATAATTTGTAAGCTTTTGTTAATTAATTTATGAACCACATGTATTTAATAACATTTTTTTATATTATTTATTTATTTTATTCTTATCTACCATTTCGGCTGTTAATCGGTTTAGGATAGTATTATTACTGAGCGAAATTGTTGACTTTATCGTATAATTCTTTAAAAATATATCAGATCAATATTCAATTATCACAACAATTACGTTTATCTAAAGGGATAATAATAGTAATAAATTTTATTTTAACCCACAACCTGTCGCGTTTACAGCCGCATTCTTGTGCCCCTGAGGCACGACTGCCCTTGTATTTTTTATATAAACTATGTTAGGTACTTCTATTCAATTTTCACAAAAAATTGGCCTAATTCTTTACTACCATTGCATACGGATACTTATCTTAAGTAAAAGAAGAATTATGATTTTAACACTCCATGTCTGAACGACGTAAGTGTCAATGTTCTTTATTTTATATACTAGCTGGTCGGTAGTAAACAATTTTCAAAACACGGTAGTAGTATTTTTTTATCAACTTTGCAGATAAAAAATATCATCGGTTTTCTTATCATGTAGTATTTTTATAGTGCAGTAATCGTTTGCAAGCTCAAACATTCCTTTCAAGTATTGCGTAAGCAGTTTTTTGCAATTATTGAAACCCCCCCTCCTCTCTCCTCCTATGTCATCAAAAGTAAGCAAACCCAATATTTTAACAACAAAAGTGAGGTTATTAAGAAGAAGGACAAATATTTCGGAGAGATCATTAAAAAAGATGTTCAAAGTAGGCTAATTATCAAATAAGAAATTCGTGATATTTTTAATTTCAGTTTAATATAACTCCGTTATGTTATCTGAATATAAATTTGGATTGAGGAATATATTTTTAGAAATAGTGGTAGTTTTTAGGATACAATAAATACTTAAAAAAAACTAATAAATACTCTAAGTATTTCTTCTAGAACCCTTGAAAGTTCATATTAACCATCACCCAGGTAAAAATAAAAAATATTTTTAAGTTTTTAGTATTTTTAATTCGAGATTTTCCCTAGTTATCATCATATAATCAAACAAGCACAAACGCGATAGGGCTACGTCGTCTAATTACGTAGTTTCTATGGCCACCTTCCAGCTCTATCAGCAAACCCTGGTTACTATATAATATCAAAGTACTCATCAAGACGAATCAAACGAGCTCAAACTCGATGGGATTGCGTCGTTTAATTACGGAGTTCCTATGGCCATCTTCCAGCTGAATTATTAGATCAGCTCTATATTATAATAATATTGAATTGTAACCCCGATTTTAAATGCTTGCAAAATTTCAGCTCAATCGGAAACCTAGAAGTGGATCAACTTGCAAGTTGTGATTACAGACAAACAACGGAATAGGTGAAAGTAAATAAAAAAATCAAAATTAAATCCCGCACACAGCAGGGTAGGCAGAGGGAACCTGTCAAGACACTCCGTTCTCCATTTTCTGCCTCGATAATAAAAACTATAATATTATACGAACAATAGATTGTTTTCATGTGTGTGAATGTCGTATGTAAGAAATCGTAGATTCGATGTACACAATATTATTCAATTCAATATACAAGAGCTATAAAGTGTCAACTTCCCAGTAGGTTCCCTGAATAGTCATATACAGTATAACTAAAATAAAATGTTATTAAATTATGTCCGAAATGTTGGTTTTAATAAATTATGTCCTTAAATACTTAATTAGAAAACGTATAAAAATTTGAACGCAGCGGGACTCGAACCCGCGCCTCCTGGAAACCGACCAGGCGCTCTGACCACTGAGCCATACGTTCTCGCCAAGCTACGTCGAAATTCTTATACGCTTGTTACAACTTATGTTGTTAGCATCTCTGTAGGGAGATTTTTACAAATTTCCGCTACCCAAAGATAATTACTAAGAATTATCGTTTGACAAGAGAGAATACTATTTTTAAATATTTTTAAACATTTTTAAAGTGTTAATCCACACTTAGGAAAGATAAATACTTAATTAGAAAACGTATAAAAATTTGAACGCAGCGAGACTCGAACCCGCGCCTCCTGGAAACCGACCAGGCGCTCTGACCACTGAGCCATACGTTCTCGCCAAGCTACGTCGAAATTCTTATACGCTTGTTACAAATTATGTCCTTTGTTGAAGGCCTTCTCGAAAGAAATTTTGCTATTAGTGCCATTCTTAAACTGTACTTTGCTTTACAATATAAAATATTTCTTGTCAACTGTTGCTTATTTGTGTATAAATCAAATGTATCTAATAAGATATTTTCTTTTATATTTTTTATATATTATATATTTAGTCCTATCAACCATTTCTGCTGGTAATCGGTTTAGGACAGTATCATTACTGAGCGAAAATGTTGACTATCGTAGATTTGTTTAAAAAATATATCACAACACGGATGTGCTTATCTAAAGGTGTTATTACAGTTGATAATAAAAAAAATAAGAGAATACAATACTACGTTCGATAATTTTACCAAGTAAGAATAGGAAGAGAATAGAGGTAGAACTTTAGTTTTATTTTTCTAATGTAAAATTTATTTTAATATTAACGAGGACATTGTTTTATTAAACTTTACAATGCTTAAAATATTTTATCGTTTCTCTTGTCTAGTGCCATTTTTGAGGGCTTCCGGTCGTCTTCCAGGAAAGCTGCTATCAGGGCAGAGGCTAAAATAGTTTATATATATTAAAAAAAAAACACAAACCTGCACACAGCAGGGTAGGAAGAGGGAACCTAGTGTTAAGACACTCCGTTCCCCGCTTTCTGCCGAATTCTGGAGGCATTGCGTGTTAAGTGGCAGAACTCAACGCCGCGCTTAGCTTCGACACCAGAGCAAGAAATGGAAATATAAATTTAAGTAAATATTTCATTTCCTCGAGTGGGGATCGAACCCACAACCTGTCGGTTTTACAGTCACACTTCGTGCCACTGCGCCACGACCGGCCTCGAATATACTTTATTTTATTTTAAAATAAAATTGTAATAATTTTCTATTACATATTTCTTTATGATATAACCAGTACATTACAAACGTTATAAAAATACTATCAAAATTTACAAAAAAGAATTTAACATTTAAATTATGTTTGACGTACGTATAAAATTATATGAAAACTTACATGCAAAAAGTGCTGCATAAACGTAAAATCCTGCCTCGCAATTTGTTTCTAGCAACGCATTAAGAATTTGTACTGATGCGAACGTTCCAATTCTTGTTCCTGACATCGTGAAAGACACCGCTAACGCTCTGTAAGAATAATATAAATCAAACAAATTATCTCATACTAAATTATCCTGTATTATTCTTCCAAATATTTTTTTTATATTTAATTGTTTCTGTTATTTTTTTAAGTTTACTTTCCGCCGATTACGAAATAAACAACAGCACGCGAGATGACCAGGAAGTCACGTCAAATTCCATTTTCTGTTTGATAATGATAAATCAGGTGGAAAATATTGTATAGTTAGGTAATGTAACTCCAATCTATCGTATGAGTGTGTGTGAACAGCAACAGACTATTTATTTAGTTTTAAATATTGCACAAACATAAGTATATATATTATTAATTAAGCCGTGTGATCCCGGCCTAGAATAGGATCATCCTGGTACTGGTGGTGTCGTAGGAGGCGACTAAAGTACGTGTGGTAGAGTCACGTCGCCAGCAATGGCAACACGCATGGGCAGACTCGACCGGATCATTACCACCCCCGGCATTTAAAACCGGCGTGAAGTAGTGGCTTTATGCCACTGCGTTTCGCATCAGGTAATGCCGGGCCCCGGCGCCCAACCCACCTTAAAGGCCGGCAACGCACCTGTAGCTCCTCTGGGGTTGCACGGGGCAGTGGGCGGCGGTAATCACTTACCATCAGGTGACCCGCACGCTCGTTTGCCGTGTCTTTTCCATAAAAAAAAAAAAAAAAAAAAAAAAAAAAAAAAAAAAAAAAAAAAAAAAAAAAGCCATAACTTAAAAAATTTGTTGTACTTACCTCAGGGAAGTAGGGAATAAAGCGACTGTTATGGCGGTGTATAAACCAAAGGTCACGATGCCGATGAGAAATATGAAAAATAGAACCGCACTACCGATCGCGTTGGGCACAAGGTTGACAATTATGCCACATGTTCCACAAAAAGATGTTATACACATCACCATGTTTCTTCTGCCTACTCGGTCGACAACCTTTAAACATATACATATATAAAAAATTAGGTTCTGTAACGGCAAAGCGCGGCGTTGAACTCCGCCACGTAACACGCAATGCCTCAATTCCGTGGAAAATGGGAAACTGAAGCGCCTTAATGTGAACGGAGTATCTTATCTCTAGGTTTCCAGGTTCCCTCTGTCTGTCTTTTCGTGACGTAAGACGTGACGAAAAATGTTATTTGTTTATGGAAGAAAAAATTAAAAATATCTTCATAGTCTACATAACGTTCTCAAAATGCCATTATTATTGCCTTTGTGAACAACAACCTAAGAATGGTATAATCATATAATGAGTCATATAATATATTTCAAATACATATTATGAAAGATTAATTAAAAAGAATACAATACATGTAACCATGTTCACATTCTTATTAAATAATAATCCATTCAGTGAAGATTCAGTGAAGTACTTGAGTACTACAAAATAAATTAAAAAATAAAATAAGATCAGTTTCACGCTGAGAGTTAAGACACTTACGCCAACAAGTGTCGACCGATTTTTTCGAGGCGTTGCGGGTTGAGTGTCGGAACTCAACAACTCACACGGTTGCCTTGGTACCAGAACGAATAAATGAAAATATGACTAAATAATAATTCCTTCCCTCGAGTGGAGATCGACCCCACAACAAAAATATATAAAAAAACAGTAAAATATAATTTTTCCTGCACTTACTAAACTGATCAGTGCATTCGCAAGAGACTGCATCGCGCCAACTCCAAGAACTATTAATAGCGAGGTTACATTTAAAGAACAGGGTACCGCATCTGGCTTGGAAAATATACAATTTTGCATAAAAAATTAAGTATTTATTCGTAACTTTAACAGGCGCCAAATGAACGCGCTTAAAATTAAAATACTGTTTTAAAATACTTACAACTGGAACGGCTCGAATGCCACTTTGTACAATACCGCAAAGCGTTAATTCCGAGCCCTCTCCTGTACTTAAGATCTCTACGAACTGGTTAGCTATTGTAGGTAACCACACTTGAAATGATGCAATTCTAGAAAAATAATGATTTTATTTTTAGAATAGAACAGAATATTCTTAATTACACACATAAAGATACATAAAACACGAAAACAATAACATAAATGTATAAATACAACCAAAGAAATACTACAAAAGAAGAATGAAAGAAATATTAATGCCGTTGAAATGCGATCTCTTCGTGGGATATGCGAAGTAAGCTTAGCTGATCGAATCCGCAATGAAGATATACACAGAATAGCAGCACAGTATCAAAGGTACTGGAAGAAGGTTACGTTAAACGCATGAGGAACCCTCGGAGGGCATGTGTGAAGAGGTTGATGACAGTGGACAATGCGAAAGAGGTATATAGAGGCCGTACCGTTTGGCGTTCTCTTCTCTGCGATTACCCTGGTAAGGATACAGCGTGAAGCTGAGTTAAGTATAAGTTAAGTAAAGTTTGTTTATTTAACTTCAGTTATCTTCAGCTATCGGTCTAGAATAGGATTATTCTTATGAAATTGAGACTGACACGTTCGTGAAACCAAATTCTTCTTTCGACTTCTTCTAATCATTACTAATAATGTATATGTAAATATAGTATAACTTGAAATAAAATAAAGAATATAATTATATTACATAAAATAAAATAAAGAATATAATTTAATTTTAAAGTTGACCTTCCCCATGCCTTATACTCAATCTCTTTAAAATTGTACTCAACTGTTGTACTATGAAGAGTGTTGTAAGAATGATCGTGTTTTTTAGCAATGGAGCTCTGAACATAGGGAGGAATTGGTCTTTGATGGATCTTTGTCCAGATGGTGTTGTCCTTTCCATTGCAATATTGTTTACCTGTTACAAGATAATATTTTATAATACGTATATTTCATAGAATATCATATAATTATTCATATAAATTATTATTTTTTAAAACATCGGCTTTAATAAGTTGGGTTTATTATAATTTTTATCGATATTTATTTCGGCTGACTGGAGTTATATAATATATTAGTAAAGTTAAAATATCAAATTTATCGATTAACTTATAATAAAACTAACATGAAATTCCTTCTTAGAACCTAAATGGTTAAGGCGGTGAATTTTCTTTAAAATATTTATAGCTTCAGCCTCCCGTCCTTTTGAAAAAAGAAACTTTGGGCTCTCGTACATGAAGTATAACCAGGTAGCTGAGATAATACTTGGTGTAGAGTAAATCAACATTAGAGTCCTCCAAGAGTTCCAGCGAATATCTAAACTTGGCAGTTTAACCGAAAAAGTCAGAGGGATGATTGGTATCGCTAATACTGAAACAATATTATAATACATTTTAGTATAAAGTGTACATTATTTTAAGCTTCACGCTGTATTCCAAAAATAGCAATGTAAGGCGGAATCTGGGAACCTTAAAATAGTTCCCCTTAAGACACTGCATTCTTGAGGCGTTGTCTGTTTAGTGGCAGAGCACAACGCCTTGCTGTTTCTTATTGCCAGATTTCGGAAATGAGAACATTAAATATTTCAATACTCCGAGTGGGAATCAAACCTACAACCGCTGCCCTTACATTAACACGCTTGTGCCTTTTTGTCTAAATATTTTATTTATAAAACACAGCAGTAGGTATTTTATGTATATTATTTGTTTTTCTTATTACCTGCCATAATTCCTTGAGCCAGCAAGAATAAGCTACCCACTAGCAACACAACGACGTTACGCTTTGCCATAGGAACACTCTCGCTAAGAATTGTCATAGCTTGAGAGTATTGGCCAGATGCTCTGGAATGTTTAAATAATATATATTATTGTAATTGTAATAAAATTAAATACGAAATAAATTTAAATTTATATCTAATAAAAATCTAAAGCTTTCGTACTATCAAAGACATTATTTTTTAAATGTCGTCACATTAAATTTAAATCTATTAATTTTGCCCTGTAGAGTTAATAGTATGATCTGTACGCATAAAATTTACACTTTAGACCAACTTTACTTTTGATCGAAACAGTACAAAATACATCAAGTTGTACTCAAAGTAACTTACAGTAAAGCAGTAAAAAATTGCATTATCATAAGCATAATCCAATTGACGGATAAGCTAGCAAGGGCATTGAACGTTGCCGCTGATAGCAAAGATATGAGGAGAGTAGACCTCCTTCCAAAGATGTCTGCGAGGTATCCCCATATCACAGCACCAAAAATGAAGCCTACAAATAAAATGTTTCTTACATACCTTTATAAAGTTTAAGCCTACCAGGATGATCGGTTTCCATGAGGCGCGGGTTCGAGACCCGGTACGTTCAAATTTTTATACGTTTTCTAAACAAGTATATAACATCTTATAACATATAACATCTTAGTCTGAATAAAAAATACTTTTTATCTTCTCACATTTTTGATAACTTTAAAGAAATCATCAGTTTCGTGCCCGAAACGCCCGGTTCGGACAGTCAAATAACCGAATGATTTGTAAGCTTTTCGAAATAAATTGAATGCCAAATAATTACTATATGATAATTACAATAACATAAGTACTAAAACCCTGATACAACTTTGTGTTATTATTTAAAATGAGAAATTAATACAAAGACTCTCTTTCTCTCTTTCTGTCGCTCTCTCTCTCTCTCTCTCTTTATATTCAATTCAAAATTTACTGACTTTACCTACAAGTGGAGCTGCTGCCAAGATACCTCTTTGTGCAGTAGTAGTGCCTAGTTCACAAGCACTTGTCGGAATTATTATAGTGTTACCGTAAGCTACGAAGACTACGGATATTATAATCAATCCCGATACGCTAACTAATATGTAGCTGTAGAGACCAAATCCTAGAAAATAAATAAAATAATGTGAGAAGACGAATATATTGGGTACATAAATTAAAATAAAATCAGCTTCAAGCTGTATCCCGCACACAGTAGTGTAGGCCGAGGGAACCTAGTGTAAAGATATTTCGTTGCCCACTTTCCGCCGAATTTTGGAGTCATTGCGTGTTGAGTGGCGAAACTCAACACCGCCAACCAACACTCCAACCAAAACCAACACTCTATGTATATTATGTACATTGCAATAAATAATGAGATATTTGTAAAAAGACTTCAAAAGAGCTCCTGTTGATTAATTAAGAAAGTTTGGAAATAAAATATTTTGGCTTTCATATTGTAGGTATGTTTAAAGAAATACAAGCGGAATCAGGTGAAGAGAATGTATGGTGTAAACAGTAATCTTTTAAAATATATTACTATTATAGCAAAAATACACTAGATACAAAAAAATACAAAAAAATATGATAAAAAAATTATAAAATTATATATTTTTTAATATCCAGCAATTAGTAGGATAGGCACAGGGAACCCACTGTTAAGACACTTCCGTTCCCCACATTCTGCTCAATTTTCGAGAGATTGAGTATTGAGTGGCGTGCATCACGAGTCACGATAGACAAATATTCTAACGCATTAATTTCATAATATATTTTTAATTTGATATATTATTAATACGTTATCTTTAGGTGTTTTAAGATGATAATGTGGTTTCACATAAAGCCATCGGCTTTTCTTACCGCATCTGAACTAAAAATTGGAATAAAATGCCTATTACTAAATACTAACATATAGCTACCAAGCTATACAACATATAGCTACCAAGTCTTAGTAGGTAAAAAAAGGATATAACCAAATAAGTCACAGCATTTAGTAAGCCATATCGATGGAATCAATTGATGAAATCTCTTGCCAAGATTAAGTAAATATAAGTAAAAAGTAAGAGTTGACTTTATACAAATTTAATGTAAACTATACATTTATATGTATATAGAAATAAATTAATAGTTTTAAAACTAGAAACACGCATTAATTTATTGCACTATTATAAAAAAACAGAACCCCATATGTTTAGTATCAGGCAAGCCAAGGTTTCATAATCTAAGAATTGAATCATCAGATCAGGTCGTTGGTACCACGATATTATTATAGTGTCATCTAATCTACATATAATTGCCAAGTTTCATGACAACAATTAGAAGTGCGTGTAATCAAAATTCCTAAATTTCATTACATTGGTACTACTCGACCTTATAAAAGCGTGTTAAAATGTTAAAAATATCTTATATAAAAACATTATCCTATTTTTTTAAAATTAATTTTCCCCTTACAAAAAAAAACGCTTACAATTTTTTTTTTCCTTTTTTAAATATTTTGTATAGATTTTTTTATGTTAACTAAATAGAATAATAATCAAACGGAACCTCTAACCTGTTTTATCGAGTGCTTCCTCGAAAGTAACCTTGTTGTCATCCCCATCCGACATTGTAAAACTACACTGTTGTGTTCAGGTTATTCAGTATTTTTTTTGTATTATTTTTTTTAATTTACTAATTTAGTAACAAGAAACTACGTGCATCTGACGTGAGGCTTGCACTAAAATAATCCTTGTAACGGTGTAGGCTTGATCGATGTAGGAAAGCATCACTTGTACTAGGTACTTGAAAAAAAACTATTTGAAAAAGTTGACTTTGCACTCCTTTTCTAGTACATTTTATTACTATTACGTTGTTTATAATTAAATTATCTATTACTTTAATATTTAATGTGTTTCGTTTATTAAGAAAAATGATAATAAACTATATAATAGAAAAAAAAATATGTTTTGCTATATTTATAAGTTGAATTTAAATCGGATCAAACGATGAATCGATTCCTTTAACGTCTTATTTTAAAGAAATGAAACAAATATTATTATTAAATACAATTTATTTCTTAAATTTGACTACGCATTTACTATTAACTTACAAATTATATTTCAGTACATTTCATGTTTGAAGAAATCTTACTTAATACTATCTTATAAGCTAAATTATATATATTTACATACATGTAATATTTTGTTTAGGAACTGCAATTTATATACATTTAATATGAAATAGGAAAATGGATTTTCCATTTTAGGTCCAACTCAAACTTAAAACACTTAACTTAAACTTCACACAAACATAGTTGCGGGCGACGACTAGTAGTAATTATAAACAATATTGTCTTCTTTATATTTTAATTTTATAAAGAAGACAATATTGAACTTATTTAACTAAAACTTTTTCAGGTTGTATCTATATAGGACTTATTTATAATTTTCCAAAATCACGATTCCAAAAAAATGTCTTGTGAGAGGAGGACTCATTGATGGCGATTTCAATACAATATAATACTTCTCCTCACGATGCGGAGAGAAATGACATTTTGTTTGTTTATTTTACATTAAATATTAACTACTATACTTAAAATTCGTAAACTATCTTTGGAGATCCACACTTACGACTCGTTTCTTTTAACTTCTTTATCACAGTAACTGAACTGATTGTGTTCATTGATTTAGTTTTTTGTCTTTAGGTAGGAAGGCCCATGCGAAAATAACAGCACCTGTAAGAAAAATACGGTTTTTAAATAAAAATGTATTATTTATAGGTATAATCGTGGAAATAAAACTCCACTCAACACGCAATGCCTCCAGAACTCGGCAGAAAGTGAGGAACGGAGTGTCTTAACACAAGGTTCCTTCTGCCTACCCTGCTGTGTGTGGGATACAGCGTAAAGCTGATTGATTTATTTATTTATTTAAAAGTGTCTCGAGTGGAAATCGCACCCACAACCTGTCGCGTTTCCAGTCATATGCTTGTACCCTGTGTACAATTCAATTTCGTACTACAAATTATGGCTATTAACTAAATAAAATAATCAAACTTATCTCACATATGCATTACACATCTCCATACAAAGGAGAGAATATAAATATCATCATTAGGATTTTTTACTGTAACTTAGTTTTCTTTGCATTCCAAGAATATAAAAAAGTATACTTACTAAGCAAAAGTGCGGCCCAGCCATAGAAAGTAGCTTCGCAGTTAGCAGTAATGAGAGGACCAATGGCGTTGACGCCCAAGAATGCGCTGGACCTCCCCAACATCACAGACAGACACGACGCCATGCCCCTGTAATTGAAATTATATATTTTAGTATTATTTAAAGAGTTCCTTCTTCTTCTTCTTCTTCTTCTTCTATTATATGTATTAGTTGAAGAGTTACTTTCTAGTCTCTTAATATTTCAAATATTATACTTCGCTTAATAGGTCAAAAGAATCTGGTATTAAGTTTTGTTCGGTATTTTCATATACGAGTAACATGATTATTGTAATTTTCACACAATTAGTCAAAAAGTGGTGAAATAGTTTAGCTTAAGATACATACGTTTTTTATTTTTTCTTAATAAAACAGAACAATACCTTAATGACGTTGGATACAGTTCTACGAAGTACACGCTGAGGATGCCCATAGAGAGTGCACAGAGAAGAAACACGAAGAACAATATTCCTCCGGCTAAGGGAACTGGTACTACGTTGAGAAGAATTGCTGCGAGACCTGATGCCTATAATTTATAAATATATTTGAGTGTAAATATAAAAAAAATACAAAGTTATTCCAAAATATAATAAAAAAGTGTTAAAACAATCCATTTCCATGTTTCCGCCAAATCATAAGTAAAATTCTAATATTTAATTAAGTTTCTATAACTATTCTTGAAAAATAATTTTAGAATTGTGTTAAATTTTCCAAAAAAAATTGAAGTTTACAGAGAATTAAACTCGAAATTCCACAATAGTTTTATTTTATACTTACAGTTAAGATGCCCATCATGCCAAATTTCTTCCTAGACCCGCACGTGAGAGACAACACCAGGTTCATAGAGCAGGCGAGCGCCCCGTACAACATAGCCGATATTAGCGTTGTGTCTTGTATCTTGTCATCACATACATCCGATATCATCTGAAATATTTAATTCAAATTTTGAGCAATTTTTTTTATTTTTACGCTATATCACTCACATAGAAGGGTAGTCATAGGGAACCTGGAAATCTAGCGTTAAGACGCTATTCCCATTGTAGACACTTGTTCCATTCCTCCCTGTCCGATGAATTCTCGAGATGTTGCGTGTTGAGTGGCGGAACAACAACACCGTGCTTTCCCTTGTTACCTAAGCGAGGAAATTAAAAATGCTAATCTAAAAATAATAATATCTTCTTATTTGTTCGAACGTGGTAAACAAAGTGGTATATGTCACTAAATTGTCTTTATCTACATTCTAAAAAAATATAAGCTAAAAACAGGTATCCTCAAACTAACAGTATTGTTTCCAGAGAGAGCACTGACATCAGTGGAGTAGCGGATGACAGTGCAGAGATTCATGCCTTCTCCCGCGCCCGCCGCCAACACCACAAACAAGTTGTTCATTATATACGGTAGCCACAGAATGAACCCGCTTCCTCTGGAAATAAAGAAAATAAAATTTACCGTTAGTATTTACATATTATTTCGATTTGTTTTTATATTTAAGTTATGCATGAAAAATTACACATTAAGAGTACCCGAGGTAGTCCTGACAAGTATAACAGGTAAATATAGCCTTCCTCAATAAGTTAACTATCTAACATAAAAATAATTTTTCAATTCCAACAAGTAGTTCCTGAGATCAGCGCGTTTTTAATGTTAGATTTAGTTCACTCAGCTAACAATTAAAAGACCGAGTTAACAAAAGTCAGATCAATTTTATAATATTAATTAAGAAATAGTGAATGAAAATACTTACGTCATATAAATGATGATCACAAGATAGAAGAGTTTGAGCGTGACTTTGAGTAGAGGTGGTCTTAGCAGAGCTGCTGTTTGTTGCCATATTGCCTTCAAGAACGATTCCTTATTGTCTTTTTCATCTGCTTCGTCCGTCAGTTTGGTGATCTAATAATAAATAGTTTTATATAAAATTATATATTTACTATACTTAATTTATGGAGTTAATAATTTCCAATATAGCCAGCCTATGATACAAATGCGTAAACATAAAAAAATTAAATGTAATATTAAGAGTTCTGTAACTCAACACCGTTATGGTAAAACTACTGTACTGTACTATCACGATTGAATAGATCACATCACATCTGTATTTGTAATATTATCACATGAAATAGGCCACAAAAATAATTGAATTTATTTTAACGATATCAATTTAAAGCATTCATACTATTTCATAACAATAAAGAATATGCTATAATATATGTTGTATGTAAAAAAATATCAAGAACAAAACTAATATTTACTTACAGGAAAGTTATCAGCTTTATCTCCTGAGTTACAGGCGTATATTTTCTTCAAGACTTCTAAGGCTTTCTCATGTTGTCCTTGGGAAATCAGGAACTTGGGGCTTTCGTGGAAAAATCGCAGTAGAACAGCAGTCGCCGCGCACGGAATGGACATGACCAAGGCGAGGAGACGCCATGGCCTGTACTTGATACCGAGGAACTCGATCCAGTAGATGAATTTCATAGGTAAGATTGGATATGCGAATACTGTAAAAAAATAATTATAATAATTACTTTATGGTTGTTAGAAATATTTTGCCTTGAGCAATATGGTAAATAGATTTAAAGAAGTGTAAAAAATGCATTAAGAACATAGATCATAATTTTGTAAAAAAAATATATATCTTAAAGTTTCAGCCAATAAAATGTTTATTTTGTAGCAATTTCGTCGAACAAAATACTTTGAATTGACATAGGTAACTCTTTTATTTATGAAGACTAACATAAAGCAAGCACTAAAGTTAAGTTAAGGAAAGTTAGCCAAAATACAATGTTGAAAACAGAATTTTAACTGCTGTTTCTGAGATACCGTGCACAAATGCACAGACAATTAAAATTTAAAAATCATTGTAAGCGATTCCTTTGATAAATGCCCCAACAATAGTCGAAGTCAAATATTTGTATTCAAAATAAGAAGTTCATAAAGAAAGAAACTCAGAAATAAGAAGTTTCATGATTTTAACATCATACAAATCACCACCAGGCCACAAACGTATATAAATTTCTCATATTTCTCATATATCGTCCACGTACAGACGTATATAAATTTCTCATATTTCTCATATATCGTCCACGTACAGACGACGATCAGTAACAATTTTATATATGTATTTTCTAGACTCACGCGCAACAGTAGCTTGCGAGCACATCAACGCGCAGTTGCACAACAGCATGGAGCGGCCTCGAGCGCGTGCGGAACAGCTCTCTCCCAACAACGTGTACGCTGCCGAGTTGCTGGCGGATGTGCTGGAAACAAATGTTTATTATTTATTTGTTTTATGCTTATATAATTTGCATATACGATTTTGTAACTAATAACAATGTAATCTGAGAAAAATGTAGTATTTTTTTACAGTTTTACGCAGTATACCGTATTTAGCAGGGTAGGCACAGGAAACCTATTGTTAATAGAAGTGGAACTCAACCCGTGTTTTATCTTCATTACCAGATCGATGACGTGAAAGTAATTCATTACCTAAGGGAGAATCGTACACAACACCTTTGCGTTTAAGTCTGGCGCTGGGCTGCTGCGGTGGTGGGGAAAAGAGTGTCTTGACACTAGGATCCCTACTATATGCGGGATACACCAAAAAAAATCTTGAATGAAATCAATTAGAACTCTACATTCGAGATTGTCGAACAGGTACAAAGCACAATTCTCATGGTGATATTTTTATTTAAAGAAGGCGATAATCAAACATGAAACATTCATCAACTTTATTTACAATCAGCGTATTTCCCCAAAAATATTTACTTTAATAATCTAAAATAATTATTTAAAGTTCCCAGTCTAAATAGATAGATATGATATTTCAGTGACATTTACTTAGTGGGTCTGTGACGTCATTAGTCTGTGGGCACTTGTGATTGGATAATAACAATTGACAGATTACGTTAAATATGGATTCATAATTATCTTTTTATCAATTTTCGAATTTGCTTTATTCTGAATGATTTGACTTTTTTTTATAGGGAAGGGTAGGCAGGGCAAAATAACCAGAATGTTGTGATTGTGGGTTCGATTCTCACTCAGAGGAATTGATTATTTTATTTCCTGCGCTCTGGTGACAACATGAAATGCCCCGAATTTTGGTTTCAATGTTTTTTTTTTGTTATTTTTCTAAAATTTGTATTTCAGTTACTATTGGCGCGTCTATATAATTCATACTCATAATATAAAACATAATGTTTAAAAAATTGTCGCAGAGTAGAACTTGAATTCATTATTATGTTCATTTTAAATATAATATGATATGGTCTTATGCAAAGTCATTTATTTCTTATATATATTTTAAAATAAATACGTAAAGGGAAAATTACAACATAAATTTTACTCATAAGAAATATTAAAGAAAAAAAAACAGTTTCACGCTGTTTTCCACGCACAGCAGGGTAGGCAGAGGGAAACGAGAAACCTAGTGCTAAGACCTTCAATTCCAATTGACACATTTCCGTTTCCCACGGAATATATTGAAATGCTTAGGCCTAAAGTATATCTAGATTAGGGAAAAAACATGACGTTTTTTTTTGTAGAGTGACGTCTTTTGTAGAGTAAGTATCTGATGATTAATTACCGGACCTAGTTTCAAAATATGTAACTTTGTGTTTGTTATCTTTTCTCTCAAACTATTTACTTTGTTTTTTACTATCTATTTTAAAATGAGGTAATCAGAAATGTTAATGGCTGGATAAAATTAAATCGCTACGTAGTATAAAATTAAACACCTTGTATTTTTAATATGTGGTATTAGAATAAATATTAAAAAATTGGTGGCTTCAGGTATTTTTTTTATTATTTACACAAATACTTTAATAATATAAATATGGTTAAAGTAATAGAACGATGACTAGACATTTATAAATTAAAAACGTCTGCCATTTGCATTCTTGTACTATATATACATTTCAAAAATATTAATATAAAATTATCTAGTAAGTTATTACTTATCATTAATGATTAACAACGGTACGGTTGACTAGTCGAGGCCGGAGTAATCAGGTTTTCGGACTTTTGCGCGTTGTTTACTCGGAAAGACTACGCAACCATCTACAGATAACTTCATAGCGGCCGCAATTCGTCAGCTTAAGTATAAGCTGACGAATTGTGGCCGCTAGTTAGTAGTTAGTAGTAAGTAGTTTCAGTAATTTCTTGTTATGGAAAAATTATATGTTTATATAAAAAAAAAGTTAATTAACTTACAATACAGATGAGATAAGTTTCAAAAGGGCCATAATTTTCCAGTTTGGAGCGAAACTGCTGCAAGCTGCGAAAACGAAGCCCACTGCCATTGATAGGACTAGCGTCAACCTTCTTCCTTTTGTATCTGATACGTAGCCCCATAGTTGGGCTCCAAGAACTACACCTAAGTAAAAGAAAATAAAATATACATTTTATCTGTTTTTAAGTGTTATAAGAGGACCTACAGATGCGTTGCCGGCCGACAAGGTGGGTTGGGCGCCGGAACCCGGCATGTCCTGATGTGAAACGCAGTGGCATAAAGCCACAACTTCACGCCGGTTTTAAATGCCGGGGGTGGTAATGATCCGGTCAAGTCTCTACGCGTTTGCCATTGCTGGCGACGTGACTCTACCACACGTACGTTTGAAAGTGTTTGACTGTACCGCACGTCAAATACATCGCTATAATTTCGATTACTACTCAGAGAAACACTGTGTTTCATTTATTATCCATTCAAAAAACAAAACACGAATAGAAAGTTACTAGAATAGATCTAAAAAGTAAAATAAACTATTCACGACAAATTTTTCGTATAATTATCCGAACAAAATTAAAAAAATATCTATAGCCTAATTATTGTATAAAGGTTAAAATTTAATAAACACAGCTTAATCTGGTGTCCCACCCAAGTTTTTTATGCTATCAAAAATATTAAGCCTAAAAAAATAAAAAACCCTTACACAAAAAGATCGAAACCAAAAGATGAGGTCGCCTGGAAAATATCTCTCTCTGTATAGAAAATATCACCATATACGCCCACGTACGTACCCTAACCTTCGTTAAGTTCATATATATAGCATAACAGAATCACATTATGCGGAGGATATCTTAATTTAACATTTTGAACTTGATAAGGCTCCTTCCACTGCCAAGTGGACGATAGGTCAACGACCGTTTATCATTGAAGGTTGGTCAATAATTTAGAAGGTTTTAAAGCAAAATCAGATGTATAAATTGCTAATTGAGTTAATTTTAAGATTTTATGGATTCAATTAAATATGTTATTATTTTCACATGTTTTTACTCATACACCTCTATACTAAAAAATCTACGTGGTTTTTTGGGAATTTACGTTAAAAATGATCATCAAGCTCAATGATCATCATGTTTTCAGAAATAATATAGGTACATTGAAGAAAGATGATATAAAATTCTAAGATTCTTTTCCTCTTTCCCTTTTCTACATACCGATAAGTGGTGTAGCTGTTAGTAAGGCCCGCTGTTGCATCGACAGCTCCAAGTCGCAGACCGCGGCTGCCACCACGAAACTGGTGCCGAACAGGTCCATGCCCATAGCTTGCAGCGTCCAGCTACATGTTAAGAGTAACGCGAAGTTGTATTTACCAAAGCCTAGAATGATTTAATGTTTTAAATTATTTGTATAGCATTTCGTAATTTGTCTTGTTGATTTTGTTGGGGAGCCTTTGATGCTGAAGGTTGTGAGTTCGATCGTCAATGATGGGTTTTTTGTATTTAAAAAAATACGCAACGTGGTGTCACGGCGTTCGACTGTGAACGAGATGGTCATGGATTCGGTACTCATTCGTGGGATTTTTTTTACTTCCTCGCTCTGATAACAAGGCTTCGTTCTTAACACTCAATGTCTCATGAATTGTTTAGAAAATGAGGAACAACGTGCCTTAACACTAGGTTCATACTTAATCTGCTACACGTGAGTTTGAGCGTAAAGGTAAAAAAAGAAACGAATAGATACAAAAATATCATAGATATTTGCTTTCAACGGCGGTGGGTACTGTCATAGGAATGGATGGGAAGTTGATAAACTCCAATATCCAAAACACAGGTTCTTTTATAGGCCTCAAATAGAATAAATTATATTAAAAAAATCTTAAACAATGAGTTTTTATGTTATTCTTTTACTAACCTGTAGCATCGAGCGCATCTTCTACAGTCGATGCATATGAGGGCTTCTCCTTCTCTATCTCCGCCTTTTTTAAATCCAATCCCGGTTTTTGTTGCATTTTTAGTCTTTCATATAAAGAAAAATATATAAATATATTTTTAATACTATAAGTTAATGTATATACTATAAGTTAATAATATAAATTTGTAATACTATAGTATATAAATTTTCATATAAAAAAGCTTTCTAGGCATAAAATTTAATTTTTTATATTTTAAAAAGAAAAAAAAAGGAATTCTCACCTAAATTTAAATAGAAATCCAAATTGGTAACACTTTAATTTAATTTTTCATTTATTAATATTGCAATAGTATGTTCCTTTGTGGTAAAGTTATTATTAATAAGCTATCTTTAGAAAATACTATCTTATATACTTTCAGAGTATATCACTATCTTGCGATTTCTATTTTTAACTAATTATTCCACACGACTTTTTATATATGCTACTGTTAAAGATAAAACACTATATTTGTATTTATATATAAAATTAATTATTTAACCGTGCGTTTGTATGTCTGTTTGAATGAGAGTGGGAAACGATGTGTCTTAACGATACCCTGCTATAGGCAAAAAAAAATCCAATAATCTATATATATAAAAGGACTTGTTCTGACTGACTGAGGTAAGACGCACGCACAGCCATACCCGCTGTGCGTAGAAACGTGACATTTGAACAGATGTTTATTTTTATAATCTGGACATCTACTAAGAAGGGATTTTGAAAAATTTTAACCCTAAAGGGATGAAATAGGGGTTGAAAGTTTGTATGGATTTTTTTTAAAACAGCACCGATTTTAATAAAATTCGAAATCCAGACTCTTCAAAACATTTCATTGAACATGTGTTTCATGGTTTTTTAGAATTCACCCCCTAAGCGTTCAAATAAGGGGTTGAAAGTTTATATGGAAAAATCTTTAAATCGCCACCGATTTTTATAAAAAATTAAATTCAGACTATTAAAAATATTTTATTGAACACGTGTTTCGTGGTTTTTTTTTAATTCGCCCCTAAGGGTGCAAATAAGCGGGCGAAGCCGCGTGCGCCCACTAGTATTGTATATAATTGTGTAATATATTAGAAATATAATATTATATAATATTCCAATACTATTATATAATATTAAATTTCTAATATATTACACAATGACAACTTTACGTTACTTTACTCTACTTACTGCTTGCTTACTCACTCATATTATCATATCGTACAATATGATACCGACTTAATTAATATTACCATCTTTCTATAATTCGTTTAAATATCTGTCGGTAAATTAGGCAAACCTATAACTTTGTACAATGATTTGAAAAAATTGTGTTTAGAGTTAAACTTTTAGCCAACGTACTCACAAGATGCATCGATTTTGTTACATTTTGTAAGAAATTCGCCGCGTAATCAAACCTATAAGATACTTTCCATGGACTTATGAAAGTTGGCACGAAGCGAGAACCACTACTTATTATACAAATTAAGGAAAAAGTATTGCTATTTCATAGAAAAAACACTTTACAAACTTTTATTTGTAGTTCATTTGATACAAAATTAGTGCATATACCCGCATATTTTAGTTTGTCCAATCCTGAAACTTCAGGTACTTCTGTACCAACTGGTACGGAAACCTCACTTAACCAGTTTTAATACCTTATTAAAAAAACAGCTTCACGCTGTATTCCGCACACAGCACGGTAGGTAGAGGGAACCTAGTGTTAAGATAATCCGTTCTCCACTTTCCGCCGATTTCTGGAGGCATTGCGTGTTGAGTGGCAAAACTCAACAATAAATGTAAATAAATATTTCATTTCCTCGAGTGGGGATCGAACCCACAAGCGGTCGATTTTACAGTCATACTTCTATTACTTTTTATGCTTGTGTCCTCGTATACATTTGGACATATTAGGACGCTACTCTAATATTGGTATTACACAATTTCTCTATGCTCTTGAAGTAGTGAACAAAGTCCAGAAAGTGAAGGTAAGCTTAACCAACCCCTCACCCTACATTTGGATCGCCAGTTCCAGACAGTTTTCTGAGCCCCTCATCCTGCAACCTGCGACAGGCCCAGCACCTGCACGCTGAATCCATGGCATGGCATATTTCTTCCTATATAATACTTAAAATAGTATCACAAATCGTGAAATGATTTTCACAACATTTTTTTTAATGAAATGTTCAAATAAATGAGGCTATCAATATATTGATTATTATTATACCCTCAACAACAAAAAACTAAATATTATTATATTTTACTCTATTGTAAAATCGATTCAAAAAGACAAGCATACCAAGTAAATAAACTTATATTAGCAATAACCATATGTATGCATGTATGTCTGTACATATGTCAAACCACCTCTAAACATTACGCGACGCGTGTTCATACAATATTTACTTTGTATTTAACTAAAAATAACTGCATGGTTTCCCCTTGTCTATTTGTATGTACAATTTCCTTAAGTTATTGAGATTATTAATGCATCTTATTTCCTGAAAAATAAATAAATTCCTGAAAAATAAATATTTACTAGAAAATTATTAATAAGTGCTTAATAATTGTCTATTTTTATTACAATAGGTGATGGTAGTTTTAAGCTCTTTATATTATTTTAAATATCAAAAGTAATTTAATGAAATAAAAAATATATAATGCATTATTTTTTTTCTAAAATGAATGGACTGAACGTCGTGCATAGATGGGAAAAAGGTAAGTGCCCAGAGAAAACTATTAGATGGGTACAAAAAATAATTAATTTAGAGGTCTTATGTTCATTTCAGTTTTTAATTTGAAGTTAAAAAAATGGCAGGACAGTGTATTAAAAACACAAAAAAAATTACAAAAAATGATGAACTTAAAATATAGGTAACTGCGGAGCAGTGGGACAACATCTGACCATAAACGCGTAGAGTATGGCTATGGGTATAATACCCATTTGGGGCAATGAATTATTTTCACTTCTTTCTCTGGTATGATGAAGTACGGGATTGATTTCCATCACTAAACAAATAATGTCTGAAATTACTAAATTCTCTCTGCTCTCTGCTAGATACACAATACAGCGTAAAGCTAAAGAAATATTAATATAATTAATTTCGAAAAACTGCAAATAAACATATATGTAATGTTTTCTTCATAGCACAAAATACGAAATAGCCTAATATTGACTTAATCAATTTGTGAGATTTTATCTTAAAAAATGTAGAAACCCATATCAGTATCATATAATATTCATCATTTATTTGGTTAGTATTTTTGAACTTTTCCATTAGACGTTTAAGGTAAACTTGTAAAGTTTGCTTATGACGCAAAGTGCGTGTTGTCACTTGCCACGTGACTTACACATCTTAGAAATTGATATATATTCTTAATATTTAAAGAAAAACCCTTTCAGTGCAGATACAGTTGTATCACTAGCAGTGATTATGGGCATGGGTGCCGGAATAGCCTCCCTATTGGTCCGTGCCTACCCCTAAATAGTCTGGTGCCGCCCACCCCATAAATTTTAGTAACAAAAAAATTGCCCCGAAAAATAAAAAAAACAAGTTTTACATGAACATATATGTTGAAAGGTAAAAGAAAAAAATACCTTTAATTGACTGCCCATCATCAGATTTTTTTTGTGATATTATAAAATTATAAAGTTGGCTCTTTTAATAAATGTAAAAAGTAGTAATGTAATGTAATGTACTCGAAAGTATTCACTTTTTACTTGAAAAATGTAATAAGTGAAAGTAATTGAAAAATATTAAACTAAACAAATCATTTAATTTAAGTAGAGATCTCGGTTGACCTTCGAAAACACAGTACCAAAGATACTGGAGGAAGGACACGTAAAAAGCAGGAAGACCCCCCGGAGCATGTATGGAGAGGTTGCTGACAGTGGACGAGGCGAAAGAGGTATGTAGAGACCGTGGCTCCGTTCTCTCCGACTACATCGCTAGGGATAAAGCGTGAAGTTAAGTAAGTAAGTAAACAAATAATAAAATATAAAAAGAGACACAAGTACAAATCGAAGTGTATTATTCTCGAGATGCAAATATGCCAAGTTTGTGAGGTTTAAAATTGTAAAAAATTAAAACGGAACGACGTTTTTCCACTTCCATCGCCGTTTCATCAATAAAAAATAATTTAGGGCTCCCTAATCATATCACGATTATAATAAAAAAACATTAAAATTAGATGATGTACTTCGTCTTAAAGGTTTATTTTTCACGCGACGTATATTTTACACCATTGTGCGTTCGTCTGTCTGTCAAGATAATTTTTCTCTGAAACACGTAGAGGTATCAAGCCGAAACCTATATCAAATACTCAGATCTACTGTCCCTTCGAGCTGTGAAAAAAATCTAACTTTTAAGCCAAAACATACACGATACAACAGTTTATGCCGCAAATTTCTGCATATTCTCGTAATTGAATCAAAACCTACAGTAAGTATCCCGTTTACTCAAAATTTTTAAATTTGGTACGAAGCAACGTCTTATAGGAAATGTATAGGAAATTACGTAGGTCATTTCTCAAATTTTCGCTTAACCATACCCAGTGGCGTAACCTAACGCTGGCTTTAGTCTTAGTTTTTGATGGGGATATCGGAGAGATGTTATCGTTGCCTGAGACCCTCCCACAACCTATCATATTGAGGCACCGACAGTAGATTGATTTGTTAAGTTATTTATTTGAATATATGTAGTTAAATATCGACAATTAAGACCAGTTGGGTATCTGGGTCTTTAATAATGATTATGACTTCGATTCCTACTCGGTTAATTTTTTTTGTTTTGTTTTTTGTAATCTGCAACGGAAATATAATATTATTATTATATTTCCATATAATATTATTATTTGAAATAATATAAAACGTTTTTTTTAGTTTGTGTAAAATTTTGACTTTGCCAGTTAGATGTTATTGGTACTTCGCCGTCGATACATATTCTTCATCATATTGTAAGATAGGATATCTTTATCTTATAAAAATATATATTACTATAATCGACAGTTTTCAAGAATTTATGACATAAATAATAAATAAATATTTCGCTAGTCCACAGGTAGCGCACAGTAGATAAGAGAGGTTCGCTATCACAGTTTGCACGTTTTGTTTAGATATGAATTAAATCGTTGGGGGGTCGAGATAGCGGCTATAATCGCGTTTGTTTGTTGTTTATTACGTTTTCTTTTGAACCTATATTTATTTTATTAGACATATATTTTTTATTTATTCGTAGAGGCTTGTTGTTACGTCTTTTAAAAATCAATATTTTTGTTTGTTTTTTTTTGTATGATATAGTGCTGAGGAGTTTCCTTATTTATTTCTAACTAGAGACTCGCTCGCGGCTCCGCCCGCTTTAACTATGCAACCCGCATTTTCGTAGTTCCAATAAGGATGTTCCAATTGTTTAAAAAAAACAGATTACTTACTATTCTCTTACCCAAAAATACTTAAACGAAAGACGTAACCAACTATGTCGCGTTGAAATACATTATAATTATTGGATAACTCCAAAATACGTGCAATCGCTTCTAAATTAACTTTGCTATAGAGCCAGGCGCAGAATTGAAGCATTCTCTCGTCCATCTCCGCAGCAGCTCGGAACGACATCTGGACGTTGACACAGTATGGAATTGGAAGCATTATCAAATGCCATCTAGGCGGTCAACTCACTCAGGAGAGACCCTCGGTTTCATGAGTCGGATTTGGAGGAGGATAGAAAATCCCTTGGAAGTAGTTCTTTGAGATTTCTCGTTGAGTGATACTCGCTAGGACGTTGTGATGTTATCAGCGTATAGTGCGTAGTAGAGCAGGTGATAAAATGCTGCCCTGAGGAACAACGGCAGCGATCGAGTCGCTGCTAGACCTCGAACTCTCAACTCTCACACAAAATGTCCTGTCACTGACGCAGGGAGGCAAAGACATGCGTGACGTGCTGGGGGTGCCGGCTCTGAACACTTAATGAAGTAGGCCCGGATGCCAGACACGGTCGAATACGCGTGCTACGTCGAAGAAGACTATTATTGCACTCTCCTTTCAGTAGATCGCTGTTGTGGCGTAGTGTAACCAGAGAGGTATACTCGCTCGCCAAACTGCTCGCTTCGTGGGTAAATGTGCGACTGGAGAAGTGAGAGGAATAACTTCTCGAACAGTTTGGCAACCGCGCTAAGGAGGGTTATAGATCGGCATGATGAGCAGGCCCTTCCTCCATGCCCGGGGGAATGAAGCCAGGCGGGTACCTTTTTTACCTTTATCTAATGAGCAGTATGCTATTGGCCCTACAGGCCTCTACAGCGTCACCGGGTTTTAGGGAGGCCGAGCCAGAAGAGCTCTGCCCTTGGCTTGGTTACCTTGGAAGGCACCAACAATTGAGAACACAGTGTCACAAGGGCGTCTCCTCCAAGTCTCCTTTGAGACTCGGACCGCGACTTGCGTACACCGTTTTTAGTGGGAGACTTTGCTTCGCTCAGTCCGCGCTAGGCCTACTGGGTAGGACTCTTGATGTCCTTTTGGGTTTTTAATTTTGGGCTCCTCTCGCGCCGAGGCGCGATTGGGCCACTGAAAAACTGGGACCTCGTATATATATATATATATATATATATATATATATATATATATATATTGTTAACCTAGTTAAGTCACTCCGTTCCCCACTTTCTGCCGAATTTTTGTGTGTTGAGTGGCAGAACTGAACGCCGCGCTTTGCCTTGACAGTACAGCCTAGTATAAAAGAAAATGTAGAAACGGACAGATATTTTTTATGTGCAGCTCATAAACTTTGTGTGACGTCGCTTTTATTACATAGAGTCAATCGTAACAATTCAAAACAAATAAAATAATTTCCAATGAATAAATTTTTTTATAATAACTTAAGCTATTTTGATTCTACTTTCTATAACACTAAGTACGTTTTTCACATAAAGCTATATTTATTCTCCCATGCAGTTCTCGGCGCCGTACAGTTCGTTGTATTGATAATAGTAATTAATATTACTTATAATCGCTTGTAAGGTTCATATTATCAATAAATTTAGTATCGATTCGTGTATTGCAGTTATAGCAAACATTGGAGGATATATTTTGCTTTTTGATTTCCTTGGTTTAACAGAATTTTTAGGCTACTGTACTTCAAATAAAAAAAAATTCTTGAAAAAAATTCTCAGTTTCTTGAAACACTATAAAAATTAACTTCTAATATAAAACAATCAAAAGATACGGACGAAACTTGTAATACAACAAAATCTTAGGATACGCTCATTACCTCATTGAATAATGAATAAAATTGCGTTTCTTTTATACAAAATAATCGTATGAAGTCTCAATTGCAAGTGACCCGTTTTTTTTAATATTGAATATAGAGAAATTTTATTAAATAAAAAAAATATTTGATTTCAATAATTATAATGTAAATTATTAAAAAAAATCATTGATAAATGTCTTAAATGTTGATGACAAATAAAAATATTTTTTATTTTTAAATGTAAATAATAAGTTAAGAGTGTGGCGATTCAGTACGACTGTTTACAATTTAAGATTCATAAAAAAAAACATTTTTTACAAAAAAAAATCATAAAAATATCATAAGCCTTGCTTTCTAATTTTTAAAGTTATATTTGTGTTAATAAATAATATAATAAACCGATATATATTTTTTTGTTTACATAAGATTAACTTAAAACGTCCAAAAATGGTGAAAATCTTATTGATTTATCATTAAGTGCTCTATAATATTATAGTATTAGTCTCTACATCGTAATTTACACAGCAGGGTAGGCAGAGGGAGGCTAGTGTTAAGCCTTTGTTGCATTTACAGTCACACTTTGTGCCCCTGCGCCACTACTAGCTTATACATAAGTATAATAAATAATTATAATAATATGTTCTTTACTATAACCTTCAAGTTTTGTTTTAATAAAAAAATAAACAATTTTACTTTTCCTTTGCGTACATTCGCAAAGGTTATTTGAAATCTAACCTAAATTTTTTTAAACCTTCTACCGAATTCTGGAGACATTGGGAGTGGCGAAACTCAACGCCGCGATATTGTATTTAATTACCCCAAGGGGAATTGAACACGCTACCTTCGTGTTTACAATGCTTGTGCCCCTCCGCTACGATGACCACTATCAATGTGTATCGATAAAAACCCCCTTTCATATAGTTATTGAATCTTAATATTTATTAGTTTATTATAGTAAATGTGGAAGTTGGGTCCAACAGCGAGTAACGTACAGACAAAGTTAGAGCCATCTAGAGAGTGGTCGCTGTATATGACAAATTCTTTGTTTATTGTATATTAGTACTTTTATTTATTTGTTTATATTAATTTTGGCGCAATTAATGTGTGGAGTCGAAAAACTCAATAAAATTCAAAACAGCGAAATAATAATTTTATGAGGTAAGTAATAATATTTAAATCACATTTTTTTTAATAATAAGTATGGATGCCAGTGGAGGCGCAATGTCACAAGTGTGTGACTGTAAACACGTGTGTTAAGGCGCGGCGTCAAGTTCCGCCTCCCATAATTTTGTGGAAAATATGGAACGGAGTGTTTTAAGACGAGGTTACCTCTGTCTACTCTGCTCTGTGCGGAGTACGGCATAAAGTTGGTATTTTTTTAATATTTTTTTATTTTGCTTATATAAAAAAAATATAAAAAGTCCTGGCTCGCCACCTTTTATATAGTTTTGAAATAATTATTTTACCTAAAAATAAATATACTCAACTTGTATAATGAAACAATGCGACTAGTCACAAAGAAAATGAGTGTTATTATATCGCTGTATCACACATATGGTGTGATACAGCGATATAATAACACTCATTTTCTTTGTGACTAGTGTTACGATAACCTAGTGTTACGATTCTCCGTCGACGAGAGATGGCTTGTTGAAACTCACGCTGCCGGAGAGTTACCAACTCTCTATATACGTTATATAGAGACTTCATTTCTACTTCTCCTTCCTTTACGTCACTCTTAAAAATATATACAAGGGGCAGAATAAATATTGATGCCAAATTAAACTGTTTTGTTTACACAGAATTTAGTGATTTCAATTAAATTAGAAGACAATAATAAAACAAAAAAGAGTTTAATGACCCATTTAGATAATCACTTTGTTTTTGTCAAATTACTAAAGTACGTAGTAAGTTTTAATTAGCGAGTAAGCAAATTAAATGTCTAATTGTAGTTAGTTCATATTTGAGATGATATTTACAAATTACATTCATTTGAAATATCTTCTTAAGTGAAGCAGGGTGTAGGATTTTTTTTTATGTTTTCATATCGATTCAGAATTATAAAAAACCAATATTATGTATCGTGGTAAAAAGAAAATAAATTATTTACATAATTATTTAGTGAAGTGTTCAGACATAAATAGTACAAGGTAAGGTATTATTCTATTCGGCTAGATACAATTGAAATTAACAGAATTCTAAAATATAAATTTAGTACAAAAAGAAATTATAAATCTAGTTCTAGTTTTCCCATATTGAAAAAATAAACATTGTATGTCTGCGGTGGAATGAAATTGGTGACCATAAGCATCTTAATGGGAACGTAGTGTGTTAACGTTAGGTTCCAATGTTCCCTCAGCTTATCTACATATATGCAGGATATAGTGAAAATAAAAGTAAAAAAATATTTTTCCGTTTCATTGAATGTCGCTAAAATTAAGTAGCCCAGCGTTCTGTAACAAATGCCAAAAAAAAAACCTGAAGGCTTTACTTAACACATCCGTGTCACCTTTCGTTGTGAAGAAGTGATTCATTTGAGTTTTCCAAAAGGATGTTTGCGGTTGTTATATATTATTTACTTATTAACGTTATTCTTTACATGTGACGAGAAAAAAACGACATTTAAGTTGTGTTTAGAAAACAGCAGTCTCATTTTTATTCATTGTTTATAAGAAAGCATTACAACAATTTATTAAAATATAACGATTATAAGAAAATTATAAACGGTTTAAAATATAAGCAAGGATCTTTTTTGGTGATTATAATCTGAAGTGAACTATTAAGATACTATAATATAATTTAAATTTATACATATGTACATATGTTGTGCTTCTTGTAGTAATTCTATTTTACTAATATTATAAATGCAAAAGTTTGTTCGAAGTGATAATAGTTATTTCGGCTTACCCACAAAATGTATAAAACGGATTTAGATTACGAGGCCCAGTCGTGGCGCGGGTTCAATCCCCACTCGAGGAAATTAAATGTTTATTTAAATTTATATTTTCATTTCTTCCCTCTGATATCGAGGGGAAATGCGGCATGCGGCAAGTTGACATTAAGTTCCCTTTACCTACCCTACTATGTGCGGGATACAGCGTGAAGCTGTTTTTTAGATTAAACTTTACAGTATTATAGGTTCAGCGTCAAAATAACTCATAAGCTACAATTTATGTAAATATTATATAATAAATTGGTCATAATTTATAGTTCCAAAAAAAATCTGGCATTTGGGTTGGTAGTATCATATATTTTACTTAAGCCTCAGACACATTTAAATATTAATTAGGGCCATCCTAGCGTCACATTCCCAATCAAAAGAATAAATTCTTTAATTTTTTTCGCTCTGGTAACAAATCACGTCGTTGAGTTCCGCCACTCATCAAAACAGAGTGTCTCTTTGTCTACCGTATACAGCGTGAAACTAAGTAGAAGCTTTTCTACTAAATGCTACTACTATTATTATTTGTAATTTTCTTAAGTGGGGAGTGTGTAATATTTATCCGCGTGGTCTTTCCTCTCTAGAGAAGCTCGGCATTGAATTTTGCCGCCCATGACACTACTGTGTCATGTCATTTAGATAAGTAGAACTAAATATAAATTATCAGATTATAGGTAGAGCGTATGGATAGAATTATATATTTCTGTCAAATATTTACCGATACGTTGTACCCACAGCCTATATGCTAAAAGAAAAAAATTGTAAATTTAAATGGACTTTCTCGATAATATAATAATTTTAACTTAGGGACTCGAAACCGCGCCTCTTGGAGGCCGGCTGTAAGTATTTTTCTTTCCTAGAGTGTGGAATTACACTTTAAAAATGTAAAAAAATAAGAACAGGTATTATTCAATTTATTCATACAGTAAATTATACATTTGCTTTATTTTTTATAAAAGAAATATCAATAATATAATAAAAATATTCTGAAAAATTATATATTTCATAAATTTCATGTCTTATATGAACAAAAAATATTTTAAGCGTCTTCGTGGAATTGTAAGGTACAATATTGAAAACCATTATGAAATTATTATTTTTTATTCAAATAAATACCTATTTCTTACACACTTTTAACCTATTCTTATTTTATAAATAACTTTTAAGTGACTAAAATGTTTTACTAATTAAGTTTTTTTTTGCTCTCCTTAGTAGGGATGATTTTTAGAGCAGCGTTTAAAGTACAAGTGTATTAAGGACAAAACAGACTACAATAGCTTTGTATCAACTATCTAAATTTTTTGTTTTTGCCAGCAATGGCAACACGCATGGGCAGACTCGACCGGATCATTACCACCCCCGGCATTTAAAACCGGCGCGAAGTAGGGGCTTTATGCCACTGCGTTTCGCATCAAGTAATGCCGGGCCCAAACCCACCTTAAAGGCCGGCAACGCATCTGTACTCCTCTGGTTTTGCACGAGGCCGTGGGCGGCGGTAATCACTTACCATCAAGTGAGCCAATCGCTCGTTCACCGTGTCTGTTCCATAAAAAAAAAATTACCATATACTCGAGAATAATTGAATACACATTCGGTTTATTATTCGAATTAAGGCTTGTGTAATTTGATAAGTGTATCTATAAGCATTGTTATTTAGAGAAAGTATAAAAATTTGAACGTAGCGGGACTTTTTCTTTCCTAAGGGTGGACGAACACTTTAAAAAATAAAAATGTTAAAATTGTTAATTATGGTTTACTGCTTACATACCATTTTGACTTTTACAAAATATTTCTCATGTTTATATTTGTCAAAAATATTAGCGTGATTATGAGGTCGAGTCGTGGAGTAGTGGCAAAGTGTGATCACTATTCGATAAATGAGATATTTATTTAAATGTATACTCCATTCCACTCCATTTCTTCGTTCTGGTGTCGATGCAAAAAGCGCGGTGTTGAGTCCTGCCACTCAGTACGCAGCGCCTCCAGAATTCGGTGAAGTGTGAAAAAGAGTGTCTTAACACTAGATTCCCACGGCCCCCTACTTTGTGCTATTTGTGTGTGTGTGTGTGTGTGTGTGTGTTAAAACTTATTCCGCTTTTTGCTTTGTCAGAAGATCAGCGAAATGAAAATATTAAATAATTCTTGGAGATCGAACCCACAACTTTTTGGCTTACAGTCACACGCTAGTGCCATTGGCGCTATGACGTAATGTTATAAATAATTAATAATAATTAATAAACTATTTTTTTTCCGGCATTCAAGAATAATGTTTTATTTTTCTTTTCTCTAAACTCATCTGCTACGTTTGCCAGAGTACGGCACTATGACAAATTTGTCATAATGCCGTACTCTGGCAAACATTTTCAAAGCATTTTCCTCACATTTAACTAGTGCGTAACGGCGCGTATGGGTGTGTTGTCAGAACAGAATGTTTCACTTCTAGACTGCACTGCAAATAACTATTGTTTTTTGTTTACTTTTTTAAGCAGAGGGAAAAAAAAGAATTAAAACACTCCGTTCCCGATTTTCCGCTGAATTCTGGAGTCATCGAGTGTTGAGTGGTAGAATTCAACACTGCGTTTTGTGAAGATATGAAAATATTAAATATTTAATTTCCTCTAGTGGAGATCGAATCTACAACCAGTCGCGTCTACAGTCACCCACTTGTGCCGGTGCGACTAGCTTCAGCTATACACTCATTAATAAAATTATCCACAAGGCCCAACTGTTGCAGAACATTTATACAAAATTGTTTGTGATATTAATATTTCTAGAATCGCTTAAACCTAACCTAAACCTAAACTTAAGATCTTAACTTTACTTAAGTCTTTAAATACGAGTAAAATATTTCGATAGAGAGAAAAAAATGTGTAGAAATTCCTGCATTATTTTCATTGTTTATATATACTTATAGCTAGTTAAAACCACAAAGGTTACGTTTATACCTATATAATAATAATTCATTTTTTATAGATGAACAGGGTAGAAAAAGGGAACCTAGTCTTAAGTTATTACTTAAATTAGTTTTTTTTAAGTTTATATGACATTAACAAACTATTTACTCTTTGGTTAATTGTCTATTATAACATAGTTCGCAGAATGCCCTCAACCTTTTGAAGATACACTTTATTATTACATTCAGTTTAATTATTATATCGCAAAATATGTTTATAGATAATTAATATTTATTACATAAACGTAACGGGATTCATCTAAAACGGACCTGTTTTATCCGTTCCTTTTTTATTTATCAAGATTGAAAGTATATTTTTGTAGTTTTGATATATTTTTATAATAATTTTAACATTATTTTCAGAATAATGAAGGCCGAAAAGGACGAACTATCTGTGAATAAAGTCATCGTTATCAAATCAAAGACCATGGAAGTGGACTTAGAAAGAGCGTTAGACATTAGTGGTATTTATGTTTTTCTCATGTGTACTTATTACATAATAGTGGCTAATAGTTTAAACATCTAAAAAAATCCTAGAATGTATTTTGAAAAAAGTGAATTATAAACAATTCAAATTGTAAGCACGGGGGGCCACGATGGAACACGATGGATTTGTCCGCAGCGACCCTTGTCAGCCCTTACGCGGACTTCAATTTTCCATCCGCCACGTGCAACTCACGAGAGCGCACTGATAGGGCGTCCCTGCTAGTGTCAAGTGACAACGAGTGCGGCGTTGGGGACCGCCACCCAGTACGCCATGTTGGAGCTAAAAATAACTACTTAGAATGTAAGAGGAGATGGATGGAATGTAAGAAGAGTTGGATGAAAAAAAAGATGAATGAATTGTTAGGTGCGATGGATTAGAGAGATTTGGATGTTGTGTGACTGAGACCACGAAAAAGGGTAATGACACGACCGCTATACCAGGGAGTCGGGTCGCTAACTGAGCTGAAGTACCAGAGAGCTAGCGGGGCTGTCAAGGTGCAGATATGTTGTGGTCCTTATGACGGAAAAGTGAACGGTGAGGTAAGGGCAGACCACGGTTGACATTCGAAAATACAGCATCAAAGATACTGGAGAAAGGTCGCGTACTTAAATTTCCAAAAATCTCGCTTTTCATCGAGAGAAAATCCGGCAACGCTGATTAGGATACACAAATTAATAACTTCACATTTAAACATATTTATTTTACCAGCACTACTTGTAAAGACATTCCTGTACAAATACAAAAAGCATTTCTTTATTTTCAAGTGTTGCTATTTTATTATTACAGGAGCGGGCAAGTATCAAGTATTTCACTGCGCCCTGATGGTGACCATTCTATTAGCATCTGTACTAGAAATGATTGGATGCTCCTTCATTCTGCCGGTTGCCGCTTGTGACCTTGATCTCTCTGACAATTTAAGGGGAGT
Source organism: Heliconius sara (assembly GCA_917862395.2). Classification (NCBI taxonomy): domain Eukaryota; kingdom Metazoa; phylum Arthropoda; class Insecta; order Lepidoptera; family Nymphalidae; genus Heliconius; species Heliconius sara. The sequence goes on along the minus strand of OU860782.2, from coordinate 12,123,033 downwards.
GATAACGTCTATTCCCAACATAGGTAATGAGAGTTTTATTTGTTGTAGTCTATATCAATCGAGGCCATTATGGCGAAATGGAACAGCCACCGCGTGTAATCGCTATGGGTTCAATTCCCTCCTGGAACTATTTTTATTTTTCTGCTCTGGTAAAACAAACTTGACCACTGCCACATTTTTTTTCATTAATTTTCATATCTATCTTAATAAATTTATTTATAATGTGAGTGCTTTCGTTTGTTTAGGTATAAATTATACTTTCAAAAATAATGTATTACTTTAGCTTTTTGTGAACTATTCCATTATTTACCTTTTAATAATAGTGTACTACGATTATGCGACATTCGACCCACCAATTTAAATTGCATTCCAAAGAAACGGGAAATTTGCACGTCTCGGTGGCATGTTCGAGACGCCGATACTCACAAGCGAAAAACGGGACAGTCCCGTTAAAAACGGGACGCCCAATCACGTTATGTATAATATAAAATCTTATTTAATGTATATCATTCCATATGTTTAGTTTATTAATCGTTGTTTTTATTATCGAGTTTTTAACTTGATAATTAATTTAATAAATAAACAAAGGATTTGAAAATATTTTAAATAAAATGTAAATAAATAGGAGAAAAAATTACATGTTTTTATTATGATATCATATTTTTTATATTATAATGGTTTGCATTTAATTTCTAGGAGTTATAGTAACAGCGCCGTTCTGGGGCCAAGCGGCAGATGCCCTCGGTAGAAAACCAGTACTACTGTTCTCCACCGCCGTGTCTGGAGTGATAGGTTTGGTGGCTGCATTCACGCCCAATCTTCTAAGTTTTGCTTTGTGCAAATTTGCAGGATCACTTTTGTAAGTATCTTTTATATAAAAGTATCTTTTTGTATTTATATATCCATGTGCTTTAACAGTCGCTTGTTATTTCTCGAAGTAACGTAGAAAAAAACCAATAAATAAAACATATATTTGATTTTTTTTTTGTTATTCTGCTCTGGCTATGAAAATGTTGTATTCTTAATATTTTCAGAGCATATCAGATACGGGCACAACCATGTACAAATTATACTTACTAAGCACATTGATTCAATAATAGATTCAAACGAACTTCACAAAACATGTTAAAATAATAGAAGTAATCTGCCATACATTATTAGGCCAGTCGTTGCACAGTGGCAGAAGTGTGTGATTGTAAATGCTTTTTGACTGTTGTGGGTACGATCCCCACTCTTCTTCTTCTTCTTTATATTCCTATATCCCCAAGCTGAGGCACAAGGCATCCACAGAGTTTCGCCATATCGCACGATCTTGAGCTTCTCGTTTAATTTCGTTCCATGTCTTGCCAATTTTCTTCGCCTCGTCTAAAACTGAACGTCACCAAGTTTGCTTGGGACGGCCACGTTTGCGCTTTCCTTGAGGATACCAGTCCATAGCTTGCTTCAGGATGTGGTCAGGACCTCGGCGCAGCGTGTGCCCAATCCAGCTCCACTTGCGACGTTTGAATTGCTGGTCAATCGGTGATTCTCGGCAAAATTCACGAAGGTTAACATTCGAAATTTGTTCCGGCCAGCCATGGGCCATGGCCATGGGAAACGTAGTGTGTTAACATTAGGTTCCCTTTTCCTACCCTGATGTGTGCGGAGTACAGCTTGAAGCTGATTTATTTATTTTTCATTTAAAATATTATATATAAATAAAAATAAAACAAATTAGCTATATATCAAGTAGCAGGTTAAATTTACTCCTAACTAAAATAAATACTTTTAGCTTGTCCTGTCCGTCTTCTCTTGGTTTCGCGTACGCTGGGGAGCTGATGCCACACAAACGTAGAGACCTGGCTCTTTTAATATGTAATGGTCTCCTTATGCTCCTATCGTCCCTTTGCCCAAGTAAGTATTCTTTCTTCATAATAAGACCTTTACTTTACCAATTGAACCGAATTATTGTTACTGTCTTAATTAGAACAAAATAATCATTTTTTTTACATTTTTAAAATAAATACCTAGCGAGTTTTTTGCCTGCATAAAAGTAAATAAACGTAGGAATGAATATTTAAAAAGAATATCATATAGTACTCTAACTAAATACTTAAAAAAACATCAAAAACATTAAACTTATTTTAAAAATTCAGTTTTCGCATGGGGAGTGCTGTCGTATGACTGGAACACTGTCATGGGCGTTCACCCTTGGAGGATTCTAACAGTTGTATACGCAGCACCTCTCATACTTGCCGCATTATGGCTGACGCAGGCCAAAGAGAGTCCGAAGTTCCTGATGACAAAGAACAAGCCTCAAAAAGCTTTGGACGTTTTAAGCCACATATATTCTGTGAATACCGGGTGCCCCAAAGAGGAATATGGTGTAAGTACAGCTAATTTTTTGGTTACCGCTAGATCTATTAGGGTAGGTAGAGGAATATTTTTTAAACATTTTTAAAGTGTTAATCCACACTTAGGTCGGTTTCCAGGAGGCGCGGGTTCGAGTCCCGCTACGTTCAAATTTTTATACGTTTTCTAATTAAGTATCTAATTAAGTAATTAAGTAGGTAGAGGAAACCAGAGACCAGCTACTGCTAGTTTTAGGTTTGTTCGACTCATTGCGTTTATTCTATTAGTTTCATATTTAATAAACCAATTGTTTAATTGCGACCGTACATGACATAATTACTGTTGAACATTAATTTTGGACGTTAAAAATTATACAACATTTAAAAAAGGATTATTGTGTAAGCACTAACATATTTCATTTACATACTTTTTTCCTATTCAAAAAAAAAGTTACGAATTCTATTACAATTTACAAACGATTGAACTAATTCAATATTAATTAAATGTGTAAATGACATTATTATAATGTACATTTTTAATATATTCAAGGTAACATCATTAAAAAGCTGCGACGAAGAGGGCGAGAAACCTGTTGAAGATGGAAATTGTACTCTAGATGGCAAACTTAAAAGACGATCGACCTTTGCACTCCTCAGACCTCCTCACTTAAAGTGGCTCGCGCTAATCGGATTTTTGATGTTTGGCTTGTTTTCCTTGTAAGTTATATCATATACATTTTTATATTATTAGTGATGATTGTTTTTATGGTGCATGACGAATTCACGAGTTTTCTTATGTAGGATATTGAAAAAACTAACTATCTGACTTAAAAAGGGCTTTTGAGGCCGTCGTGGCGCAGAGCCACAAACGTGCGACTGTAAACACGACGGTCGTCGGTTCGATTCCCACTTAGCAGTGAAATAATTCATATTATAAAATAATTCATATATCCACAAATATAGTAGCAATGCGTGTTGAGTGGCGGAGCTTAACACCGAGCTTTGTCGAAAAAATTAAAATAAATATTTGGTGTCAGACCGAAAATTCATGCCATTGCCATTCTTTCCTCGCTCATTCGTTCGACGTGCCCAAACCAGCTGAGCACGTTCTTCTTCATTCTCACCGTGAAGTTTAATAAAATATAACTTATGAGGCCAGTCGTGGCGCATCGGCACGAAGTGTGATTGTAAAACCGACTTGTTGTGGGTTCGATCCTCACTCGAAGAGATGAAATATTTACTTAAAAATTTAAGTGTTTAATTTAAATATTTCCACTTCTTCCCTCTGTTGTCGAGGCTAAGTGCTATATCCCGCACATAACCCGAACCCGAACCTAATATTCAGTCACTCCTTTTTCCACTCGACACCAGGACAATAAAATAGAAATATAAATTTAAATAAATATTTTATTTCCTCAAGTGGGGATCGAACCTATAACTAGTCGGCTTACAATCACACTTTGTGCCCCTGCGCCACAACTAGCCTAAATTATTTATTTAATAATATTGTTTTGCACAAAATGAGCGATAAATAAATATTAGGACCGTAAGTGTAATAAGCTCAAGTGATGGCAAAAAAACTAGTTGGAATTTATGATTCGCTCTGTTGTGTAAAAAAAATCGATCAAGTGCGAGACTAACTCTTACACCGAGAGTTCCGCGCCAACATCAGGATTGTTTGTCAAAGGACAGCACAACTTTTAATACGGAAAATGACTGGCTTAAGTTGGCATTCTGTATGAAATGAAATGCAAAAATAAGTTTTTAATGACTTTTTTTTTCTATGAAATACATATAAATTTAATTTTTTCATTTATATCGTAAGTTCTCACTTCTCACTCTGTAGGTTTTGATTACGCAGTGAATTTCATTCAAAACAATTTAACAAAATCAACGCGTAAATAATCGTATCTTTTGGTTCCGTTGACTTAGAACCTAGAATTTTTCCTACTTCAGGCGATCGTCGATCTGAATATTTGATGTTAATTGCTGCTTGATACCTCCATGCGATCTCGAGTTAAATGCTCTTAACAGATGGACGGGGTCAACAAAGTGATTCTATAGGTGAAACCTTCATAGGATTTTTTGCTCGTTTTTTTCTTTGGAAATATATAATTATAAAAATACAAAAACAGGAAATAATTCTTATTTTTTATAGTTATTGGCAATAACCGCGCATATTACATCATACATGTTATTAGTTCAATATTACATATTAGTACGTGATGGTAATGGGGTTCGATGCCTACTGGTGGAAATATTTATATTTTTTAACATTTTTAATGTGTTATTCTACATTTCGCAAATAAAAACTTATTAAGAAAAGTTCTAAAAAATTTTAACGTAGCGGGATTTGAATCCGCGCCTCGAGGAACCACCTTTGAAATGCTCTGATCACTAAGCCGTATATAAGTAGCCGTAACGTATCAATACGCTACGTTCAAGTTTTTGTATTTTTGTAATAAGTATGTTTATAAACAGTAGAAAGAAGAATGATTTATAACAAGGTTTTTTATGCATATTAACGCTAAAAAATTTAGTTTATATTCTAAAAAGAATTAAAGAAAAAGCAACAGCATAGAATTTAAATATCATAAGTGGTACGAAAAACTGTAACCTTGACAATTGTAAGTTTAATCATTACTCGGAGAAATTAATTATTTTAATTTCTCCTCTTTGGCAAGACAAAGCGCGGAGTTGAGTTCCGCCACTCCACAATTAATGTCTCAAATTCGTTTGGAAAGAGATGACAAGTATATTTTAAATTAAAATTAAATTTATACAATTAATTTATTGTTTATCTTTATATCTTCATATAAATTAACATAATTAAGTTAATTTATTTTTTTGTGGGATTCTTGTTTGAATTTTGATAGTATACTTATATTTTGAGGCCGGTTGTGGCACATTTTACTTATTTATACAATTAATATATTGTTTATCTTTATATAAAATAACATAATTACGTCAATTTATTTTTTTGTGGGATTCTTGTTTGAATTTTGATAGATTACTTAATATATTTTTATTTTTAGGCCAGTCGTGGCGCAGGGGGTTGTGGGTTCGATACCCACTCGAATATTTCATATTCGCTCTGGTGTGGAGGTAAAGTGCAGCATACAGTTCCGCCAGTCCATACACAATGCCTCCAGAATTCGGTGGAAAATGGGAAAGGGAGTGTCTTAACACTAGGCTCTCTATGCCTACCTGCTAGAGAGAGATAATAGCTTTGAGATAATATACAGTAAAATATTTTTTTATATATACTCTGTTGCACGACAATATAATTGTTTTAATAACTTATTTCACAAACCATGTGGAACGTGTACATGAATATTCAATTAGATTACTATTGAATAATTATAAAACAGTGGATAATGGCTTACATTATTTTATTTAAGTATTTCTATATTGTCAGTCTAAATTAAAAGATCTTATTTCTTTTTTCATGTTATATCCCGCAGGCCGCAAATAGTAGGGTAGGCAGAGGGAACCTAGTGCTAAGACACTCCGTTCCCCACTTTCTATCAAATTTCGAGACATTGCGTGTTGCACCCTTAAGATTTTATCATTCAAGAGATATTAATTGACGCCGTTCTTATCCGTTCTTATTTGGATTCTTATGGGGCATTTGAATACAAATGTTATTGGGTTTGAATTTTTATTTATTTATTTATTTCGCTTTATATTATTCTTTACAGTAAGCAGTTGTTTACATTACAATAAAAAAAATCTTGCGTTATTATTTGTTGTTAACTCTGTAGAGCTCCTCCACGGTATAAGCCTCCACCATTTTTCTCCACGTTGATTTATCTTAAGCTTAACTAATTCAATTGTTAACAACTATCTTAACGATTTCGTCAAGCCATCGTTCCGTTTCATATTATCTTTTCTCAGGGGCAAAGCCGCAGTGTCCACCTATTGTCCTGGTAACTTTCATTTCAGTCTTGGCATGTTGCAGAGCATCCTTGAATTTAGTTGTGTTATATTTGGAGTACTTCTTTTCATTACGTGTTGTCAATATAGTATTTTGTTATTAATCCTGTTGGAGAACGTTCAAGTCTTATCAGCATTTGTTAAGGAAGGCAGGCTACATGAATCTATAACATTTTTTTTTAGTTCCAATAGTCTATATTCCGTATTTTCCTTTTCCTTTGGGTTCCCTTTTGTGCTACTTTTTTCCATACTATGTTTATTCTTATGTTAACTTTACTTTCGATTCGTTTATCCTCTCTGTGTTTGGGTTTGAATTACAATCCTATGAATGATTTAATATTAGGAATTGTAAGCCTCCGTACATTGTTAGAGGAAACGCAGCATTCGTTTCCACTTTCCAAAATAATGTAGTTACAGTTGGCTGTTAGTAACTGTTGAGTGTTGGAACACAAAATAATCAAGAGGTAAAATGTAAAGAGAAGAATTCCCTCTCTAAATTCCGTTTTTTTTCGTTTACACTGAACTAAATGAGAGGCATGCATTAAAATAAATAAATTATTAGGGCTAGCTTTAGAGAATAAGAAGAGAATCTTAAAGTCACCACAAGATTGCAAATCAATACATTTGTATGATTTAACGAAATATATTTTTCATAAGTAATAACAGACCTTACGGTGCTATGATTAATAATATACAACAAAAAATATTTACAGGTTAAACGGTTTGTTCTTATTCGCCCCCAACACAATCAACAAAGTGATGATGTCCCCTGATGAGCCGGTGACGATTTGTGAGCTGATGAATCAGCCTGACAATCAGGTAAATATGGATTAATTTTTTTTTTATCAGATTCACACTGTATCACGCACACAGCAGGGTAGGCAGAGGGAAACTAGTGTTAAGACACTCAGTTCCCCTGCTGAATTCTGAAAGAATTTCGTGTTGAGTGGCGGAGCTCAACGCCACGATTTGCCTTGATACCAGAGCGAAGAAATGAAAATATAAATGTAAATAAACATTTCTTTTCCTCGAATGGAGATCGAAGCCACAACCAGTCGATTTACAGTCACACTTTGTGCCCCTGCGCCACGACTGTAAATGTGACAGGTTCGACTCCCACTTGAGAAAATGAAATATTTAATATTTTAATTTTTCTCGCTCTGGTAACGAGGCAAAGCGCGGCGTTGAGATCGTAGGCTCTCAACACGCAATGCCTCCAAAATTCGAAATGCCTCCAAAAATGGGAAATGGTCGTAACACTAGGTTCCTAAGTTCCCTCTCTCTAACTTAAAAATAGCTAAAAGGATCAAAAATACATATAAAATGATTCATTATATTATCCAGTTAAAGAACCGAGCCGATCTGGTTAAGAGTTATCGAGCCGGTTATATACAAGATGTCAATCTATTTTTATAGATGTGCATATTGCAAATATCTTTTTTACGAGCAAAAAGCAAAAACACAAAAAAAACACAGAGCTAAAATTAAATACAAACCTTTAGTATACATTTTTTTTTTATGGAAAAGACACGGCAAACGAGCGTGCGGGTCACCTGATGGTAAGTGATTACCGCCGCCCACGACCCCGTGCGACACCAGAGGAGCTACAGGTGCGTTGCCGGCCTTTAAGGTGGGTTGGGCGCCGGGGCCCGGCATTACCTGATGCGAAACACAGTGGCATAAAGCCACTACTTCACGCCGGTTTTAAATGCCGGGGGTGGTAATGATCCGGTCGAGTCTGCCCATGCGTGTTGCCATTGCTGGCGACGTGACTCTACCACACGTACTTTAGTCGCCTCTTACGACACCACCAGTACCAGGATGATCCTATTCTAGGCCGGGATCACACGGCACGAAATACATACATACCAATGCAAATACTATTATATAACAAAGGAAGTCCCACATTCCCCGTCGATGAGAACAGCGGGATGGGAGTATGGGACTGCGTTGTGGGATTTCAATACATTTAACCAAGAACTACATAGTGTTATGCTGCCCATTAATCAGTATTTAAATATTCTAACATAAATAATTGTTTTTTCAGACTGAATCAGCAACATGTGTGGACAGCATATCCCATAGAACTTTTCAGATCACCATCGTCGCCTCTCTCATATATGGAACCCTGGTGATGCTCATAAGTTTAAGCCCATTTAGCAAGAAGAATTTGTTAATAGCTATGTACGCTCTCATTGGTGGGACATGTCTCGTTTCTGCGTTGACTGTAAACAGGTAATTGTTTGTTAAAGAATTGAAAATGTCTCATTTAAATTAATTCATTGTAGAATATTAATGTTAGAAATAAGATTTTGTATATTAGACACTGAGAACTTAATATTGAAATATTTCCTTTTCTACTTTTTCCACTCTGTCTGGTTATCAGAGCAAGTCAAAATAAATAACTCATCTTTCCGAGGGGAAAGCGTTCCAAGTGTTGTTGCGTTGTTTTTACATTTAGGCGTTGCGCCGCCAAAACCCAAGAAAAGAAAAATTAATACAAAATGTTAATACAAAAGCTAATAATCGTTATTCTTATTTATCATTAATTACTCAATTTAATTCGGTATGTAGAGACCGTAGCGTTTGGCGCTCCGTTCTCTCTGACTACCCCGCTAGGGATAAAGCGTGAAGTTAAGTTAAGTTAAGTTAAGTTACTCAATTTATTAGTAAATATTATGAAATTAATGAAATAAGGAGTAGGGAGAAGATGAAAACCATTTTCGCTGTATTTATATTTTGCAGATGAATATAAGTCGAAATTTTTATTTATATTACTTAGAATTAGTAATAAGTATAGCGAGCTGGAGCACTTGCTTATTTTTTGTTTTTTTTTTCACTTTCATATTATATCCCGCACGGAGCAGGATAAGCAGAGGAAACCTAGTGTTAAGACACTCCGCGCCCCACTTTCCGCCAAATTCTAGTGGCATTGCATGTTAAATGCCTCACTCATTTCATCGCCGGGCTTTGCCCCAACACCAGAGCGAAATACTTAAAATATTAAATATTTAATTTCATTGAGTGGGACCCATAACCGAATCGAACCCATAACCTGTCGCTAGTGCCACGACTGGCCTCTTATTTTATGATCTTTTCACATTATTCGTTATTTATAATGATAAAAGCTTGGCGTACTTAAAAATTGTTTGTTGTTGCAGAATACTTGCAGGAGTATCGATGTCCGCTCTACAAATAACTGCTCTCGGTATCGGACCTCTAACAGCGTATTCTGTGGAACTTTTCCCCACTAACCTGAGGTAAGAGTAAATTAAATATAATTTTGACGATTAAAAAGGAGCAATTAAATAAACTTGAGCGACTTCAAAATCTTTGCATCAGGTTCATATTTGGTGTACATAAATATGATCATATATATATATATATAATATATTATACATATAAAAAAATATTATGTAAATATTCTATTTTATGCACCGCCCACTTTTTTTATACAAGAATCAAAGGTTGCCTGGAAAAGATCGCTTTAAGCGATAAGGTCGCCTTGTTGTACTTTTTTTATTATTTTTTTTAATTTGTAACTTGTTTTGTTTTTTTTTATGTGCAACAAAGTATATTTATTATTATTATTTGAAGTTTTTATCAAGTGAAAAAAATATATTATAATACTAGCAAAATTAGTGTCAGCCTTGATGGTAAATTGGGGAATATTGTCACTCTTTAATGATTTCCCTCTGGCTACCTTATAATAGCTGGTAATAATGAAGACTAAAAAAGAAGGAATTAATGGCCATTGTGGCGCAGCGTGAATTGTTTTCCTTCTGATAAGAAGCCAAACCGCGGCGTTGAGTTATACCATTAAACACGTAAAGTCTTGAATTTGATAGTACTTGCAGGACAGAACGTATTAATATTAAGTTCCCTCTGCGGTCTGTCTAATCTAACATATGCGCGATGCCGGATTGACAAAAGAGCAATCATTTGATAAATAAATACAACTATTATAAAAAAAATATATATTATAAAAAAATATTATAAAAAATAATAATAAATGAAAAACCAAAAAGTATTAACATTTTATTTCATAATTTATTATTAATTTACCCTTATTTGCTCGGAACAGGCTGATGGAAGATTACATCAGATATGCTAACATAATAAAGTGATAAAGAGTGACCTTGTTCGTAACTTTCACTAATCTTACTATCGTACAGCTTAACAATTGTTTTATTAGTGGAAAATCTTATTATGTAAACAAACAACTTACTATAGAATACTTATAATTATTTTCAGCTTCACGATATATTCTTCATATAGAAAAATAGACAAAGGCAACCTAATGTTAGGATATTTCGTCTCCTATTTTGTTTGTATCTTTGTAATGTTAGGATATTCTGTCTCCTAGTTTGTGTGTATCGTCATTTTTATTAACGTAATTCCGCGCTTTGTCTTGTTACCAGAACGGGAAAAACCAAACATCTATTTTTAAATGAAACTTTAAACAATAATTTTCACTAGTTTCAAGAATTAGCTCACTTTTTTGTTTTAAGCTTAATAAAATTTTTTATGTGAGACCAGTCGTGGCGCAGCGGCACGAAGTGTGACTGTAAAACCGATTGGTTGTGGGTTCAATCCCCACTCGAGGAGATGAAATATTTACTTAAATTTATATTTCCATTTCTTCGCTCTGGTGTCGAGACAAAGGGCGGCGTTGAGTTCTGCCATTCAACACGCAATCCCTGCAAAATTCGGCAGAAAGTGGGGAACGGAGTGTCTTAACACTAGGTTGCCTCTGACTACCCTGCTGTGTGCGGGATACAACGTGAAGCTAATTTAATTTATTTAATTTTAATTTAATTTATTTAATTTTAATTTAATTTATAGCTGTCAATCAATTCCGCTTATTAAATCAATAGTCATGTATTTTAAGCGGGCGAAGCCGAAAGCGGGCCACTAGTTATGACATATATTACAAATAGATACAAATAAATTGCAAAACAAGTTTTGGTATTAATCTACAAATAAAACACTACAAAGTACAAAAGCAGCCGTCAATCTTATAGGCTCCATATGATTCGAGACAAGACGTTTTTAGAATTAAATGCTGCAATATTTATTAGTTGATTGATTGCATTACCATGAAATAGGAGAAAAATACAGCAGTTTTTTTTAATAATATTGAATGTAATTTAACCTACATACCTAGCCCTTCAAGCTGGCTGTATTCTACAGGCTGTGCACCGCTTGTCTGATTAGAGCTAGAAAACAACATTATTATTAATTGAAACTTTACACCCAAATGGAATTTGAGTCTGCAATGGTCGCTCACTGTCACTTATTAGAGGATTAAATAAAAAAAAACAGCTTTACGTGTATCCCGTACACAGGAAGTTAGACAGAGAGAACACTCTTTCAGCTACTCTTAACCGAATTTTTAAATTAAGTGACGGAACTCAACATCGCGCTTATGCGAGAAAAAAATCCAGAGCGAAAAATATAAAATATTAAAAAATAAAAACTCGTACCCTCGAGAGGGTATTGAACCCACAACCATCTCGTTACAGTCACACGCTTTTTTCTGTCCATGCCCTGCGACGGCCACAACAAGTATTTTATTTATAAGATCAAACAAGTATTTTAATAAAAAGAAACCAGTATATTTTCAAAAGTCACGTTTAATCAACATAACATTATTTTTTTATATTAAAACGTTATTTTTTTAAATATTAGAACGTGTTTAAATATTAGAATATGTAAATAAAATTTGAACTTTTTTAAACTTAAAAAAAAATCACAGAAAAGAAACAGGAACAATAATTAATGAATGCGTAGTAAATTTAAATATTTGTGGTTTCATTACTTTATCATGGTATTATACATTTGTAAATATTTAGTCGGCGTAGTTGAAGAGGGAAAGCCCAGATACTAACATGATATCCTAACTAAGCCGTCTTTCAGATGAAATTTGTTACAAAAATATAGAAAAGTAATCATGGTTGACTAAATGATAATTATAAAAGAAATTAATTTATCATTTCACGTTGTTATATTTTAATTCCTTTAAATTCACCTGATCCTGGTAACATTCAACCATCCGCCGTAAGAGGCGGCGAAGCCAGTCCTATCTCACGGCTCGTCGACGGAGCCCTACGGTCGAAATCCCTCCTGATTAGCGTACTCAGGGCATTCCCCTGTAATCACCAACTCTTCACGAGCGTCCATCGAAGCTCCTTCTTTTTCTTCGGAGGCGAGCTACTCTCGCATGTATAGTGACGTCAAACCAAAGTGTTTTTTTAATGTTGATATAAATAAAAGGTAAAATAATTGTTATGTTTGTTTGTTCTTTCTTGCTACGTGCATCGGCAATTTGTTCTAACATAAATATAATGTTAATTATATATTGTCTCATAAAGTTATTATTTACTTTACATACAATTACAGTAATATCCGTTTTACATTGTTATGGCTAATAAATGAATTTCTAAAATTAAATGACAGCGTATGTTGTTTCTTGATTATGTAAGTCCATATTGGTTGAGAAATTTTCAAATCTATATCCATTACAAAGAAAATCTCTCGACATATACCTCTACCTAGATCGAGAACGAAGGAGATAGAAAATTAATACTAACGATTAGGCGCTTGTAGACCGAATACTAAACTTACAGAATATATATAATAAATAATAATATTATATTTAATATTATCTACAATATACAAAATTTAAGTTAGTTATTGAACATTGTTTGAAGATGTTGTACAATATATAAATAACATTTCACAGTCGCTGAATTTGAAATATCGGAAATCTTTTTGTGACTTGCTAGTACCTTCTATTTTGTATACAATATATAAATAATAAGAGGTATACCTCTTTATTGCAGGTTCAGTCAACTGAACTGACTTTTCATTTTTATTTACATCCACGTTTCGCTACATATAACGGTGTAGGTATCAGCACTGCAATGTGTATGGCAAAACTTGCAGCTATCTTAGCATATAGCTAGCTACCTTTAGCCGTTTAAGCAATGCAGTTTTAAATCTGTTACCGGTAGCAATACACTTTTTACATTCATTAAATATCGACCGTTTCTTCTAAACAACCACTAATATTCTTTGATAATGTAGAGGTAAATGATCTAATCCATGAATCCTCTTCCAGGTCTAACGCCTCCTACAACCACCCATAACAGCCGTTCAGATCCCTCTTGAGTTTTTCTCGCTAATATTTTTGCATAAATTGGAATCGTCTAAAATATTAATTTAAATAAATCATAACGTGTTAAGAACAACAAGTATTTAATGTGTTTGATTGAGTAAAAAATTATACTGTATGTTCCAGGATTTTTGCGACCTTTCCAATAACAATCAGTCGATTTAGACAAAAACCAAGATAAATTACATTTTTAATTACAACCAAGAAAAATTACACAATTACACTCAAACCGTTTTCCTGAAACACTCCATCTATTGTTGAAAGCCGCATGAAAATCCGTGCAGTAGTTTCGAAATTTATCGTGAACAAACAGACTGACGTGATGGATATTGTTTTATAATATGTATAGATATTTCTAATCCTGAGCGGGTTTGACCTCATCACTATAACGAACAGTTAGGGCACGTCGTTCTTCTAATAGTAGAAGAACGACGTGCCCTAACTATAGACGATACTGTCTCGATATACTTATTTTTTTACACTTTTTTAACATTGTGAATTTGGAGCCCACAAACAATGTACACAACAATCGCCACTGCGTATAATGATGCTTAAGTAATATATTTTTCATTAAAATTTAATTGAATGAGTACTTCACATAAATATTGAATAACATTTATTATTCTTGACACTATTTGTTCAGTTATAACATTTATGAATTTACAACTGCTATTGTAGTATTTACGAAAACACGTCGCGAGTCGCGGGAAAACCCATCAGAATGCGGCATATGCGACAATTTACATTTTTTTTTAAATTTAATTTATGTTAATATTGTGAGTGAAATTTACTCCAACTTTATGTTTCCCATCCACTTTGTGGTATAGTGTATGATGGTACAAGAACCCAAACCAACGGGAACGGACCCCTTAGTAGCCAAGAAAGCAACTACGTTTGAAAGATATAGACAGAAATATATATCCCAGTCGTTTCGAAGAGGAAGGGAGTGTGACTGTGAGCGTGATATGTTTCGGGTTTGATTTCCATTCGAGGAAGTGAAGTAAATAATATTTTCATTTCTTCGCTCTGGTGTCGATGGGGTCTGGAGGCGCGGTGTTGAGTTACGCTGCTCAACACACAATGCCTCCAAAATTCGGCGGAAAATGGGGAACAGAGTGTTTAAACATTAAACTGCCTCTATCATGCTGCACACAGGACAGAGCGTGAAGCTGAAAAAATATAAATGGAATAAATTCGTCATCACTTTTGTTTATTTGAAAAATGTAGACGTAACGATTGTTTCATATTAAGTACTACTCAAAATTACATTGTTTGCTGTATTGTCGTTGTATCCACTTATAACCACATTTAACTGGACTTAAATAATAATAATTGGTTAAATGCTTATAATTTTATTATCTGTCACTACACTTACTTTATATTACCGTATCGTAATCGTATTAAATACCTAGTTCTGTATCTATATATATATATATATATATATATATATATATATAAAAATAGCTTCGCGCCGTATCCTGCACACTGTATCCCCACTTTCCGCAGAATTTTTGAGGCCTTTTTGGCCTGGACACCAAAGTGAAGAAATGTAAATATATATTTAAATAAATATTCAATTTTACTTAAGTAGAGATCGAACCTACAACCAGTCATGTTTGTCACGACTGGCCTAGTAATTTATTACTAAGCTCTCACTGAGTACACTACGTATCTATGCAAAGAAATTGATAAATTAAATCACTTTTACGTAAGATTTTTTTTTTGTGACGTTTGTATGTAATTTAATATAATTAATCAGAGAAAAAAGGAACATAATTCATATTATATATATATATATATATATATATATATATATATATATATATATATATATATATATATATATAACTCCCGACCAGGCGCTCTGACCACTAAGCCTAACTAAAACGTTCATGTTAAAAAATATCTATCTCAAAGATTTTTAATATAATCAGCATTTAATTACATATATTATAATATTTTTGAATGTTACAAAAATTTTATTACCCCGAATTATTTAATCAAGTTGCTCATTTTTAGTATCTTAGTACGTAGTTAATAATAATAAACGTGTTTAGCAACATTACTACACATTTAATTTAAATAATTATTTTTAAAATATGAGTTTGTAGTTTTTCGCATTTACATTTTTAATTTAAAATCGTAAATAAATCAGCTTCACGCTGTATCCCGCACACAGTAGGGTAGGCAGAGGGAACCTAGTGTTTTAGACACTCCGTTCCCCACTTTCTGCCGAATTCTGGAGGCATTGCGTGTTAAGTGGCAGAACTCAACGCCGCCGGTTGTCCTCGACACCAGAGCGAAGAAATGGAAATAAAAATTTAAGTAAATATTTCATCTCCTCGAGTGGGGATCGAACCCACAACCAGTCGGCTTACAGTCACTTTGTGCTGCTGCGTCACGACCGGCTTAATTTTATTTTATTATTTTTTTTTAATTTTACGTCTAAGCTTTAGTAATCCTGTAAATAGCGGGTTAGGCAGAGGGAACCTGGGAACCTAGTGTTAAGACAATCCGATTGAATCGAATCGAATCCACAACCTGTCCCGTTTACAGTCACACACTTGCCTCTTTTTATTTAATAAGGTATTTCCACCTAAACACGATTACTTAATATTGTTTTATTTTTACTAGATATATAATAAATAATAATTATTTTAGAGGTACAGCGGTCGGTGCCGTGATGATGTTTGGTAGAGTAGGCTCGGTGTTAGGAGCGAACGTGTCCGGAGTATTTTTGGCTGGAGCGTGCACAACAACCTTCTACGCCTTCGCTAGTCTTCTCTTTTGTAAGTATTATATTTTATTTATGATGCTATATCCCGCATATAGCAGGGTAGGCAGAGGGAACCTAGTATAAATAAACTCTGTCCTCTACTTTCCGCCGAATTTTCGGGTCGTTTTAAGCTACCTAACGTGTTGGACATAATAAATGACTGTTTTAATGGGAATAACCTTTATTAAATTGTTTTTACAATGCAAATGAAATACAAAAAACACTGTAATTAATTATTAAAACATTGATGGATGGGCTTAAGGAAAAATATTTACATATTAAAATTTCGCTTAAAGATTTAGAGCAGGGTCCACACTTGAATATAATAATTCTAAAAATAGCTTAATAGTTCTTTTTTATGAATCACAAATTCTATGTACGTGAGTTGACATAACTCGACAATAAATCTAATAGATCAAGATCCCAGGAACCCTGGGATCTAAGTCTCTAAGTCTATAAGTTTAACAGTAACATTAAGAAGCATCTAATTATTCCTTTTCTTGCTGTTAAGCAAATTTTATTTACTTTATTTTAAAAATTACAACTACGGACTGTACACGCGACGATTGTGGATTCGATTCCAACTCGAAAAAATGAATGATTTATTTATTATTTTCATCTGCTTGGTCTGGTAACACAACAACGTACGAAGAGGTGCGGCTGCGGCATGTTCCGCCACTGAACTCGTAATATCTCGATTTAATTCGATGTTAAGAAATTGGAAGAGGGAACAGAAGAAGAAACAGAGTCATAACTGTAGGTTCCTTCTGCCTACCTTGCTATACCTTTACGGTATACAGCGTGAACCTAAAGAATATTTAGTATTTTTTATTTATAAATAGATAATTTTTTATCTCATTGCAGTGTGTGCAGGACTCAGTTTTCTACTTCCAAAAGTGCAGTCAGGAAGCAACAACGGGTGAAGAGATTGTAACATAGTAGTGGGTGTATTTTCCTGGAAATATATTTTCCCAGCCATCAAAGAGTCATATCTATAACATTTATATTTACATTTATTATTTAAAATCTCTCTTTAAAGTTTCTCTATTTGCAAAGAGATTTATATAGTTTTTTTTAAATAATTTCATATGTAGGGTTCCAAGATCGATATTTTATATGTCTATAATGACTATCGTATATTAGTATATATTATAGTTAATATGGTATGTTTAATATATTGCTTTCTTATTTAAGAACAATTAACCGCCTTGCTGTAGACTGATTTTATAATAGCTATAGTTACGTACTAGATTTTGTATAAGCATACTTATTACAATGACATGGCAATAATTGTCTTTAGATTACATTTAAAATTAAATTAAAATAATTGACAATCGACAAATCATATCTTTTATTTTATCCTTTATGTAATACTACATCGAAGCCAGTCGTGGTGCAGGAGCACAGTGGGATTGTGATGTAAACGGGACTGGCTGTGGGTTTGATGTCCACTCGAGGAAATTATTATTTTATTTAAATGTATATTTTCATTTCTTTGCGCTGGTGTAGAGGCATAGGCAAACACGCAATGCCTTCCGAATTCGGCAGAAAATGGGGAACGGAGTATCTTCACATTAGGTTCCCTCTGCCTTCTCTGCTATGTGCGAAACTGATGTTGTTATTAATAATATCACATACTGAAACTGATGTTGTTATTAATAATATCACATTAAAGCTATTAATTAATATGACATTTGTCTTTCTGAAGCCATCGCGATATCTAATATATCGTTCAATCCGCACTATAGTGATGAAATTGTATTTTTTTATTTATATATGATAATGAATGTGAGAATACTATGTTCTTTACAATTACTTTAGCTTGTGTATATTATAGTAGTTAGTAGCATTCAAATTTTTAATATTAACAAAGAAGACTCATCATATAACAGTCATATTACATATTTCTAATAAAGATATAATATTCATAATAATAAATAATAAAAAAAATAAAATTTATTACAATAATTTAGTTTAAATGGAAGATACCGTTCACCATATTATATCATCTTAGCCTATGATCTGTAGAACTCCCGCGGCTTCTTATCGCTAACAAAAGACACTATATGATTTAATTACTCGCGATACAACATATAATAGGGTTGACCGTCGTCACTTTACCAGTCGCGGTGAAATTCTGAGCTCGAACACACAAACTTTGATGAAATATACATAAAACGTATATTTTTTAAATTAATTATTTTAGAAACTGCCTTTCGTTGTGACCTTCACCGTTGTTCAAAAAAAAAAAACTTTCAAAGTGCATGTGAAAACTTATGGGGCGTTGGAAAATGTATGTATTGATTTAAATTTTATTTTTCCACTTTTCATCAAACGTCGTACTTATAATAAAAAATTGGTTGATTAAAAATATTTCAAACTTATCTTACCAGTCTCTGACCCTGACAATGACCGATATTTTTCCACTGAAAAATATTTAAGTCGCTACCTATTACATCAGATTAATTAATATAAAAATAACTCATAAAACATACTATCTTTGAAACTACGCAATGGTCTTTCTCCAATTGTCCATTGAAAAGACTCGCATATTTTTTTCACACATGTAAAGATATTACTTGGGTACTATTAGATTCACAAAATTAATTAATTATGGAATTCAAACGAATCTTACCAATTTGTTGAAGTTTTTTTTAGCTTCATGCACATAGCAAAGTAGGTGGAGGGAACCTAGGAATTTTATGTTAAGGCATTTGCATTAAGGCACTTCATTTTCACATTATCCACGACATTCTCGAGGCATTGGTTACCAGACTGGGACTCGAACCCATAACCATCGTATTTACAGTCTCACGCTCGTACCCACACGACGTGCCCGTGTCATGACTGCCCCGTTAAAGTTTTAGTTACATTAAAAATATTTCCGCTTCATTTCACTTGAAGCTAAAATCGCCCTTCGTTAATATGTCATTAAAAATTAAGCTCTTAATAAATATACTTGTAAATATAATTTTAATTACGTCAGCAAATATAATGGTCTCCCAGACCAGATTGTCCTAGATGTAAAAGTTCAAATCAAACAAGTGAAAAGTGGAGAACGGAGTGTCTTAACACTAAGTTCTCTCTGCCCGCTCTCCTGTGTGCGAGATACAGCGTGAAGCTGCTGTAAATGAAAGATAATAATATACGTTAACTTAGAAATAAATGATGAACTGTGTGTTGTTTTCATTCTAGTTGATTTTTAGTTAATTTTGAGGCTTAGGTTAAAGACTTATCAAATTGACATTGAAAGGTAAGTGTTTATTTAATATATGCAAATATTTTAAATCTTAGGACTTTAAACATTATGTACATACACATTGTGATAAAAATTAAAATATAAAGATTAATTAAAATATTATAATATAAATTTGACCGTAGCGCTTGGCGCTCCGTTCTGTTTGACTACCCCGCTAGGGATAAAGCGTGAAGTTAAGTTAAGTTAAGTTATAATATAAATATATATTAGAGAAAAAAAGAAATTTAAATGCTAAAAAAGAAATTTGCATCATTTTAAATTTAAAATATTATATTCATTCATCGAAAAATAAAAAAATGATTAAAATACGGATAATTTTCTTTAGTAAAAACAAAAATTTTATTTTGAGGGAAAAAAAATACAAATTTTATCACAGTAAAAATGTTTACACAAACGAATATGACATATTGAACCTGCGATGATGAAAGATCTTCTGATCGTAACATAGCGACAACGCAGCCATCGTAAATCATAATAAAATATTTTTTATCTAAATTTCCCTTATAATTTACAACAAATATATAGCATAATAAAATTTATGCCGATTTATGAAATGCTTATCTTACGATGGACGGAGTTTTCTAACACTTTTTCCTACACTTAGTAGTGGGAAACTAGTCTTCAGATACTTTGGCGTGTGCCCGGGACACTATGCGCTGAGTGGCGGAACTCAACGCTGCACTTTTGTTTTATTAGAGCAGGAAAATAAAAATTATTGATTGTCCCGAATGGGGATCGAACAGACCCTGTCCCACTCGTATTTACAAATATTTTAGTAAAAAAAAAGGCCGGCGCCCTGGCAGGGTCATAAAATGTGATTGTAAATCCAACTAGTTGTGGGTTCGATCCCCACTCGAGGAGATGAAATATTTATTTAAAATGTATATTTCTTCGCTCTGGTGTCGAGCAAAGCGCGGCGGTGAGTTCTGCCACACAACACGCAATGCCTCCAAAACTCGGAAGAAAGGAACGGGGTGTTTTTACACTCTACCCTCTGCCTGCCGTCAGCGTGAAGCTGATTTTAGAAACATGTAAATATAAAAAGTTAAAAACAATTATATAAAAAATATATATATTAAATGCAAAAATCATTTTATAAATAAACAAAATGTGTACTGCAATAACAGTTTATACCAAGGATGTGCCTGAGTGAACAATAGTTTTAGAAGATTCCCACTCGCGATAATGCTTTATTTAAAAATTACTTCGTTTGGACTCTATATTTTGAGGAATACCTCCTAACCAGGAGCGTAAGAATGAAGGGCTGGGTGCACCATGCCTATTGCTAAATAGTCTGTCCACTTCAGAAAAATAAAAAAAAACTTATACACAATAATAAAATATTTTTATCGTAATTCGAATTTGCTGCAAATATACAGCAATATCTTGAAAATATGCGGAAATTAGAGAAGTATTGCTGCACTGTTATGCACACGTTCTGCCCAACAACATGCCAAAAGGTGCGTGAAGATAAAAAATTGCACAATAATATTTAACATTGAGAATCTTTCACTAAACAAAGCAAGTGGATTATCAGATAAAAAAAAATCGATAACTTACAAAGGAAAGGAACTTTTACGTGCTATCTATATTTCGCCCGAAAACATGCGGACTTAAACCAAATAAAAATTAAATAAAATATATATGTTTTATATTTATCTTCCCCCATATAGTAAAATAATCTTCATCTATCATTATTTGAACTATTTATATTAGTGCAATCAGTAGATAAGTAAAAAAGTGATATATACTTATAATTTTTTGTACAAAAAAAATCTGAGAAACCGAAAAAGCAAATACATATTTGAAGATAATAGACACAGATAAAAGCTTATAATTGTAGTTAATTTCATACACAATGAGTGCAGTTAAGGAAAAAAGGAACCCTTATAAGATCACTTTGTTGTCCGTCCGTCTGTCCGTCTGTCTATATATATCCCTTACTTAATGTCTTTTAATTTGACACAAGAGTTACCTTGATACTCTGATCTTTTATTCGTTTCATCCATTTCATTAAATCCGCCATTTATACCTCTATATGTATAAATTTAACAAAATAAGCAAATAATTAACGTGCTGTATCTATCTTGTTGTTAATCTATAGGACGTACTAAGTTGATTCATCGCTACTATCAGTTCTGATTCCGATGGATTTGATACTCTAAGTCAATTAATTATAATTTCACTCTTTAGTTGCCTCGATGACAGCGTTCAGTAAAGGACAGTGATTATTGACGATAGTCAATCGTAATTTTTTTTTTCATTCTGTTAGAATATAATTGTGTAATAAATCATTCATCCTTTAAAGGTATTTTAATTTTAAGATATCTTTCTTGAATTCTAAATTATTAAATATTTTTTGTTTTTAATCGTGAATTGCAATTAATTGATTTATATTTTTAAATTAATAAAATAGATAAATACATAAAACTTGACGTTTTTTGTTTAGACGTTCGTCACCATGGTCGTAAGCGGAAAAATGGAAAAAGGCGCCAAAAAAGATATCTCTATTGCAACGCTCGAAGAAGCTATGGTCGAGACTGGTGAGTTTATTAAAGTTTTTGTTTTTATTTTAATTTTAATTTAAGTGTTTATTCTTCATAAATATATGTTTTATTAAAATATAAAGGACTGTATATGTTTTCGAAATTTTATATTTTTGAAAAGCTAATTATAAAAACTGAAGTAATTGTTTAGGTATCTGCCCTATAATTCAAGACAAGTTTTTTTCCGCGTTCACTACATATGTAGTTAATGTTTATTTAGAAAAAATATACTTTTTGAGTGTACGATAATTTACCAAGCAATGGTATTGACAATTATATGTTATAGAATAATATATTTTTTTATGTAACAATATTTAAATTTATAATAAATATTTCATTAATAAAAAAATAACATAACCAATATGCTACAAATAACTTAGTAAATTTTTGAAAACTTCTACTACTACTACTAGAAATGCCTAAGTGTATTATACATTTTTTTTACAAGTGGCAATTACTACTGCGTAATTATGGCAGTATTTTATTGTAAATAACCTTATATTGAAACAATTAATTGGTAGGCGAAGTTGTTTATTACAAATGTTTCAGAGTATCTGTTCATAATCTTTTTCCTTAAGCAAACAATATTTTCTTATCAATTACAATCTGTCTAGAAAAGTGTCATTAACAAAAATAATAACAATAAAAGGAAAATTAACTATTTCCAATCAATAAATTAGGTAGATGTATCAATAAGTTTGATAGAATTTGGTTGAAAAAAGCTTTCTCGCTTTGAAATATTGACAAAAAAAACATTAATTTAAACGTTTTTAAAGTGTTAATCCACACTTAGGAAATATAAATACTTATTTAGAAAACGTATAAATATTCGAACGTAGCGGGACTCGAACCCGCGCCTCCTGGAAACCGACCAGGCGCTCTGACCGGCTCAGTGGTCAGATACGTTCTCGCCAAGCTACGACGAAATTCTTATACGCTTGTTACAACTTATGTTGTTAGCATCTCTGTAGGGAGATTTTTACAAATTTCCGCTACCCAAAGATAATTACTAAGAATTATCGTTTGGCAAGAGAGAATACTATTTTTTTTTTGGTCGGTTTCCAGGAGGCGCGGGTTCGAGTCCCGCTACGTTCAAATTTTTATACGTTTTCTAAATAAGTATTAACATTAATTTATTCAAAACCCACAAATATTATTAATATTACACGCTCTTAAAAAAATAAAAGTCCCTAGCTTTTTTTTGTTGTAAGTATGTATCTAAGCATTTCCTAAAATCCAATCATGTAAGTAAATAAAGTGAGTCTTCATAAAAAATATTTTTTAATTATAATATCATGCGTAATTTGAGTAAATCAATGGAACTAGGCCTAATCTTGGGCTTGACCTCCTTTGATAGATTAAATATATTTACAAGTATTTAGACTTCACAATAAAAGAGTAAATATATCTAATTAATACAAACAAGACATCATAGACCGTCGTGGTGGAATGGCTGAGCTTCAAACCCCCTGAGGGAATGAATCATTTTCTCGCTCTGATAGCAAGACAAAGCGCGGAATTGACCTCCAGTTAGAACGCAACGTCTCCAAAATTGGGCTGAAAATGAGGAACGGCCTTAGCGCTAAGTTTACACTGCCTTCCCTATTATACTTGGGATACGACGTAAAGCTAAAAAAGAGTTTTAAGACGTTTATTTTATTTCTCTTACATTGTGCCCGGTCAACACCAAAATGTCTCCTTAACGCTATATACTTAAATTCATTATCATTTTATTGTCAAGTTATATATACATACACTTTACACGTAACGTAGTATACGCAAATAAAAAATATAATATTATTTAATGTATATGTATATACATAACAAAGTAAGTCTAGTTTTAAGTAGTATATACATAACAAAGTAAGTCTAGTTTTAAGTAATATTTAAATACAAAAATAATGAAAAGAAATGTATACGTTGACAAAAGCTAAAGAACATAAATCTGTAGTGTAAAAAAAACGACTGGTTCAATAATGATAATAATAAATGATACGTTCCATAATTTTTATTTGTATCGCTGTTTTTAAATATTCTATTAACAATGATCTTATCCCATGACGTCAATTTTTTTCTATCTACTATCTTATTTTAGTTCAATTTTTTGGTGAGAAAATTACAAATTAATGAAATAATATATTAATTTCTTCATATAATATTTACGGTCACGTAAAGATATCGTATGTTACATGACAGAATCCATATTTACATTCTTTTCAAGCAATAAAGGAAAATCCAATTATTTATGATGAAATGATTTCTTGATAAAAAAATGAACTTAAAGTTTGTTGTTTGGATGTCGTGTTAATGAACTTCCACTCGTCATCATACGTTTCTTTTTCTTATCGTTATTTATGTGGACAATATGATAGAAAAAAAAGAAGATATAAAATGGATTTTTTAAATTAATAATAAGTACAAAACAGGTTTAAGATGGTGAAATAATAGATTTTAAATATATTATAAATAGGCTTCCGGTAATAAAAACAACAATTGAACTACAGAACGTAAATATATTATTGATGAATTAATTATTAAGGAAAAGCATTGTTGACAATTTCTATATCTTTTTAATTGATAGGAAATAAAAATTCCTGATAATTATCAAGAACTTTTATTTAATTCATATTTAATTGTATAGAGATAGAGAATAATTAGCTTAAGATATATATATTTTCTTTACATATGAAAGAGTAATAACTTCTGCCACTGTAATAAACTTTAATAAAATAAAAATAAAATAAAGTAAAAGTTATATTATTATATTTAAAAAATAATATATTTTTTACTTTATTTTATGAAATTCTTAATTTTAAACATTTTTAACGTGTTATTCCACATTTAGCAAAGAATTTTTTCTATGTTTTCTTAATGAGTACCTTTTTTATTATTATTTGATACTCGTACGTTCTTTTACGTACATTTGAATACGTCTCTATTTGAAGTTTTGCGGTAAATAGAGAGAACCCGATCCTTGGGCACTCTGTTATTTTCTTTCCGCCCAAATATATAAGCAATCGCTTCAAAATTAATCTATCTAATTTCGCTTCGCTGAAACAATTCGCTGTCTCATTAATAATTGATAATTATCAATGAGACAGCGAATTGTTTTTACAAAGGTTGTGTAAAATATTTTTTATCACGTCGCCATACCTAATTTTAGAGCAAATCGCCTCATATAGTTTAAGAATTTTATCTGATAACATAACATTTGATATATTACATATTAATTTATTAATAGTATTATATCGTATAATTTAATTTATTTTTAACAGAGATCACTGTCAGTCTGTGTATTAATAGGTGATGTAAAAACAAACGCATTTTGCGTCTTTCTTTCAAAAGACAAACAATTATCTAAATGTCTAAAGCTAACGTTATAAAAGTTAAATTATGATTATTAAATTGTAGTAGTATTTTTAACGACCTAATAAGAGGAGAGTCATGGTGCAAGAGCACTAGCGTGTTACTGTAAACGTGAAATGTTGTGGCGTTGAGTTCCACCGCTCAACTCGCAATGCCTTCAAAAAGTATGCGGCAAACGAGAAACAATCTGTCTTAAAACTATGCTGATGCGTGGAAGGTAAAGCGTGAACCTAAAAAAATAAAAAAATAAAATTTCGCTTAGCCAATTTATTTGAATCATATAAACCAAAAAAATCTATCGCCATTCAGCTCAATATTTGAAAAATTAAATAAAACCTATTTACACAATAATTAATTTAATTTTAAAAACGTATTTTTATTATTAGACTATAACAACTTAATATTTTTTGCTTTAATAAAATTAACAAAACTACAAGCAACGTCGAATCATAGACGTCTCCACTTCGCTAAGACAGTAGATAAATATTGTTTCTTATTAGATAAGGTGTGGCGTTATTATACGTCATTCAACACGTGTCTCGACGGGTGGTAATTAAAAATAAACTTAAATGTCACTGACATAATAACTTTCATACAATATATAATATATATATTTTTAAAATCTTATCTTAATATATATATTTTTTTCATTTTACATTTAAATGTCGAGGCAAAGCGCGGCGCTGAGTTCCGACGCTATGCCTCCAGAACTCGGCGGAAAGTGGGGAACGAAATGTCTTAACACTAGGTTCCCTCTGCTTATCCTGCTTTGTGCGGGACAAAGCGTGAAGCTGTTTTCTTTTATTTATATAATTTTATGTAATTAACTAGCGTCCTGATCGCGGCTCCGCCCGCGAAATGTTTATATACATTATCTGTAGTGCTTATAAGGACTATTAATATGAAGGTTTAAGCACCTTGGATTACATTATCGTAATTTCCATAAGATTGTTTTGGAGATAAAAAAAATATAACTTAAGACATTACATAATATGGAACAAGATTAGTCTAGATAATGTAATATTTATATTACACAATGTTATTGGGCGAATTTTGCAAAATGGCGTCTTAATTAGCACCTACGAATTAAAACGTACCCTTATGCAAAATTTGTGATTCCTAGCAATTGTAGTAATGAAATTTCATACAAACCACATTTCATTTCAACAACCCCCAAAAACAACTCCTTAGGGGTGAAATAATACAAACATCCGTCTTAGTGACCTCGTCATATAAACAACGTCCATGTTAAATTGAAACTCCTAGGACTTGTAGTAACGAAGTTTCTTACAAACTATCAACCCTGAAAATAGCCCCTTAGGAGTCGAATATTGCAAATTCTCGTCTTAGCGAGCACCTACGTCCTATAATTAACATACGTGCAAAATTTTAAAATCCAAGCATTTGTAGTTTCTGAGACTTCGTGATGAGTGAGTGACCTTTCGATTTTATATATATAGAAGATAAGTCGTATTATTTTTTCAATCTCACATAATCTGAGCAATTGAGACATAGACTTTAGTACTAGTAACATATTAACGAACAAGTTTTTTTTGTAACCTCACGCTGTATCCCGTATATAGCAGGGTAGACATAGAGAGAACATAGTAATAAGGCACTCTGTTCCTCACTTTCCGCCCAGTATTTCATTTCACAATAATTACATCTTATGTTGCGGAACCTAACGCAGTGCTTTGCTTGTTTTACTAGAGAGAGAGAAAATTAAAACAATTAATTCCCCCGAGTGAGACACGAAACCCATAATTTTAAACCCATAGTTAAGTCACACTGTGCCGCTGCACCATGATAGCCTCACAAACCAGTTCCCTTTACGTACTCTAAAAAAACATGAAAAAGTACATATAATTTTAACAATAACAAATATAATAAATTATAAAATAACATTATTTACAACTATTAAGCTCTCAAAATATAATTTATCGTGCTATCTGCGTAATGGATCATAATAGGAGCAGTGAAGCATCCAACTTGACATCATCAATAATCAACATCAAACGTATTAACATAAAGTGTACGTATTATTATATCTATGTTTTGCTACTTACTGTACATAATACATATTTTTTATGGTAAACATAATTTTATTGAACCCTTTTTTTTAGCTTAAAAGCTAACAAGGTAGGCAGAGGGAACCTAGTGTTAAGATACTCCATTCCACATTTTCCGATGAATTCTGGAGGCATTGCCTGTTGGCGGACTCACTCCGCCACTCCTCTCGAGAAAATAAAATATTTAATATTTTCAATTCTTCGCTACTGAGGCAAAGCGTGGCGTTGAGATCCGCTACCCAACGCGCAATGCCTCCCAAAATCGGCGGAAAACGAGGATAAGAAGGGTCTAAATGCGAACGGAGTGTCTTCTCACTAGGTAAAAAAACTAATAAAATCGCTTGTTACAATGAATAATTATATTTTTTATAAACTTGTTATGATTTTTTTTTTCATTATATTAAAATATTTAAAATATTTGCTGAATATAACTAACTGACTACTTAATACATTATCAAATTTTCCAATACTCGAAATAAACTAGATTTATTTATTTTGCTTCCAATAAAGTACTAAACACACATCTATTAACCCGACGTTTTAATAATATTTACTATTTATAGTCGCAACAAGTGCGTTTACTGTTTACATTTAAAACGATTTACTCCTGTATACAGATTTAAATACATCTGGCTCTATAGATGAAAATTATTTTAAAAAATAATTGCCATATATTTTTTAAATAGCTTTCTTATGCTTTTGAAGGTATCGTGTGTTGAGTGGCGGAACTCAACGCCGCGCTTTGTCTCAACGCCAAAGCAAAGAGCAGATTAAAAAGCTTTTTTCACATTATGTGAATATAAGAAAACCTATATTTAAAAAAAATATATAAAGAGACAGGCAAAAAATTTATGAAAAGGAAAAGACGAATTACAATCGTGTTATTAGTTTACGGTTGGCTCTCAGCTTGAACTTATTAATAATATGAACGTCATGATGTAACATTTGGATCTAATTTCACCAAATCGTTTTACAACTTATAGGTTATTTATCTAGATTAATTACTCGAAATATGTGACATTATGCAGCTGTTATTTATGTTTCAATATGTTTAAATCTTTAACAGGACCTAAATGAAAAACAAAGAAAAACCTTTAAAAAAAATACTTTGACGTTTATCCTAATATTTCGGGATTTTAGTACATTTTGAAGAATTACAATTTTTTTTAGGATAATAAAAAAATATTCATATAACAATTGAGAATACGTTGGGAAATGCTAATGAAATACAAAAGTTACTATCATTATCGTACTTTCTCCGTATTTTTCAAAGGTAACACGCCGATTATGTCAAACCCACTATAAATTTGATAAGAAACAAAACTTGAGACAGACAATGATACGAAATTTATCGCTTATCGGAGCTATTGTTGTAATTCTTTTTGGCTTTATAAATTTTCCTCTGTCATAAAAAATAATCCTTAATAGTTAAATAAAAGCTGATTAATAAATTATGTTGTTAGACCTGATAAAGTTTTACTAACCCGACTAGCGATTGGCAACAAAATGAATTTATTCAAAATATAAGGTAGATTTGCTAAAAAAATATTTGTGTTGAGTCTACAATCAACCATATTCTTTTTTTTACAATACATCATTTTATATGACTAATTATTAAGTGTAGTTATTCATGGATTCGATGGACTATGGATATACTAAATAAAATAAATACAAAGGAATATTTTATAATGTATTTAAAATATATAAGTCAGCTTCACGTTGTATCCCGCACACAGCAGGGTAAGCAGGGGGAACATAGTTTTAAGTCACTCCGTTCCCCACTTTCCGTTGAGTTCCGGAAGCCAGTAATGGTGCAGTGGCACGAAGTGTGACTGTAAAACCGACTGGTTGTGGGTTCTACCCCACTCGATGAGATGAAATATTTACTTAAATTTATATTTCCATTTCTTCGCTCTGGTGTCGAGGCTAAGCGCGGCGTTGAGTTTTGCCACTCAACACGCAATGCCTCCAGAATTCGGCAGAAAGTGGGGAACGGAGTGTCTTAACACAAGGTTCTCTCTGCCTACCCTGCTGTGTGCGGGATACAGCGTGAAGCTGATTTTTATTTTTTATAAATATTTTATCTCGAGTGGGGATCGAACCCACAACCAGTCGATTTTACAGCCACGCTTTATGCCCCTGTGCCAAGACTGATCTCAAATATTTTATTAAATATTAAAAAATAGAGTCTTAAACAATACAGATTTAAGCATATACATATTTTTTAAAATAATAAACAATCAATATCAAATCTAGAACATAATTATATAGCAAGGCTTAGAGTAAATACTCGTATCTTAAGCATTATTTTAAATTTTAATTTCAATTTAATTCCAAATTAACAAAATTTTATTGTCAGTATAATTCAATTCCGATTGCAACGCCATACGTTAACTATTTAGAATAAAAACAAATTGTATCGACAACAATAGACACGTTCCGTCGAGTGTGCTTTAAAACCATCA
The DNA here is from genome assembly GCA_917862395.2 of Heliconius sara. Classification (NCBI taxonomy): domain Eukaryota; kingdom Metazoa; phylum Arthropoda; class Insecta; order Lepidoptera; family Nymphalidae; genus Heliconius; species Heliconius sara. The sequence continues at coordinate 12,093,109 of OU860782.2, read as the reverse complement.
CCAATTATTTCTCTGTGTCATATATACTTCCCAAGTCGTGTACGTGCGGCGTTGAGTTTCGCAACTCAATCTTTAAAAAAAATAATACCAAGTTAAACATTGCCGTTGTTATTTCGTCGTGTTTTCCAAATTGTTATTAATATGGGGTTTCCCAAATATTAACATATATTTTATCGTGCTATTTCTAATACTACCACAAACAATATAAAGCCTCTTCATGCAATGCAAATAGTAAAATCAACGAGACTTAGACGTAAAAACAGATTGTTTAAGTAAGAATTAGTAATATAATTACATGCCCCCACTCGTGTTATATAAATGATAAACTACCGTTATCTGTGAACAATATAATATGCTTAACTATAAAAAGATGTAGAACTCATGATAAAAAAGACTGGTCAAGTGCGAATCGGACGCGCCCGCGCCGGTTCTGTATTAATTTCAAGATTAATTGGAAGTAAAATATATTAAAATTGACAAACTTAAGTTTGCGGGTGCACATATGCACCCATTTTGTATTAAAAAAAACGAATTAAATAAAATCAGCTGAAGGCTGTATGATCTGGCTTTACGATGATGGTTGTATGGCTGTGAATTCCGAAACGCCGCGCTTTGCCTCGACACCACAACGAAAAAATGAAAATATACATTTAAATAAATATTGCGTTTTCTCGAGTGGGGATTGATTGTGGCCCTACGCCACGACTGGCCTCAAGTATTGTTTGTATGAAATTAACTACAAATGTAATGATTTTTGTCTATGAAATACTTATAAATTATCTATATTTTTTTTATTTGACGTGAGAACTTAAATAGTTCTTAATAGTAAAAGGAGGTAACCTATAGGGTTTGATTATAAGGTGAATGTTTGGGTTGGGAGCAGCTCGATCACCTAGTTTCGAGTCCCACAGGGGACGCCACTGCTGCCGACAACATCCTTCCTGGCAGCCACGTAGTGCTCGCAATTTTTCATGGACAAAAACCCTACCCAACCGATGTGGAATTAAAAGCCATTAGGGCTAATACCATTAACTTCAAGTAAAAAAAATAAAAACGATAATTAAATAAAAACCATAATTTAATGCTTGTTATTTAAATAAAGTGTATTTTGAATTTGAAACGTAAATACGTGACTGGTGAAAATTTAAAGACATGCATATTTATAACATTTTTACGTGTAGGCTTTTGAATTTACAATAATCACGTCCACACGATGCTGTTATAACAAACTTCTTATAAGGCTGTAAATGAAACTGGCTCAGAAAAAATCTATGCTTGGTATTAAATTTTACATAAAAATAGGGTATTTATTTTTATGTATAATATAAACATTCATTTTTAAGTCTTTATTATGTAATTTTTTTGTGTATGTAATTAACTAAAAACAACGTTTTTGTACACTATTGTTTTTGGTCATCTTCATTTTCAAATAAGTTTAGTAAGCAATTGAATTGCTTCTTAAAATATCACAACCACAATGATCCTTAAATTGAATTCATAATGAATACGACCTTGAATGAGTGAGACCATTTTATTCTGTACCTATTACCAAAATTATAAATACCATTTAGTAGATTAATCGCAATTATTTTGTCTCCCCGCATTTTTAGTAATTGATTAAGCCCATTGTGTATTGTGTCATAGCACTGAAAAATTCGGAACATTTTTTTAAAGTAGTAATGTAATATTTTTTATATTATTTTTTTAAGTATTTAATTTTAGTATTCTTAAATTGTACCTCTTACCTGTCGCGTTTCACTCCGGACGAGTGACTTCCACATGTTTGCTAGACAAAATCTCTTGTAGAGATAACCGATACCTTACATTTGTGAATTAAATATTCATAATGTTTACTTTTTTGTATATTTTACTAAGAATATAGACATTGAGTCTAAATTCTATTTTTATTGTTATGTTGTTTCCTTGTGTATTATAGTACCTACAATAAAGAATATTATTATCATAGCATTACATTTACTTACTAAAAGAAATCATCTTAAAAAATTTAAATTTGTATAATAGGTTTCGGCTTATACAACATCGTGCATATGCTGCTCAGTGGTTTTATTCTCATGGGAGTGATTATGCAGAGCTTGGTGATGGGGTACGTCCTGCCAGCTGCACAGTGTGACCTGGACCTTACTATGCAGCAAAGAGGATGGCTTGCTGCAATACCTTTTCTAGGTAAATTCTTTTTTTAATTTTTAAAACTTACGTAATTAATTTATAGTATGCCAAACCAAGTATGATTTTTTAGCTTCACGCTGTATTCCGAATATAGCAGGGTAAGATGGAACAACCCAGTGGTACGACACTCCATTTCTCCATTTCTATTGTACGATATTCTATTATACGAAATCTTATTGTATTATACGAAATAAACGTGTATGTAGAAAACTCTATCTCTTAACAGCTATAATCCTAACGTCGTACTTCTGGGGCTGGTTGGCGGACACGAAGGGGCGACGCTTCATCATGATGTTCGCAATGATAATATCAGCTACTTTCGCTGCCCTGTCTAGTTTTGCACCTGACATGATCTCTTTTGGACTTTTCGCGTTTATTTCTGCTATGTTGTAAGTATTTTTTTGTTTTTTTAATTCATTCATTTTATATTATTTTTGAGAGATTTTTTTTCTTGATTTTAGTAAATTTAGCTATTATTATTTTTATATAGTATCTAATTTGTTTGACCAGTTCCACTTTCGAATAATTAAAAATATTAAAAAACAAGATGTTATTTCCAGCATGGCGGGGCCATCATCAATAGTGTACACGTATTTAGGTGAATTTACCAACATGCAACACCGTGACAAAATGGTCGCCTTCGGATCGTCCTTCGTCGGTATTGGGACTGTAGTATTGCCTGGTAAGAATATTTATAAATTTCTGTAATTTGACATAACATATTTATTACAAAGGATTCTGCTATAATTTGTTTTGCGTTATTAATCATATTTTCATTCATACTTATCACAATATCGTGCACAACATTTAATTAAATTATGATCACACTCACGTTTTCTTGTATATTTAATACCTTATGTGTTCAATAATCTAAAAAAAACCCGAAAAACATTCGATAATTTAAAAATAAAATGAAATAACTAAAAAAGAAATAGTAACAAATTTTAAAATGTTACCTACATGCACAAACTTAAATAAAAAGTAAGAGAATTTAATAACTAAAGTTATTACATTTAAAATTTCTGTATTGAAAATATGTTATTTTTGTATCGGTGCCAACTTAGGTTTTTTTTTAAACGTTATAGTTTATGGTCGGTGTATTTAGTAAATATATATTAATTTTATTTTTATCTTTTATTTCAGCCGTTTCCTGGTTAATCCTTCCCTTAGAGTTTTCGTTACCAATTGAATTTCTAAGCATTGCTTACCGACCGTGGCGTTTGTTAGTTTTTGCGAGCTCTTTCCCTTTCATAATTAGTACTATATTTTTATTCTTCGCACCTGAAAGTCCCAAATTTTTGAGCGCTTCAGGAAAATCAGAAGAGTGCTTGAAGATTTTGAAACAAATTTATGCTGTAAACTATTGGAAACCGCAAGATACTTTTCAAGTAAGTTTTTATGAGTAAATAAAAAATTGGCTGTATTTTTTTTCAGTTTCGTTCTATATTCAGCAAATAGCAGGATAGGCTAAGGGATAAGCGAGGAAATGAAAATAATTATCAATTCATGTCCCCGGGCGGAAATCGCTCCCACAACCGTTGTGTTTACAGTCACACTTTTGTGCCACTGAGCCACGACGGCTTCATTTAATACTGTAATATTAAAATTATAGTACAAAATTCAGTACATAGCTTGATTTTGTTAATTTCAGGTAAAAACCCTTATATCTGAAGTACAAGACGGCAAAAAGGAAGATAGTAAGGGAATAGTCGCGGTACTAAAGTCAATGCGCGACCAAACAGCGCCTTTGTTTAAGACTCCACTGCTGCCGTGGACGTGTCTCACTTGCTTTGTACAATTCGGAATATTCGCTACGTAAGTTGATAATAAAAACGTAAAAATATGGAATCGTTGCCGTCCTGAAGTTAGCTTCAGGTGGTTTAGATATGATTTTTGGTATTTTTCTTACCTTTGGTTAAGTTCCTAGAGAGAGACTTTTATTTTTGGAAATGGCACATTTAGCATATTACGTGTTGAAAGGAGGTTTTGTCTTGACACCAGAGCGAGGAAACGAAAATAATTTATTTGCTTGAGGAGAATCGAACCCGTAACCGCCGCGTTTACAAATGCTATGCAGCAGCACCACGACGACCACAGTGTTTGTTATCAAATGTAAAATATTGAGTGTATCCTATAAAAAAATCATTACATTTTAATCTATATGATAAAAGCTCAAAGATATTTAATTAAATACTTAATCATGATCCATCATATGATTACGAATTTGCATGACACGAAATATAGGCGCAATCATTTTACTACAACATTATGACGAAGCCAAGATCGAGAACCGAATCTTATTTAAAAGTATATGTATATATAAAAATAAAACTATTGATTTATGTTTTGTTCTTAGTATACTTTATATAGAGTGTACGCTACTAACAGATGTGCAGTAAATTCAGTGGACACAAATTTTGTTATGTTATTAGAGTTATAAAATGTAATTATACATATTAGAAATAAAAATTAAATTAAATTAGCTTCACGCTGTATCCCGCACACAGCAGGGTAGGCAGAGGGAACCTAGTGTTTAGACACTCCGTTCTCTACTTTCTGCCGAATTTTCGTGTTGAGTGGCAGAACTCAACGCCGCGCTTTACCTCGACACCAGAGCGAAGAAATGGAAATATAAATTTAAGTAAATATTTCATCTCCTCGAGTGGGGATCGAACCCACAACCAGTCCAGGTTCAACCAGGTTTTACAGTCACACTTCGTGCCACTGAGCCACGGCCGGCCTCAAAACATATTAGAAACTACCAAGAATATTTATTTTCATTTTATCTTGAGCGCTCAAGTTGTGTTTTATAAAGTGTGTCAAGATTATTTATTCATTATGCGATATTTATACAATATCTCGGAACAGAGGCCAGTCGTGGCGCAGGGGCACGAGGTGTGCCTGTGTGACAGATTATGGGTTCGATCCCCACTCCAGGAAATTAAATATTTATTTCAATTTATATTAGCCTTTCTTCACTCTGGTATCAAGCGAAAGTGTTCGGTAGAAATTCGACGGAACGTAGGGAACGGAGTGACTTATCATTAGCCCCCTCGGCCTGACCTGCTGTGAGCGGGATACAGCGTAAAGCAGACATCTTTGTAAAGTCAAATAAACATATGATGATGTATCATTTAATTAGTATATCATTTTAGATCATACAATCATACAAAAATATATTATAATCAATCTAGATGTTTTTAACATATTTCAGAACAAACGGCTTCTACATTTGGTTCCCTTCAATATTAAATTCTCTCGTGAACCACGAAGGCGCCGAGAGCCGCATCTGCGACGTGTTGGAAGCTGAACAGAAAATGTCCAATGGCACAGAGGTTATTATTTTGTTATCTTTTTAGATTTTAGTTCAATGGAATTTTAAGAAATACAGGATATTCAAAAATCTTTACGCCATTTTATAAAATTTACTAATTTTTTGCTTTCAAGGATTCAAATTATTTACTGAATTTATTAAGTCTCACCAATTCGGTCTCATAAAAGCTTATATTAATACAATAAAATGTTATTATATCCAATATAATATTACAATCGAAATATAACAAAACTGTTTTAAATTAATGAGTATAAATGTATTTAAATTGAAATATAATAAGTCTAAATGTTCTATTAAATTATTAATTTTTTGATTGTTATGTATACATACGTACATTAGCAAGACATTTAATTTTTTTTTAGCTTTCTCACAGACCGCATAATTATCGGAACATTTCGTGTTGAGTAGCTGAACTCGACGCTGCACGTTGTCTTCTTATCAAAGTCAGGGAATGAAAATAATTGATTCCTCCCACTGCGAATCAAACCCACAACCTCCTCTTATCACATTTCAAAATAATAACAATGATTTTCAGATAACGTGCGACGACACAATGAACACCGCCATCTTTGAAATGTCAATATACATAGGGCTAGTGTTCTGCTCGATGTACATCATAGTGGGATTCCTCGTGGACTACATTGGGAAGAAAACCATTTTGGTGGTGCTGTTGTTCATAACGGGCAGTTGCGGGGTGGTGGCGCACCACGTGTACCACCAGGCGGCCGCGGTCGCCCTGTTCGCCGTATTCCAGATGTGCGGCGCCTGCATCGGCCTCATGAACGCCGTTACTGTGGAACTGTTCCCCACTAAATACAGGTTACATTTTGTTTGATACTTTTTTATCGATTTAAAAAGGGAACAAATTAAATTCGTCTAAATCAGCTTAGCGTATCCCGCACGCTGCATGGTAGGCGGAGGGAACCTTGTGTTAAAACACTCCGTTCCCCCATTTTTCGACGAATTGTGGAGTCATTGCGTGTTGACTGGCGGAACGCTTTGCCTCGACACGAGAGCGAAGAAATGAAAATATAAATTTATTTATATATTTTATATAATATAAATTTAAATAAATAGTTTATAAAGCAAGCCCTGGCAGCTTGTGGCAGACTGAGAGCTGGCGCCTGTTGAAGCACTTTTAGTAATAGTTTTTAATGTAAATGTTTAGTAATAAGTTAGTCAAGCAACAGAAGCCTCTTAATGCATTGCTATTTTTTTATAACAGGAGTTTATTATATTACGAGTATGTGTCATGTGTGACGGTCGTTTTAATTCATTTTTTAAATTCATTATATCGTTAGACTGCACGCTGATCAGTCGTTAAGTTTGCATTTTATTTAATTCCTATTTCAAAAAACCCTCCTACACACCCAAAGCGACCATTTTCTCCAAATACGAGTTACGAAAAACATTAATTAAAAGTGATTGCGGGAGGATTCTTTTAGGCAACCCTAGTGTAATCTATTCTACTATCGTGTTCCATTCTTAAATATAAGTTTTATTAAAAAACAGATCCCTGTATATTTGAGCAATGGGCTCTTAGGCGATAGATTTAACTGAATATTCAATTTTTATATCCAGAGCAATGGCAGTGTGCCTCGCCATGATGATGGGTCGTGTGGGTTCGATGTCCGCCTCCAACCTCATCGGCGTGTTTTTGGAAACAAACTGTGGGGTCAGCTTTTATCTCTTCGGCGGCATTGTTATATGTGAGTTGTTTGGTTTCTATTTATATATATATATATATATATATATATATATATATATATATATATATATATATATATATATATATATATATATATATATATATATATATATATATATATATATATATATATATATATATATATATATATCACGTCACGTAAAGCATGAAGACATGTAGGAAGAGGTTGATATAAAGACGTTTTTGGCGCTCCGTTTTCTTTAGTTACCTCGCGCTCCCGCGGATTGAAAGGTGAACCCAAAAAAAAGGTTACATTCCGTGTTGAGTGATGGAACTCAACGCCGCGCTTTGTATTGCTACCTGAGTGAGACAGAGAAAATAGTAAATAATTAATTCCCTCGAGTGGAAATCAAATCCACAACCTTCGTCTTTAAAGTCAGATATTGCTACTATCAAATTGAGAAGTCTAAGCAAATTTCAAATATCAGTTTATCTAATTATTAATAAATAAAATGATACAATTTCAGTATGTTCACTGCTCTGCTTCACTCTACCGGCTAAAAACCACGGACCCATCATACCTACCGCTACCAAACAGGAGACCACGAACGAAACTCACGAACCCGCCTGATTATTGTAGGTACCATGTTTAGAAACATTTTATTTCGAAATACCCTCTTTATTAATTTGCCGGGTAATAGTCAAATTTTGTATATAATATTTTAGATACACATTATATGTTATGTTATAAATGTATGAAAACACTTTAGTTATTGTAATTAATTTAGTACAATTTATTGAGAAAGTTTTTATTTTTTAAATGCTGAATTTAAATATGGCTAATATATGTGTACAATATTAATTGAAAAACAATGGGATGATTTTGAACAACAGTGGGTTAACGCTGATCTCTCTTTTTTTTGTTTCTTCTAGTTAGAAAAGTAGAAAATAATAAGTAAACATTTAAATTTATTGCTGTATATCAGAATTAAACTTGTTGTAATTACTGAATTTGAATTGAGACCAAAGATAAACACGATTCAATATCGATACCTTGCCATAACTGTCGTCGATTGAGAGTGTAGTCAGACAAAAAATGTCTTTAAAATAACTATAAGGTGTATGTATTTTTTAACGGTTTTTTTTTACTTTGAAAATTGATTTGTATTCTGTACTATATTCTTTAAATTAAAAGTCAATTTTGTATTTACACTTTCGAATGGTAAAAAAGTGTCAATGACAAAAAATATATATTTTTCACATATCACTTATTTAAGATATCGATTTCGAATATTCGGTGTTGAGAAATAAGAAACTGAAATAATATATCGAGGTTCTTTCTCTATCATATCTTTTTTTATAAAACTTGGGAAAACGAACCACTATATACTTATATAAAATACTAAAGGCTCTTTGAAAATTATATAAATATACTTATAGGTACATATTGTTTCATAGAGGCTATATTTTAATATTAATATTCTATAAATCTTAATAGTGCAAGTAAAATTACATAGTTTTTAAGTAAATCAATTTATTATCTATTTATTTATTGTAATATGTTTTTTATACTAACACATTTTTTTTATATCTATGAACACTGTGATATTCATAATTTCTTTTTTATTATGTTGAAAGAAATCGCAAGAAATAAATGTATAATAATAGTACATCATATTTAAGAATTAATTTTATTGTATTTTATATATATAAAAGACTGACATCAATATTAAACAGATATGTGTTCAACAAAATAAATAACTAAAAAATTATATTTATTTTTATTTCAATAGAGACATTTATTATAAAGCGCGTAATTTATACTTTATATTAATAAACAATAGAAAATAATAATATATTAGCTTAAATTATTGTTTTCTATTAAGTATTTATATTATTTTCTGATTAACAGTAACTAAAAATAATTATTAATTAATTCCTTATTTAACTTATAAAAGAGTATTCTGCAATGTTACATCTGTATCTATGATACATTATATAATATATATAATAGAATCCTTTAATCCCCTAGTAAAATAATTCTTGAATAATTAATAATAAATAATTTTTATTTATACGAGGTCAGTCGTGGCGCAGGGGCACAAAGTGTCACTAAAACCGACTGGTTGTGGGTTCGATCCCCACTCAAGGAGATGGATGGAATTTATATTGTAGCGATGCAAAGCGCGGCGTTGAATTCTGCCATTCAACACGCAATGCCTCTAGAATTGGGAAAGTGCAGAAAGTGGGGAACAGACTGTCTTAACACTAGGTTGCCTTCCTACCCTGCTGTGTGCGGGGTACAGCGTGAAGCTATTTTTTTTAATAATAAATAGTACAGACGATAAAGGCATATATAAGTTGAAATTATTTTATAATATACACAAATCTTTACATAAATTGTAGCCTATGTAATATTCTAAGGTATATATTAACTTTATTACTATAAAGTTTATTCGAAATTCGTTCAGTGATTTTTGGTTTTAAAAGTGGAAAAAACATACAACCATTCTCAAAAACATTTTAATATTATTAGAGCTATAGGTACTATTCAAATCTAATCACATTCTAACCACTAGTTGAATATGCGCGTCGAACATGCGCAATAGATTTACCTTTCCCCTCCCTACATACCCTCACCGTACCTCCCTCCCTCCCCACAATGTTACTCGAAAGCTTTAAAGTACACTAAACAGTACTTTCACAAAAGAGAAATTCTGGGGAAATCTTGGGCAGATTTCCCCGTCTTCGCCGCCCTACAGAGCGGAAGTAGAGGGTCTTAGCTTCCGGGAAAGCCTGGAGGAGGGCAGGAAAATGTCTGACTTGTGGGCGGCGGTACTAGGATACCAAAGACGGGAAGAGATTTCTTAAAAAATGTCTGTTATAACGCATGCGCTAAAATATTGATTTTTGCAACCCTATCAGTTGAATGGGACGGAATGGATGCGATATGATAAAGCTTGAACGCTTCAAAATTGTAATATAATATTATAATTGTGTGCTTTAATTTTAACACCAGAACGAAATAATGAAAATATTTAATATGTCATTTCCAGGAGCGGGTATCGAACTCACAACCTGCCACGTTTATAATCAAAGTTGTAAGTTGCTCCGACTGGTCGCATAAAACTAAATTATTCTTTTAAAATAAGTTATGTTTTACTAAATGTCTTATCCAAAACACAAATCGTAGATCTGCGTAGCACATAACTTAGATGGAAATGTTTCTTCGTAGAATATGATGTCCTAGTAACGCGGATGTCGTGGAAACTTACTTCGGAGCTTTTCTATTTAGAGGGCTTTCCCTTTCAACGGAAAAGGAATTTCCATTTCATTCATAAAGAGTTTTCTTTATTAGTTACACAATGTCGTAAGGGCCACTTACTTAGTCACTATTCGTCAACTGAACGAACTCCATAAAAGCTCCAAAAAGTTGAGTAAATATTTAAAATTAAAAATATGTATATTTTTTATTAATTATACATAATTAATAATTATGGTATTAATACTTTCCCAATAAAACAAACATAATATTTTGAGTAAAAAATATAATTATATTAGGAAGTGAAAAATTTCGATCACTCGCTCATATTTTCCTCCAGTAATTTCGCTGTCATTCACTCTCGTCATTGATCCGCCTTTTTGGGCAGAAATACCAGGAGCTCATAAACAAACAACGGGTTGTATTTTCCTTCACCCTCTAGAGATAGAAGGGGACTGATATATTTTCTCAACTCCCACCCCAACTTCATTACCGCAAAATCGATGTGCATTTTTTACGTAGGGTCTTTTCACATCTGTTAGTGTTCACTTTATTAACTTTTTTTTAAAGATGTCATAGCCATTTTCAAATATAATATTAATATTATAAATGAAAAACCGACTGCGATGAAACTTTATACACTAAGGTACTCTCAGAGGATTCGTTGGCTATGATATAAAACTAAGTTAAAATAAAAAAAAGTTGTCTGTCTTATGTTCTTTTATTATTGTTCTGTTATAGCAAAAAATATATTTTCAATAGTGTATTACATTAATGTTCACCTGTGTTAGATTTGATTAAAAAATGTAGATGTTAGTTTCTTTATTTTTGTACATTATTCACATTTTATACGTCGGCGAATGTAGCTTGTCCCTTACCTCGAATGTTTTTTATTGGAATACCAGACTCATATGAAATCAAATAACTTCTGTTTTATGCATCTTTTTATATTAGTGAAATTAAAGATGATTGATTTATTTGATTTTTTTTAAATATTTTTTAAAAAATATTCATTAAGTAGATAACTTTAAGAAACAAAATTTTTCCTCCATTTATATAACTATTTATTTACATCAACACAATGAATGCTATGTATTTTTACGTTTAGTTTTACGTTAATAGCCTACACCAGGGCTTCCAAGCCTTTTCTTGATCAAGGACCACTTTTATATCAATTTTGGTAGCTGGGACGACTATGCTTGTAGGTATTTTTACACGATTCTCTTTTAACATCACGCTGCCTCCCGCACACAGCATAATAGAGAGAGGGCACCTAGTGCTAGCACTCTGTTCCTCGTTTTCCACCAAATATTGGAGCATTACTTATTGCTGCGCTTTGCCTCGACACCAGAGTGAAGAACCTGGAAATAATAAATAATTAATTTCCTAAAGTGGGAATCGAACCCACAACCTGTCGCATTAACAGTCACACTTTGTGCCCCTACGCCACGACTGGTTCTTACACGATCCTAGTAAAATATAAAATATGAAAATTTGTGATAATGAACTAGTTTAACTTTCACGCAAAAGCTACTGAACACATTTAGAAGAAACTTAACAATAATGTAGCTAATATGTCAGATTTTACTAAATTTGACTCCAATATAACAATAAAACGGGTTAAAACGGGCGAAGCCGCATGACTCATACGCTAGTTTTCTTATAAAAGATTTTTTTTTATGGAAAAGACACGGCAAACGAGCGTTCGGATCACCTGATAAGTGATTACCGCCGCCCACGGCCCCGTGCAACCCCAGAGGAGTTACAGGTGCGTTGCCGGCCTTTAAGGTGGGTTGGGCGCCGGGGCCGGCATTACCTGATGCGAAACACAGTGACATAGAGCCACTACGTCACGTCGGTTTATAAAAGAAATCCTTTAACAAAATAAAAGTTCATATGAATATTCTTCCATCACACAATCGCTAATTAAAAAGTTGAAAATGATCGCTTTGAAGGACTAAAAAATATTTTTAGCATATTGATGTCAATTCTGGACACATTCCATTCGAATTCCTTTCAAATACCGGACAGTATTTTCCTTTGAGATTCTTTCCACAAGCTTTCAAAATATCCAAACTACCAGGACGACATAAATTTATGGGAGCCAAATCTACGTATCGCGTTCCCTTTTACGTATTCTGAAATAATATAGGTTTGTAGGAAAAATAGTTTTGGATTTTACTAATTTATTTATTTTATAGTTTTTTATGATATTATTTAATATTTTTGTATAATAATTGTTAATATTACTGAATACTTTTCGTTTAATATCTATGTAACTATCATAATAGTACAAATTAATAAACCATAAAACTATCCATATAAATTACTTTCTATTGCTAAATAAAATGATATATTATGTAAGTTTGTAAAATATTAGAATATTTTTTTTTCTCAAATTGTATGAAATATAAATATTCTACGTATAATTAAATGTATCTTACCTATGTATATAACTAAATAAAAACATTTTTTTTTCAAATATCTATTTATTTATTTTGTAATATTTTAAACGAGTTACTCCACAAGTCCAAATTAAAGAAAAGAAAATTATTTTACATAAAGTATTTAAACTAAAACGTAGCAGTACTCGAACCTGCGCCTCTGAGATATCGTACAAGCACTCTAACCAATTAAGCCATCATCATCAGCCTGTCCTCGTCCACTGCTAGATATAGGCCTCTCCAATGCGAATGTCTTCCTCCACCTAACTGGAGTATGGCCTTCATACATTACGCTTGCCCAGGCATATTTTAACATATGGCTTAATTGGCATACGCTCCTTCCAAACGATCAATATTTATAAGAAAAGTAAAAAACGCCCTGATTTCCCTCAGATTGATTTATCGCTGAAAATAAAAATAAATTATAATAAGTATATAACAATTTTCAATTAGTTCAATAAGAATTTACTACCAATTGGTTAAGAGCACTTGTACGGTATTAGAGAAGCATGTATTCAAATTTTAATACATATTCTCAAACACCTTTACCAAGAATAGAGACAGATAGAAACAGGTAAATAAAAACATAGACATGTGACATCTTATTTATTTTATTAATTTTGGCGCATATTTACAAATATAAATCATTCAATTTGTATCTGCACATCTCATTTTGTTTAATGAAAATTGAATGGAATTGGAAGATATCAATTTGTATATACAATAAACACACACATGTAAATTATAAATATAAAGTAATATTTGTACTGAAATCCTATAATTTAATAAACAACATCTTTATTTCAAAAATATAGAATGTTACAGTTTTTATATAAAAAACAGTTCAAACTTTGTTTGAACTAATTTTTATATATATATATTTATTCTCTAAGCAAAAGTTCGAAATTCTACCGCTTTTTATACAGATAACCAAAACAAGGTAATATTGTATATGAAAAAATTGTAAAATAAAAATTTCAATATAATCTCAAATATAACTATACATTTTCAAAATGACATTATTAAACAAAAGTAACTTCCAGTGCTCCTCTCTTCACAATTTATAACAATTTATTTAAAAAGTCGTTTCTTAGTAAAATACAATCCTATACCAATCACAGACGACAGTGTTGCTATCGCAGAAACCTTAGTCCCCCCTATTTTTTCCCCCCAAAGACAACCAGAGGGTAAACAGCTAACCGCATGGGTAATGTCTAAACAGAGTTTTGCAGCAGTAACACTTTGTATTAATAATCTATTGTCAAGATTTCTTCTTGCTTCATATGCATCTTCTGAATTAAGACAGTTTTTACTCCACCAAAGATGTCGCATTGATCGGAATGTTCTGGAAATAGTTTTTTTTATTATTGTAAAAAAAGTTTATACATTCTATGCTATGTACAAAATAATTTGACATAAAAGGTTCCCTCTGCCACCCTGCTACATGCAGGATACAGTGAAGGTAATAGAAAAAAACAATATTTTACACAAACAGTGCAAAGAATGATATGGTATGGTTATTAAGATAATTATTACCGAATTACTTATATTGGATACAATTTCAGTGTAATTTTATTCATTGCAAAATACTTTAATTAACATTAGTTTATTTTATTTTAACTGACTCATTAGCATAAAGTGCTAATATTATAATTAAAAAGTACTCAAGTACCTTATTGTTAGTAAAGACTTTAAATTATGTAACACTATTGTATGTAACTATTTTGAAATATAGAGAATTTGGAAAAAACCAAGTGACCCATATACATTCTTCAAACCAACCTTTTATCTATTCACAGACGACTATTATTAAATTATTATTTATTTTTCCAAATTATCCTTTGGGGCAGTTTAGACCATGAAAATATGATATTAAGACACTTCATTCTCCATTCCACTACAATATGAGACACTGAGTTTTAAATAACAGAACTCAATGTTGTACCTTGTGCAGCCAAGTTAGAAAGAGAACCTCTTCCCCAAGTGGAGATAAAACCCACTATTTTTGCAGGCAGACAATGGCCTAATTAAAGTATTATATATATATCCTCAGAATAATTTAATTCATAATTATCACAGACAATGTCATTTAAAATACTTGTCGGCAGTTCATTATATGTGTTAAATTAAATACTCACTGTATAAGTGAAATATAAAGACTGGCAGCCCATAAAGCTGTGCTTAACAATTCTAATTTATCCGCTGTTGACGTAGAGAGTTTTAAGATGCCCACATCATAGAGCCAGCAGGCTTTCTCAACTGGCAAGAATGTTTGGTCAACCATATTAGCAAGAACTCCTAAGAGTGCTGCAATTTTTGAAGATTCCTGCAACATTTTATTTATTAGTTTTTGGGATATCATGAAATGTAAAAGTATAACAATTTATAAAACATACACTTTTTATATGGAATAGCATATTACAAGTAAACACTGTGACAAACTATACAACTAAATAATATAAATAAAAGAGAAACAGGTTGTTCAATAATTAAAATATCTTTTAGCTCAATCTATAATTATCATCTATAATTAAACTATATCTTTAATCAAACTATAATTATCATATTTTTTAAAATGACAACCATAATAACTTCTTTCAAATTTTATATAGCTATGAAAACAAAAATAATACAGTCTATGATGTAATTAAATAAGATAAGGCTATCACATGAAAATTTGCAATTAATTTTCTTATACTGATATACATTTCTATATTTAAGGAACATTATAAACTATACTATTTATGTATTTCAACTTACATGTTTTCCTAGACCATAGCTGTATGTATGTCTTATCATAGGTATGTCATCAAACAGCCTTAACATCAGCCTGGCATTGGAGAGACGGGAGCCTGCTGTCTGCCAGGATTTTTCTCCTTTAACACATCCATATAGCTTGCAAGTATAGCATGCTAGACGGACTATCTGGAAATATTAAATTTGCAATTTTTAGAAATTTCTTTCTTATTACACTTCCACATATAATATTTACTTTCAAAAAAATAGAGTTAAGAAAAATAACTAAAATATCTTACAAAACTCATACTAATATTCACTTACTGGGATAAGATTTCCGGTAAATTTAGATTATGGAAAAAAAATCTATATGGCAATATTGGTTAGCCTTTCACTAGAATAACAGGTTGTTAGGCATTGTAATACATTACAACTTATTAACTGGTATCTCTAGGGTTTTGTAATATATAAGAAATATTTCCGCATACTTTACCTTGTCGCGGCCGTTGTAACTATCTAATAGTTCGCAAATATCGTCTATAATCGACGACATTATTATACAACTAACTTTCGTACTCAATGCACTGATAAGTTATCTAATTTAATTTAAGTGTTTGGCATTTAAACACGTGTAATACTGCAAAATTTTGTTTGATAACTGAAATTGTTCTACGACTACATTTTCCCATTCTCCACGAAAAGTTGCGGACCTTGACTTATAGAAAGGTTAGCCAATGCATAGCTGACACTTACTCTGTTGACATTAACTATTTGACAGCCAGCGTGAATATCGAAATTCGAAACTATTTTTGTAGTACCATATGGTAAAATGCGTAACCGTACGGTACGAGATTGTTTCTGTTGAAAAATAAATATGCAATTATTAATTATGGAAGTAGTCAGCATTTTTTTAAATAAAATGATTTTTTTTAAATAACATCTTTTGATTTAATGTTTTTTTTTATTTTGATAATTGGAACGTAGAACCTAACACTTGCGTACGAAGACAATAAATAATAAGTAATAAATAATAATTGCCGATTGTCAATTTGACATTTTTGAATTATGAACCAAAATATTTAAACACAATAGTTAATTTTTAATAATATGACTTAAAATGACTCAAACATTTAGTATTAACGATATTCCAGAGTTCTCCAAAAGGGAACGCATTGTAGTTGTTGGTATTATTGGTAAATCACCATATCGATATCCTAATAAAACTACACCTCTGTTATCTTCAGTGCAATGCGAAGAAGTAAGTATTGAAAGTCTTATTTTGCCATGTCTAAATCATTTTAAACTACGTTTTCTACTTTAGTATTGAAATAGGTATATATACCTAATATATTCCAATATATTACAACTTTCAGAATGGCATTGAATGTCACTGGGATGAAAGAAAAGGTGTATTGTATCTCCATGCAGTTACATATCTCGACACCAAGAAATTAGTATCCTTAGCCGCAGAACTTGATGAAAATTCTCAAAGTACAGTTAAAGATGCAGATGCAGCACACTGGTTGGTGGCGTCTGGAGAACTTGCGATGGACTCATGCAAATCTATTGCATTGATTTTTCATTTATGTCATATAGTAATACTATCTTCACCTACACCTGTTTTTGATCTGGGATATTTACAGTTATTTAAAGCAGTTGATAGCTATAGGTTTGTTATACATATCAATTTGATATATAAGGTTATTTAACATTATATATTACTGATAATGATGTTTTTGATTGATATTGGTAATTTAAATAGACATGTTCAAAAAAAAAATTAACAGCTAATCGCATATTAATGGATAAAGAACACATTTATCTTAACCCTTCTCCTTGTATATGGTTTTCAAGCAACATATGTTTGAATTTCACTACATATAAATTTTATACATCTTATAAATACTTGACTAACTTTGTACTAACTTTATAAATGTGAAAGTTAGTGAGAATTAATGAAGATGAGTTTATTCATCTTTCAGGCAAAAAACAACTAAACTGATTAAGCTAAAACTACAGTGATGAGAGTAACAATAGCTACAGCGTATGTAGATTTGGCTATAATATAACAAAAAGCTAAAGCAGCTTCACTTGCCTTAGGTTGCAAGTTACAATTTTTTTTTTACTTTGGTTATATAAAACTGAAATAAATCATATTTAACCAAACCACACATTCTAATTTTAATGTAATTCTATTTCTAGGGCAGAACTTATAGCACAAACAACATCTGCCATACTTGCCTCTGGGGCTGGAGGCGCATGGGAAACTCACGGCAGGCCATGTTGCCCCCGCTTACTTTTTCACTTTAGAAGGGCCCCTACACCATTGAAAAAAGTACCAGCTGCATTAAAAAGACTGGAACATGCAGTGGAAGATCAAATATATTTTATTTTGAGGAAAGCTAGATTAATCACTAATGTTTGGTAAGATTGAAAATATTAAATTAATATTTTTTATACTAATGTATACTAATATAATTCAGTGGAAGAGTTTATTTGTTTAAACACTAAGATCTCAGGATCTGGTCCAATTCACTTTATTTTTGTTTTGTATGTAAGGTGTATTCTTTAGATTACAATATGTTTGTACGGTGTAATTACATTATGGTGCTATATAACATTATAGTGTAATTCTTACATGTTAGCCTGAAATAACGAAATATCAACAATAAGGATCATCATTGAATTGCTTTTAGAGCATGCCCTGCAAAAATTGTTAATTATGTGCCAGTATGTTGTTTGACAATATCTGTATTTTATTAATAAGTGCCAATAAGGCATTTTCTGACAAAAAAAATTGAATATTGAAGTTAGTATCATTGATTTTTATTTCACATGAATGAACATATTTGAGACTTACGAGCGCAAGTTATTTAATCTTTAAGGAAATTGAATCAATATAATATTCGGCTTTTATAGCATGTAATTTGAATGTATATTTTTTGAGAAAATATAAATTTAAAATAATTTAACGCTCCATTCACGGCCACATAGGTACGACTCCTGCGGGGGCTGCCCTTGCCGCTGATTTGTTGGCAAATGCAGCATAATAAAAGTATTAACATGCGTATGCGGGCGAAGCCGCGAGTGGGCCAGTCTGCTATTATAAACAAATTATATTTGTATCATATTATAACTCTGATATTGAAGCAATGTGTGATGTTGAGTTCCACCATATAACATGCAATGCCTTATGAATTTAGGGGAAAATGGGTAATTAAAGTGCAGGCCGAATTCTAGAGCCCTTTAGTGTTGAGTGGCAAACTCAACGCCTCTCTTTGCCTTGTTACCATAGTGGGAAAATATGAAATATTTTATCCCTTCAAGTAGGATCAAACCCACAATGTTTGTGTTTACAATTTTTATAAAATTTTCTAAAATATTTCCACAGTGCGAAATCTTTATTTGCAATACCAAAAAATGAAGAATTTGTCTACATAAATGCTGATGACGATAATCACTGTGCTAGAGACGTTAGCTCCCTCATACGAGGTCTAGTGCATCTCTGTACTGGAAACGAACCTGAGACCAAATCCCAGAGGAGTTCCTTTAGGCAGTTTCTACAAGGACATTTAGATCTTGCCTTTGGTGAAGGATTTGATGATAATGTTGGAAAATATGCTATGAGCACTTCATTCTTTGAGGTATTTTTTTTTTGTGCATGTTATATATATTTCTGTGGTTGTTTGTTAATAATAATCTTCATACATAAGAAATATATTTTATATAAGTAAATCAAATGGAGTTATTTTAATGTAGTTTTAGGTATATTAACTAAACATATTTTAAATTTATACATATTTGAAAATTATATAATTAAATTAAATGCAATGGATTTTGGGCCGCTCTTCACTGGAGGGAATTTAATATTTTCATTTCCTCAGCGCAGGCAATTATGGTGTTTCACCAGAGTTCACTAGAGTGAAACACCAAAAAAGCAGTGTTGAGTTTCACTATTAACATGTGCATGAAGAAGAAAGTGTCTTGACACTAGTGTGAAGGTTACAAATAAAAGAAAATAAAAGATATGATAAATACAGTAGATTCACTATATGCTGCTCTAGGTAAATGACAAAACATATTACAAGAAATAAAAAACTTATAAACACATAATATTTTTTTAGTTACCGAGTGCATCAGCGTGGCGTGCAGCCGCTCAAGCACTGACACCTGTTTACTTACAAGAAACTCCCAAAACTGACAATGACGAGGGCAATGCCCTTTTTGATGCTCTCGCTACTGATGTGAGGTTCTCACAGGCGAGATGTGCAAAGGTTACTTGAAATTAATTATTACTTAATTTTGAACCCCGAAATAGGATTGTTTATTTTTGCTTATTTTTTTCTTAAGAATATTGATCATTGAAAAAAAATCTGTTTTTAAACAAAATTGAAATATCACTACTGTCAGCATGTAAAGATCAGTTTTGGAAACAAATGCACTCTAATGTTTTAGAGATAAATTTAGTTGTGGAGAGTCTCAGCACTTGGTTCCCTCTAACTATACGCTATACGAGAAAAAGGTGTTTTTTTAAAAATATGTTTAATTTTTCAGGTGTTGCCGATAGCGCAAGCGTCTTATGCTGAAGGGTTGCCTCCA
Organism: Heliconius sara; assembly: GCA_917862395.2. Classification (NCBI taxonomy): domain Eukaryota; kingdom Metazoa; phylum Arthropoda; class Insecta; order Lepidoptera; family Nymphalidae; genus Heliconius; species Heliconius sara. Next base: position 12,072,878 of record OU860782.2, on the reverse strand, counting down.
CATTACTCCAGTCAACATCACGCTCATAAGGTATTTGAAACGCTTACGAAAATTTATCATAATATTATATAATTATATAATCTAAAAAAAATATTTGACACAATAGATCTTATTTTCATAAAATACTGCTGGTAAATTGCCTACAACGTTAATAGGTACAGGAAACAGTCGGGAAAGACTAAATTAAAGTTTCTAAAAAAAATTATGATATTTTTTAATACTTACAGTAAACATTTTTAATGTGTGTTCATAGAACAAAGTCATTAATAATATTGTTTGTTTGTAGGTTGTTTTTAAATTTAAGCCAAAAAAATTGTGATTTCATTTAGTACATAGTTATATTTGCTAATATTAAAAAATACATCAGACTTTTTTTCGCTGTCTACTAGTTCAACGGAAGTGGCTTTTTAGAACCAGAAAGAGGAAATGAAAATATTAAATATTTCATTCTCTTCAAGTGGGAATTGAACTCACAATCTACCACGCTTACAGTTTTGAACTACTGCGCGACGACTGACGTGAAAAATACAAAAAACAATCGTTTATTGTACACGATTTTATGTTTGTGTCACTCTTTGTATATCTATATCCATAGAATGTGATGCCAAATTGAGTATTATGCATTTTCATTAAATAAGTCAGTGCTTCTACAATTAAGGGTCCTTAGATGTAGTTAAAGAAGGGGTGCAGTATATAGAATTTTTATACAAAAAGGCATTTTAATTTAGAGATGTTTTAAATTAAATGTTTTTCACAAAATATAAAATAACGCAAAGCCAGCCAATGTGTATAGGTGAGTGTATCGCTGGGCGTGGTGGAGGCGATGGCGCGCGGCCCGCTGGCGGCGGCGGCGCGCGCGCGCCTGCGCGGCGCCTGCGCGGCCGTGTGGCGCGCGCGCAAGCTGTGCGAGGCGCCCTCGCTCACCGCGCACCCCTGCGTACACCCGCAACAGTACGCACTCATCATAATTCAGTATAATTCATCATAGTCCTAATCGTACGCCCACGTCTAGACTCGGGCCTCCCCCAAGTGGGATGATGTGAAGTGGGAAGGATTTTCCATTGGAACAATATCTGACAGCAAAAGAAAGTGAAAATTTCTTATTATCATTGCTTCGCTCTGATCACAAGACAAGACGCGGCGCTGAGTTTTGCCATTCAACACGTAATTTTTCGAAAATTGTTTGGTGAGTACAAAACGGAGTGCGCCGAAATACTAGGTTTCCTCTATCATACCAGGGTGTATGGGTATTACAACCAAACCTTTTGTTGAAATTCTGCAGACTATAAATAATATTTTTTAATACATACAGAGAATTTATAAAACACAGCACATTACTTAAAATACTTTTAATTTTATTACACAAACATCAAATGATGCATGGAATAATTCATACTGAAATAACGTTTTCCTCTATGAATCAATTTAAATAAAACTATCACTAAATGTTGAGCATTTAGATCGATCAAAACGTTTGTATGATTAGCGCACACAAAAACAGGCAAAAAAAATAAAAATCATTGTTTTAGGTTCTATTTCAAGTGTAATATATATATTCAGCTTCACGCTGCACGCACACAGCAAGATAGGCAGAGGGAACCTAGTGTTAAGACACTCCGTTCCCCACATAATATATATAGATTTCATATATTTTCCATGTACATACAGACAGCATTTTTTTACAGTTTCGTCATAGATCTACATAGTTATTGTACATATTTTATTATATTTACTCACAGTGATTCCACAAAAGAGCACTCGTCGGGCGTCCGCTACATAAGTGCGTGCAACTGCGGCCGCACCAAGTGCCCGCGCGACGACCCCTACACCGTGAAGAAGGCCAACTACAGCTTCTACAGTTACGCGGCCGACGAGTGTGGCGTGTGCGCTACTTTACTCGCTATCGAGTTTCCAGTGTTTCAACCTTCTACGCCTAGCTTCAGGTAACATGGTTTTGAGTTTTTATTTTATACGTTAATAGTTGCACAAATTCTTTTTTTTGATATGCTTACTTGATTGATTGATTTACTTCTTTGAAGGGATTTTAAACCAACATTTTCTTTCTTTATTTTAAAAAAAGTATGTTAGTATCGCCAAATTAAGTTCTAATTGAAACAATATTGTAAAGCTTTGTAAAATATATTATAATCATACACCTTTAAATAATATATCCTTATCAATAAAAAATCTTACAAGTAAATTAACAAAAATGTTTTTTTAGTAAATTAATATTTTTTTTAATGCAGGGCAGCATCAGTCAAAGGATCAACAGAAGAACCTCCAGAGGGATCAGAAAACAAGGAACCTGCTGAAGAATCTGCAGCTTTAACTTCCCCGCAATCTCGTTCTCCCTGGACCCCCCCAGACGAGCTATCCCCAGGATTCGCCAGGGAGGAGGATGAGGAGGATCCCCCTGCATGTAGTGATGATGGCATAGAAGTGGTCACTGTACAGGGAACAGCTTCGGGTACGTTTGCTTTTAAACATTTTTGTTATTAAAATGGTGTCTCAGTGATAAGTAAGTGGTGTCGGTTTTACACGCAATGAACAATATACAGCTTGCGAGGTCTAAGCTGAGTTTTGCATTAATGGGAGAGTTCATGTATAGATGTAGATAAGAGAGAGACGTCGGCCGTCAAGCGCGGTGCATTCCTTACTTCACTTGCTAAACCAGTTTATGCAGCTTTTTCACAAGCGATCTTGTAGTAGTAGCGCTCGATTTTAGAAGTAAATAATAAATTTGGCACTATCTAATAACTATATCTCTATCTCTATTACATATACTAATATATTTAACATTTATAAATGTATATAACCAATATATTGTATATGTAACCAAGCAGAAAAAAAAACACTGGACACAATTCTTGTCTGCAAGAACAGAAATATTCTTGAGGATTTGCATCTTATTTATCATTCAAATTTAACAAACGAGAAAAGCAAAAGTAGATGGATGATTGTATCTACCTACTTTTTCTGTTCTCGTTCTTGGACCAATGGGTCCAGAGTAAAAAATTGATATATTTTATTATGTTCTAAATTTTTTATTGATCTCTTATTTATTGGTAACTCGATTATAAACTTCCAGAAAAAGTAATAAGCCGTCAGCCCTCAACGACCGAATATTTACCGGGAATGCTCCACACGGCCAGTCCGGCTGCCCTCCTTCCAGCGTTTCCAAGTTGGTCCCTAGTTTGCTTAGGGGCGTCTTCCTTATACTCCCACAGTGCTGGACTCCCGGAGCATCTGCAGCCAGGATTTCTGCCACATACTAACTATTTGATACCTTGGGACTGTGCTGTAAGGATGGATGCCTGGAGAGCACGAACTAGAAAGACGCCCACACATAATTTGACTGTGAAGATATTTATTGGTTTTGAATATGAATGTCCGAGGGGACATAGGTATGTTGTTTGTTTTGTTACGTATTTATTAATATTTTGCTTTTTGCAGTGATTGGTAATTGAGATCGGTTTTAGCTGATTGATGATACATTGATTGGTGAATTTCAATCTTGAAAATGCAATTTACTTATAAATAATTAACTTTAGCAAATATAATTAACTTATAGTAAATAGTACTAGTAACGGAGCGCGAAACGCTAATAACTCTACATATCACATTCGCTTTGTCCGCTGACACCATCGTGGAGTTTTATGCTTTTTACGTGACCTTCATCCAGTATCTTGATACTATGTTTTATACCGAGGTCTTTCTTATCTTTTTTGCCCTTCTTTCATTACTAAAAACACTAAAATCAAATCTGCTCAGCTGTTCACAACAGCTACTCGACGACCATGGTATTATGCGAATATGTGTAACGCAGGTTTATGATGTCGTCGCCCGACACGGTGGTGAACGGCAGCGTGAGCGCGTGGGCGCGCGAGGGCGCCGCGGCCAGCGCGGGCGCGCGCCTCGCCGCCGCCGCCATGCCCGCGCAGGCGCCCTGCGTGTGCCGCGCGCACGCGCCCGCGCGCCTCGCGCGACTGCACGCCGTCACGCCCAAGGCGCCCGTGCACGTCACGCTGGAGCCCAAGGTCAGTGAGCTGTCACGTCGCGCCCAACACGCCTGTGTACGCGCTGGAGCTCAAGGTCGTATGTGAGCTTGACGTGGTTGCCTATTATTGAGAGATTTATAGTTTAAAAATGTAGAGTAGCGAATTTGATTAAGATAATCTTGTAGTAGTAGAAGAAACTCCAAGTCGAAACATTGTAAGTTGGTTGATGCATACCAGAGAGCTAATTTTTTTTTCTGGTAAAATATAAGGAATTCTATCTTACCAGGATGAAAAAAATCCTTTATTTAATGATAGCACCCACAATCATCACATCACATATTAAGAATATAGTTTATAGTTTTTAACATTAGTATTAACAATATGGTGGTACCTTTGCGTAAATATATGAAACACGTTGCAATGTTTGACTATATTTTTTTTATGTAAATCTTCCTTTTTTACATTCTCTTTTCTACCGCTCTGCTTGTCCCAAAATGCCGAATAGTAGAGTAGGCTAAAAGCACCTAAAATTAAATACTCTCATTTTCCCACTCTCCCCTTAGTTTGTGTCATTGCGTGTTGAGTGCCGGAATTTAACACAGCGCTTCGTTTACAATGACATTTTAAAAAACTATAAAACTAAATTAGTGTAAAATTGCAGGTACAACCAATACCAGGCGGTCCCATCTTCATCCCGCAACCGGTAGGAGAGCCGCCGATCAAACTCTCCGCCTCCGCGTACTGGATACTCCGCTTTCCATACGTCTACGCGGATGAACGAGGCTGCCTGCCGCGACACCAGCCCGGGACTATACTGACACCTATGTTTGGTTTACAGGAATAAACTAATGTTAAAAGATTATTATTATTAAAAGTTAATAAGAAATTAAGACTCTTTTTATTGCTTCACGCATGTAACAGATTAAAATAAAATTAAAGTTATTATTTATTTTTCTCTCGATTTCGAGAGTTTGCGTGCTAGGTGGCAGAACTCAACGCTGCGCTATAGACTATTTATTATATGACAGTATTAGTTACTGTAGTACATGATGATTTTCCCATCATCCTTAAAACTAGTAGTAGACTTATCCACTTAACTTCATTGTTTATTTCTAGTAATATACCTGATATTGCAATATTTTAATATAATTTACACTTTAAAATAAAATGATTACAACAGTGTAACTGTTCGTTAATTAAAACAAGCTATATTTTTTTAAAGACATGACTGAGATATCATGTTCTGTGTCCCACGTTGGACGCCAAGATTGTAACGTCTTACTTTATTATACAACAAAACCTACTAGGAAATCTATTTAATTTTTAAACACCCCGACTTTGAACTCATTTTATGTCCCATTTATGTGACAATTAAAAAAAAAGAATAACTTTTATCTATTTAGACAAATTACACTTAAGATTTCGTCAAAGAATATTTAATAACAAGGCTTAGGCTTTAGGTTGCCCTGGTTTGTACAAACATTTCAGTACATTTTCTAACGAAAGGTAAAAATGTTCATTTATATTGTTATATCGTAGGAATAAACCTGTCATAAAAATAATTAACCCTCCTATAGTTAGTTAAAGGTTCGATCCACCTTTAACAATCCCATATACAGCAAAATATTATGCCACGATGGCGTACTTCATGTTTTTAATATGTATTTTTTGTCCTTTTTATTGAATGAATTTGTATATCTTGTAAATAAATTGAAATAAGCCTAAAACATGTATTTTCATTACTAAGCATTACAGGCTTATTAAAATATATTCTACGAATGCCTATTTAGTTTTTTTTAACTTATTTATTTTCGATTTGATTTAAATAGTAAGTCTATGACTCGCGTGAATACTTTATTGATACTTTATATCGTTTTGTATGTCCATAAATAAAAAATGATATATTAAGTTTTTTCTTTTACAATATATTTAAGAAATAAAATGAACGTTTTATTTACCTTATATTCAATTATTTTATTTTACTTAACATGAACTCTATTTTTTTTATTTCATTAATTTCACCGGAAATTTAATGCTAGAAACTAACAAGGTTTTGTCACAAATTTGAAAAAAGAACTTATTTTTTTATATTATTTACGTTTTATGCTTCATTAATTAAAATTGTTCTCTATTTTTATTTATTTAAAAAATAATAATAAAATAAAAGTATATGATTTTAAGTTGTAATTTTGATTTAACACGAATGCGATAAATTTTCAATGTCAGCAATAATTTAAAAGGAAATAAAATACTATTTTTACTTCTAAAATTTTATTGTATATTTTTTAAATTTAAAGATACAAAAAATATAATAATGAAATTAACAAAAAACATACTAAATTAAAATTTGATTTAAAAATATATGTAAAAGTTGATCAAAGGGGCGTGTCTTAGCAGCAAGTGTTGGAATCCCCACAACGTAGCAGGGGGTGGTGGGGTCAGTCTCGACTTCGTGCGTCGCCGCGCGCATTGCCGCCTTCAGTTGACGTCGGGCTGCCGAACTGACGAGAAGTCTGGGACAATATCTGCCCGAGTCGCATCCAAAACTTTAGAAAACTTTTTGGCGGCACTTATGCCGCTTTTACATCAGGTGAGTTTTTTTTAAATTATTTTACTTTAGAATTTTTTAAGAACTTGATTTGTGCTTTCAAGTAGCATCTATATTCGACGATTCATTTTTAATTGGCGATTATAATGTGTTTTTTTTTGTTCAACTACCCTCGTTAACTTTAAATTGTCATACCTTCTATTTTTTTACTTATTTCAGATACGTTTATGTACGTGTTTTACTTTTATTTACGCTATTTTATATTCATATAAGGTTTCAAAATATTAATTGGCTGTTTAGGATAACAACCGCGGTGGCGGCGGTTCGCGCGAGAACCGTCGCTCGCTGGCCGAGTTTTTGGGATTTGATACATCGCAATTCGGTGAAGCTGCCACGCCGAAAACCACCAGGACAACTGTAAGTGATTCTATTTTAATCTTGCTTAACCTTACTAACTTCATAGCTATTCTTGTTTTAGTCGAATATTTACATCGAGAAGTTCTTTAATATCCCATTACGTGGGCAATAATACCGTCTAGTCATTGCGAGATGTGTATCTAAAATGGCTCTACGATTGCAACAGACATATCGTTCCGTAATGCCGAACTTTTTAAGTAGTTTTCATAATGGGGTAGGTTTAGGTTTTGAAATTGTTTTTAGTATAATAAGTTTTATAATTAATGTAATTTAGTGACCGGACCCACGTTGGGCACCAGTCTTTTAGTCTGGTTTCTTAATTGTAGCGACTTAATTTAAGAATTAAATCGAATCGGCTCTAATAAATATATTAATTGCAATATGTTACTGTTAGTTAATGCTATTTTGCTTCTAAAAGAAATTGAATTGAAAAAAAAAAATCTAGATTTTCAACTGTAAGGTAATTACATATATAAAAAAAATTAAGCAACCCATGCTCGGTGCATCACACAATCGTCTCTTTAATGCACTTAAAAGCCTCAAGGCTCGATATTTAAGTACAAAGCACTCGACAGTTTTATTGTCCGTTCATAATGTCCGTACGACATCCGTTTTGATGGCAGTTAATGTTCGAGAGACGGCTGCCAGCTACCCTATTAATGGGCGCGCCGTGCCAAATAATGCAGCCGCGACCAAGCGGCTTGTATCAGCCCTGGATCCTGGATTTCTTAATCTTGCTTATAGCTTGCATTTAAAGTTAACTGCATTTTAGCTAATGTATTGTGTTATATCTTCAATCTTTGAAAGTGATTCAGAATTACACGAAAAATTCAGAGAATACATCCTGTATTTCTTGTAAATCGATAACTTCCCAGTCTAGGTTTTACCCCAAATTCAAAACTTATTTATTTTGCGGATTTAGTTTCTTTGCCAACTTTAAAAATTATAGCTATGAATATTCATTTTATTTGAAATATAGCGCTAATACAGTTTCTGTGTAATGGTTTCGACCGAAACGCGATTTTCCGAAACCGAAGTGATTCATCAAAAATATTCAGTCGGGGAAATTGTTAAAAAGTATAATCTACAATCGTAATATAGATCATACAAGCTACAGCGGGTGCCTGTTTCGTATAACAAATGGAACACTACTATAATTGCCTAGTCTCACTGCCGCGACATTTCGACAATCTTCCAAAGCGTTAAATCCCGCTTGCATCTTAAAATTGCCAAGTTCCCGTCCTTTAAGTGCAGTAATACAATCTCTTTTAATAGCCTTCCCGATCAAAACGGTCGCATGATTTATCGTACGTCCTCCATAATGGCGCCAATTTTATATCTATAAATGCTCTTAAATGGTGTTTTTTAAGTAATAGTTGGCTCAATATCATAGCTTCACACTGTATCCGCATGTAACGGGGTAGAATAGAGGATTTCTAGGGTTAAGACACTCCGCTATATATCTTTCCGCTGACTATTTAAACTCTATTCAATATTTAAATTATTTTTCCCCTACAAATTACGATTATTTTCTATATAGTTGTAGCATATTCAAACCTTTCCGAATCTATACAAAACTAAAATGACCTAAATTTATTCGTTAACCGCCATCCTATTTAAGAATGGATTGATTATTCTCGTAACACAATTCGAAATGTAGAGTATATTACGAATAGAATAGAGATGATTCAGCAACTTAAATCGATTTTAGTATTACTCGTGTACCTAAGTTTCATTGGGAAGTACTAATGTTCTTTTCGTGGAGATTTTGAGATTATAGATTTTTGATAATTTGTTAAATTTTTAAGTAGAATATCGAAATTTGATAGCAATTTCAAGGCAAATATATGTAAATCCGTCGCTTCCGGCAAGTAAACGGTGTACCGGCGCGAAGGTAGTTTCCTAATTACTCTTACGACCTAATTTAACGCTTCAACATGCGCGCTATTTCTAAGTTCGATTGATTTTGATATTCCATTTCGGCATGTCGCGTATAAAATTAAGTTTCCGGTTCAACTATCTTTGTTGTAGTGGAAGTACTTAAAGCTTATCTATTAAGTCCTTGGTACTATTAAAACGGAAATGCGTTATTTCTATTTGTGAAAATTCTTTTTTTAGTGATAGTAAAAATCACTGTTCTCCACAACTGGTATTAATTGCACTATTATAGGAATAGTTTGCTTTGTTATAAATATCTATTACTATTTACTGTTTGAGGCCGTTGTGGCGCAGGGTCGCAAGCATGCGGGCTGTAAATGCGACGGTAGTGGATACGATACGGAACGGTTAACTATTCGTAAAAAAATGAAATGTAATAAAAAAAATGATTTTTAATAGAATAAATCAACAAGAAACTTCGCGATCAACAATAAAAATACATACAATACAAATGAATTTTGAAAATAAATGTTTGACCTTTTAAATTTGTGTCCGCAACAACCTCCAGCCCCCTAATATATCTGTTCGCAAATAAATATTGTATACGTTGTTCTAATGTTCGAGGGTTTAGATTTTCTCCATTACTAGACGATACTAATCATAACTCATCCCGACGGGGACTACCTGTTACTAGGGGAGATGAACTTGTGACCTAATCCTGACTGACCTAAGCCTAACTCATTATATCGTAACTTTTTCAAGTTGCTTATGTGCTTGAACTTCTTAATTCTTCTAGAAATTTTAAGAGCTTTTTCTGCTTGTACTATGTATGGGATACACCGGTATCCCGTACATAGGCGGGTAGGCAGAGGGAACCTGGGAATGTAGTGTTAAGACACTTTCATTCCCCGCTTTTTATTGACTTCTAGAGGCATTGTGTGTTTAGTGGCGGAACTGAATTCGTTACAAAAACGAGAATATCAAAATATTTAATATTCAATTTCCTCTAGTGAGAACCGAACCCACAACCTGTCTCGTTTAGCCACGACTGACCTCAAAATCATTGCCAACCGACATATTTTGGATAAATTAGTTATATCGAACACAAATTTAGCGGAAATTGCTCTATTTCTTCTATTGACAACTTTCGATTTCATTATTGATGCTATGCCAACCAGATATTCAGAGTGGAGTACCCGTTAAACGCGTTGATCGCTTCTCTTCGAGTAAACAATCCATCGACGGCTGTGCCAGCACTTAACCGGGTCTCCTTGTAAACTTGCAACTTTTGTATCTCTTATTTGGCAGACGTCTGCCGGGGAGGCTATTGGCAGGAGCGGGCAATTTAATATTATTTGTGAAGGCTTATGCCAGAGTTTTTAGTTCAATCGGGACTCTAAAAGTTGCATTTTTAACATTATTTACAGTGAAACACTGTTAACAATATTATTATAATTATATTATTATAATCTTTTTAATTCAAAAATATTAAATACGTAAAATTAATTGGTATTCTTGTATGGCATTCTTTTATATAGGATTTACTACGATGATTGCGGATAGTAACATTTGAATACGCTAAGTTATTTGGGAATCGGGATTTTCCGCTATTGTAGTGTGTGCCGTCAGTCTAGACGAGCTGTATTACCATAATATATCACATCGCTTAAGAATAGTTTTACTGTATAACCTAATTTTCTACAAATACTGAAATCATTTTTTTACTTGATTCCAGTACAGCCTACAATAATCATAATATCGTATTTTTTAGTATTTTTGGACATAGTGGTAAATTGAATTGTACAGGATGGTGGTGATGAGTGGCGATGGGAGACCCCCAGCAGCCCTGAGGCAGGACAGACCCCACGATCGCTGGTTCCATCTACATGTTTTCCGACGCGTCATCCAACTGCTTACGCAAGCTACAGGTTTGTAAATTTATATATACAGAACTATATTAGTTTAATTACCAATTAACATCAAATGAATTAAATTATTATTCATGCGTGATTTTCATATTGCATGTTATATTATGCTTGCGTCGTTCAGTTCCGCTACTATCTCAACACTAGATTCCCTTTGTATCCCCTGCTGTGCCCCGCGCACATACAGCGTGAAGTTGAAAAAGTCTACACTTCCGCTCGCTTTCGCAAGTTGTCTAGAAGAAATCTTATATCAAATATCTAACATTACTTTATTTGAAATGAAAATATATTAATACTAGTGTAGACTCCCATCATGTTGTATAGTTTCCTTTCATATCTTGAATAAATAATTAACGGGAACCTTCAAATCGATACACAAACAATTAAACGCGGACTCCTCGAGTACTTTAAAGTACCTGAAGTGATTAAAGAATTTTTGTTGCAGTGAGAGCGCGAGGCCGGGCGGCGGCTGGGACAACTCGGGCCAGGGCATAACGGACCTTGTGGCTTCCTTAGTAAGTCTACTTTTGTCTATCGTTATTTAGAATCCAAGCTTTAATAACACTATAATGTTCAAATTTCTTGAGACTATCCATAGTCTAAGGTTTGGCTGGAAGAGTCGTTACCTATGGGTCAATAGATTTTACTCGTATTTAACTTTGCTAATATGAAAGTTTTATATTACATTTGTTTTATAAAATACATGATAAAATGTTTATACAATATTCACATTTATTTATTATTATGTACATATGATAGAGGCCAGTTGCGGCGCAGGGGCACAAGCGTGCGTCTGCAAACTTAACAGGTTGTGGATTAGATTCCCACTTGATGAAATGGAATACATATAATATTTTCGTTTCTTCGCTCTGGTGTCGAGGCAAAACGCGGCGTTAAGAATACTAGGCTTGTGGTTGTAGGGTATCCCTGCCACATGAGGGATACAACGTGAAGCTGAGATGAATGTTCTCAAGTATTGTTTAAAATTGTGATGTGTACAGTAAGTTGAATGTTTCAGAAGGCCCTGGCGATGCCTCCCGCGAACAACGCGCGCATCAGCGTCTACCAGACGCGGCTCAGCTGCGAGGGGCTGGAGGCTGTAAGATATCTTTTTATTGTAATATTTCTATTTTACTCAAAACTTGAGGATATTGTAGCGTAGTGGAAGTGTATAAACGAAGATTGTGGTTTGAAATCCTCTTGAGGAGGGTCGAGAGGAGTATCTTTACATCTGACTATTTCTACAATGGAATATAATATTGTCATGTCAACTTTTTGTGCCCGTATAATTTCCAATAAAGTAATATAAATTACTTTTTTTATTTTTGATCATTTTTTTATTAGGTGGAATCGCCCTGGCCGCCTGAAGGGGCTCGAGCGCAAAATCGAAGCGAAGACAATCGGGCACTACCGCGCCGAGCATCTTTTTGTAAGTAATGATAAATTAATGAATATTTGTTTCCATTATCGAGATATTTTCCATTTCTTTTATAAATTGGAGCCCTTACTACTGCTATCGGTTCTATGTAAATATCGTAAAACAATATAATAGTTAGTGGTGACACTTTCGTGTGAAATTCCTTTACTAATACTAATAATTTTGACAACTTGCAATGTTTATTAAGGCACGTGTCCTTCAGTCGTGGGTCCAATGTTTAATGTAGTGCATCATTATATCTAAAACGAATTAATTGTATTAAGGTAATGATTTTCAAATCAATTATTGTGTAGTTGCTACTTATAAATTACAATCGCTCCGTCAGGCGGCGCGGTCCCCTCCCGCAGCTCGGACGCGCTGCGCTGGAGCGGCGCGCTGCCGGCGCGCTGCTTGGACCCCAGCAGCGGGTTCTCGCCCAAAGTGTTCCTCGGAGGCCTGCCGTGGGACATCACCGAGCAGGCCCTCATGAACGCGCTAAAGCACTTCCAACCTGTGAGGTACACATTTTAGGAATTTAATTTGTTATTTTATAATTTGTTTTATAGGAAATTTTTACAAGTTTTTGTTAGATACATCAAAATCAGATAAGTTCCCTGATTTCTTTTGCCTGGCACCTTACTATATGCGGAGAATACAGCGTGATGCTCGTAAGAAGTAATAACAAAACGAACATAGCAATGTGTCTAAAGTAGTCAATCTGTACCAGGGTGGAGTGGCCGGGGCGTGGCGGCGGCGGGGCGTCCCCGCGCGGGTACGCCTACGTCACGCTGGAGAGCGAGCGCCGCGTGCGCGCACTGCTGGCGGCCTCCAGGAGGGACGGCGCCGACTGGTACTACCGCGTCGCGTCACGCAACATGCGCAGCAAGGAGGTATGTGCCTTCTAGAACTACGCGTTTTATTATCGATTTGAGAGATCGGTCTTGCTGACCAGGCTAAGCGGTAGATTTTAATTTTAAGAATAGAATCCATATCAATCTGTGCCTTTGGCACTAAATATCCTTAATATTATCTGTATTATTTAAGGTGTTACCGTTTACATGGTCTGTTTACTGTGATACTCGTGTAGGTGCAAGTGATCCCGTGGGCGGTGTCGGACTCGAACTGGGTGTCCCCGGGCGGGGCGGGCGCGGGCGCGTCGGTGCGCCTGGAGCCGGCGCGCACGGTGTTCGTGGGCGCGCTGCACGGCATGCTGTCGGCCGGCGCGCTCGCCACCATCATGAACGACTTGTTCAGCGGCGTCGTGTACGCCGGTGAGGGTACTTGCATCTAACCATACAAGTATATCCCGTTAGTGGATATTAAATATATTCTGATATATATTTTATGAGTAACTGTTGTTGAGTTGAAATTCTTAATTTTATTTTAAGTAAAATTAAATCTGCTTCACACTGTATCCTGCACATAACAGGCACTTACGCAGAAATTTTAAGGCATTGAGTGTTGAGTGGCGGAACTCTACACCGCGCTTTGCCACAGAGCGAAAAAAATGGAAATATAAATTTAAATAAATATTTAAAATGTTTTTTCCCGATTATCCAGGCATTGACACGGACAAGAACAAGTACCCAATCGGTTCCGGGCGCGTCACATTCAACAACGTGCGCTCTTACGTGCGCGCGATATCGGCCGCCTACGTCGAGATACGCACTGACAAGTTCACTAAGAAGGTAAATATTGGATGAGCGTTTATTTATATTTAACAACTAATGATGAGTCCAGTCGTGGTTAGCGAGGCAAAGCGCGGTGTTACAACCGTTGTTTTTGTGTTGTTGCCACTATCAACAAACAACACGACGACATCAACGCGCAATGTCTCCATATCTCTGCAGAAAACGAAACGTTATGCGGAAACGGTCTTAATAAGAACGAAATGTTTTAACGTTAGATTCCAAGTATCCCTCTGCCTATCCTGCTAAATGTGGAATATAGCGTGTATCTAAAAAAAATCGTATAACCATAACTTAAAATTATTTAGTACGAGTGCTTTCCTACGGAATGTATCTTAAAAATGTTTTTAAAACAAGCTACTAATAGAACTTGAATTCATGATCAATTTTCTTACAGGTTCAAGTGGACCCGTACTTGGAAGACTCCATGTGCTCAGTGTGCAACTTGCAGCAGGGCCCTTACTTCTGCCGGGAACCGATCTGTTTTAGGTATGCTAGTTTTATAATACAAACTATTATTTATATATTCTTTTTTAATATTTCACGTAAAGGCCTTAAAACCTTGCTGCAAATAACTAAAATTTTTAAAATAAAGAAAATATAACTTGTATTCCGTCGTAAAGTAATGTATTGCCTTATGACATACTGATGTTTGTGAAACTCGTTTCATAGCCATTGTCTAATGCAGCCTATAGTCGGGAAACTGTATTATTCCAATCAAATTCGGTAAATTAATAAAAACCCGTTGAAAATGCCAGATACTTCTGCCGCTCGTGCTGGGCGTGGCAGCACTCCACGGAGAAGCACAAGCCGCTGATGCGCAACTCCAAGAGCGCCCAGCGCGCGCCCGACGACGCGCCCGCGCTGCCGCATAATGGGGGGGATGGTAAATATAATATATTTTTGTATTTGGCTTCACGCTTTACTTCCGTATACAGCGGGCTGGAAACAGTGTGAGTGGCAAAACGTGTCACCGCGCCCTGGCTCGTTACCACAGCTATTGGATATCGAACCCACAACCGGTCTCGTTTAGTTACGCACGCTTGTGCCTCTGCGCAACGAGTGGCCTCAAAAGAAATTATTAATTAAAAATAATCGAATGAATTCCACCAAGCACTGGAAATTGTAATAGTGATAAATTTTCCTATTTATTTTTTTACAAGATTACCTGTTTTTATAAGATTAGCTATTTATTATTAGTTATTTGTTTTTTTATAAGTTGGCTTTCTTATAACGTTTTCTTTTGTCGAACATTACATTTACATTAATGAACTTTAATTATAAATCTCCAAAATTTTAATATATTTTTCATCATCCACAGTTCCGCCGACGTCCCCCGCGCCGCCCGGCAACGGCGGCGCTGAAGGCGACACTGACTGGCATTAACCCACCGGACCCCATACAACACCATCCAACTTAACAAGTTAAATTACGCCTAAATTACAATTAAGTTGACCACATTTGACTTTTTTAAATTTTAAATTAATAATTTTAAATAGTATTTATATTTAATTATTTTGGCTTTTTATTATTATTTTTTTATAAAATGTCAACTTGCTATTTGGTCATGTGAATCGTATAGAAGCAAATACAACAAGTCTTGATTCAGATCAGTTGGTAAATTAAATCGAACATCTTTTTGTAATAATTCTTGTTTCTATGAAATATTATGGGTTTATTAAGACCGTATTTAAGAAATAAGATCTTTCAATTTTGCAAAAAAATCGGAAATGTTGTTGGTTCTCTTTAAAAAATATCGATATTGCTGTATTTCCTTTTATGATTCACATATTTATTTGCCTAGAGACGTTCCTTTGACCATATCTGTATAAAAAGCCCTCGCATCGTTGTCGAGCCGCTATTAAGTTAGGCGTTTCGTCAGCCTTTATTGATTATAATCGATTCTAATTAATATCTTTTAGTATTATATTTTCTTTTTGTTAATGTTACTAGCAACTTGATTTTGCTCGACTTTGTTTTTTTTATGTTTAGTTTAGCTAATGGAATTATGCGATTATTAAATGTATAATGGCCAACCGTAAACTAGTGATGTGCCTAAATATAGATTTTAAAAGATTTTAAGCCTATTAGTTTTAGGCGATATTCGCTGTTACCAATTTTTAAAACGTTTTAATCGCTCAAATGTATATTAAAGGAATTTTTATGTAATTTTAGAAGAAATGCTAATTGTATGCTATAGAAATTGATTTTTAGTGTACAGTACTTGAGATACTGCTACGAATAAATTATATTCAATATATGGAATTCGTTTTATTCAGTCTTCCTTTACCAGTATATGTCGTTTACTTTTCATTTGTCATATTCACTTTTATAAAATGTGACAAACATTGATAATTTGTTGTTTAAGTTGAGGGAAAACATTAATCTTTGCGTTTAGAGGAACTTATATTGAAATAATGGAATAAAAGTAGAGTAAAATTGTCAGTAGTGTTAAAATGGATATTAAGAATAAAATTAAATCAATCGGGCCTAATAAATATTTTGCAATTATGCTGTTGAACTTGCACTAAAGTGTAAACGGGGAACGGAGGGTCTTTACATAATGTTCCGTCTATCTACCCTACTATGTGCAGGGAATACAGCGTGAAGCTTATTTAATTTTGCTATTAAACTTAGTCTTTTAGCCAAATACATTTCATAGATTTGGCATATGTATTTAAAAAAAAAACGCTGACCGGCATCCAACACCGCGTTCGGTAATAAATTTAAGTAACAAATTTCAGGATCTATATCCTATAATCTTGTAAGCGTATCCTGGTGCTCTACATAAACCCACATATTACACAGTACATACGAGCCCGGACTGGCCTCATCCACTAGTGGACAAGCTTAGCTCTATGATGCCTTTAAATGTAAGTTTTCTGCTTTAGGAATTCTGAGAACTTGTACATACTAACAATATCAAACGAACTTGTGGTGATAACTCAGCGTCGTGACCGATATTTGTCACCTAGTAACATACTTTACTAAAACATGAAATCAAAAATCAAATCGGCTTCACGCTGTATCCTATACAGCAAGGCGGGCAGAAGGAACAGTAGTACTAATGTACTCCGATACTCACTTTCCTCAGAATTTCTCGAGGCATCACGTATTGGGTGTCGAAAATCGACGCCAGGCTTTTTGCCTCTTGTCAAAGCTAAAAATTGAAAATATTAATCAATAAAAATTCATTCTCTTGAGTGGAGATCAATGGGGCCTCTACCATTTTACTAAATTGTTTCCACTAAAAACTTATCTAGACAAGTCTAAAATAAGTTGACTCCTAGATTAGTATATAATTATGCTACAATAATAATGAGACAAATGATTATATATATATATATATATATATATATATATATATATATATATATATATATATATATATATATATATATATATATATATATATATATATATATATATATATATATATATATATATATCTATATATATATATCTATATATATATATATATATATATATATCTATATATATATATATATATATATATATATATATATATATTCGCCTTTATTGTTTGAGGATCATAGAATTACTTTAACAAACATTAACATTTAAATATTGACCATTGAATCAACGAGACGTTGTCTGGTAGCTCAGGGTTACCCGCAACCAGATATTATACGTACATAAGAAAACAAAGAAACATGCAAGGTTTCGTATTCACCGGTTTTTTCTTCTGACCGCATTAATCGATCTTATCCAGTAATTTTAACAAACTATTTTGAAAAAAGGACTTTTCAGTTAATCCGATTGATTAAGTTGTTGGTTAATTGTAGGAACCAAGGTTAAGAAATAAAAAAATAAAGAAAGAATAGAAATAAATAAATAGTGAAGAAAAACAAGATCAGCTTAAAAGGAAAGATATTGGAAATGGATGCAAAATTAAGGGAGCCTTCGCTGCATCGATGGGACGGCGAAAAGTCGGCATAGTTGTGTATATACGTACATACATAAGTGTTTCTGAAGAATGAACGAAAGATGAATGCTATAGAGATATAACCACAACCACAAGTATGAGCTATAACCACAATGAAGAGATATCCAGAATAGTAGTACCGAGAACGAAGAAGGTGCTCACGTAATTTGAACACGTCGAGAGAATGAGTGATGAAAGAATAACAAGAATAAGAAAGGAAGAGTGAGAGAGGCAGTAGACTTTTGAAAATACAATATAACATTTAGATGCTTAATAATTTAAACATAGTTGAAATATCAGATGATGCTGTATTGTTCAGGCTCTTTTACAAACATATATTCGTGTATAAATAAATAAAAATATAGAAGTAACATAAAAAATATGGACGAATTATAATAATGGATATAAACATTAAACACAGATATTGTAATTTTTTTCTAAATATAATCATCATACACATACGCGTTTATTATGGTATATTTTTGGCATTTTCTTATATATATATAGTTAACATATTTAAGTCTCTCACAGGAATGGTCGAAGCGAGGGTGGACAGACAGAGCCTCCTACTGTTAAGGCACTCAGACCTCCACTTTACTGTATTCACAATTCACAACCAAAAGATATTAAAAATAAAACAAGTAAACAGTATATATATAAACGTATATTTCTCGGATATTCAATCAAAGCTCATGCTCATGTCGGACATGTTAGTTAGGTCTCTGGCGGGGGTGGAGGGCGCGGGGGTGGAGGCGGGCGGCGGTAGCGATATGTCCACCGCCGGGAACGGGAACTGGGGGATTTCCTCTTCTGTAAATAAAAACAATAATTAGGAGAAACACAGTTAAACACATTAAAAATATATTCTGTATGATTTTTTAGCTTCATGCTGTATTACGCACATAGCTTGGTAGACATAGGGAACCTGGGAATTTAGTGTTAAGATATTCTGTATCCCATTACGACATTTCCATTTCTTATTTTCCCCAAAGTTATGGAGGCATTGTGTGTTAAGTGACGGAACTTGCTAGGAAATGAAAATATTTTAATAAAAGTATCAGCTTGACCCATTTGATCGCATACAACGTAGAGCCGTTTTAATCATTATTGGCCCAATAATCTGTGAAAGTCTTTACGCTTTGGTCTTGCGTAGAGATGTGTCCTCACTGTGCGTTCTCAACCGTATTAGTCATTGGGTGTTTTGAGATCTGTTGGACCTGTTACCTACCGCCGAATTTACTTAACCCAAAATATATCATGTGCTAAAATACCATTCACGTCACCTGGATACGAGGCACTCGACCATTTGCTATATTCAGCGGTTTTGTAGGAAATTATTTCCAGATCGATATGGCCTGGGTGCCTTCATTGGGCACGTCTATTTCCATCTTAAACGGCAACGCACCTGTAGCTCCATAGCTACTCCTAGTTGATCGCTTACCATCACGTGACCCGAACGCTCATTCTCCATAAAAAAAACTAAATAGTAACCTGTGAGCGCCGCGTCCAACCGATCCACGATGGCGTCGAGCAGCGCCAGCGCGACCACGTGGTCGGGGTCGCGCGCCAGCGCCGCGTGCAGCGCGTCGGCCGCCTCCGCCTCGCGCGCCAGCAGCGCCAGGCACAGGCCGCGCGCCGCCAGCGACGCCGCGCGCGCCGGCCGCAGCGCCAGCGCGCGCGCGTGCCAGCCCAGCGCCTCCGCCGGCCGGCCCAGCGCGCGGCTCGCGTGCCCCAGCGCGTCCAGCGTGGCCGCCCAGCGCGGGTGCAGCTGTGTGCGTCATGTGAAATATATGTAATATGAAATCTATCATTTTGTAACTGTGGACGTCTACCAACGCACTCACTACAAATTTACCGCACCCTTTTGTGTAAGTACGCGCAGTTTTGTTTCGTACTTGAACATTTACGATTATGCTTACTGGGTAGAGATTCGAGGATCCCCCTTTGTCGCGTCACTGTGGTGCACCTCCGAAAATTGACATCCTCTTATCGATACGCACTATGAGCCTCAACTCGCATCGTACCTGGTCCGGCGGGCCGGCGGCGGCCAGCGCGCGCCGCCACAGCGCGTGCGCGGCGGCCGGGTGCCCCGCCGCGAATGCCGCCGCGCCCGCCTCGTGCGCCACGTGCGGCGACGACGTGTCGATGCGCTCCCAGCCGCCCTCGCCCCCGCCCGCCTC
This sequence comes from Heliconius sara, assembly GCA_917862395.2. NCBI lineage: Eukaryota > Metazoa > Arthropoda > Insecta > Lepidoptera > Nymphalidae > Heliconius > Heliconius sara. The sequence goes on along the minus strand of OU860782.2, from coordinate 12,052,881 downwards.
CGCCTCTGTGGCCTGCGCGGGAAAACACACTCGGGTTAGTGGCTGTAAGTGCCCTTCGTTTCATAATAAAACAGATACAGTCAAATTATAACATGATCTTGAGACGTGTCCTTAACAAAACCAACAACACAACACAATTATTATATACAAACAACACCTTATCAGAACTGTGTAAGACCGCGGCGCGCGCCATGAACCGCTCGCACATGCTGACGTTGTTGAGCAGCGAGCACTCCACGCCCACGTACAGCGGCGGCAGGTAGCAGCCCGGCATCAGCTGGCTCGCCTGGGGGCGTTTGCAATAGTAAGTAACAATATTCAAAAGTCACGGAGCAGTGACTTACCACTAAGTTCCCTTTGCCTACTCTGCTGTATACGGGATACAGCATGATGTTGAAAAAAAAGTAATGTCTAATTACAAAAATAAATATGAATACTTAAACAAGTAGAGGTGAATGCTAGAGATGAATGGTGTGGAGATGTTACTGAATCATTAGAATCTAATATTATTAAGATTAGATCTTTTATATATTTTCGTTAATCATCAAATAAATTAAACATTATGGAGTTCATTTCCACTTGGAGAAATTAAATATTTAATATTTTGATTTATTTTACTCTGGTGACGAGTACACTGAACACGCAATTCAATCCAGAATTCAGAAAAAATTGGAGAACGGAGTAACGTAAGATTAGGTTCCCTCTGCCTCCAATGCTGTGTGCGGAATACAGCGTGATGCTAAAAAAAATATTATTACATTATTATTATATATAACTATAGATTACAATATATTATTATATATTGAAATTACAATTTTACCTAATATTTTAAAGTGCATTCCAATACTTAAAAAAAAATTACAGAGTATTTTAGGTATTTTTAAACACTTTAAAAGTGTCAATATCTACACTTAACAAAGAAAAGAAGTAAGTATTTCAGACGAGTACCTTAAAATAAGCAGCCATCGCCTGGTCGTGCTCGTTGTCGGCCGCGAAGCTGTGCCCGTAGGCGAGCCACACGCAGCCCGCGCCCGGCTCCAGCCCGCACGCCTTGCTCAGGTAGCGGCGGGCGAACTCCGATTTGCCTGTGTGGTGTGCTCAAATCTTATGTGTAGGTTCAATTTCAAATTGGGGATGTGTTTTCAGTTCCTCACTCTAGTACCAAGACACAACGCGGTCTGCAGCTTTTCAACAGGCAATCTCTCAGAAATTGGGCAGTCGTGGGAAATGGAGTGACTTACTTCTAGGTTACCAGATTTCCTCTAGGTTCCCAGGTTTACTAGGTCTGGGTACTCATTGGGTACTGGGTAAAACTAATAAAATAATACTCACCAATCAAATAATAATAGCATCCCACAGCATACCAAGCGGCCCACGACTGCGGGTACGCATCTACCAAGGCGTGGGCGAAGGCAAACAGTTCTGCACTTTTTTTTAGTTCCACTAAACATGCAGCCCTAACTTCAGGGCAGGTCCAGGGGCCGGCTGTGTCCAGGGATTTTAGGGCTTCGGCCCATTGCCCAGAGGCTGCTAGACTCCGCCCCCGTGCTTCGGCCGCCTCAACGCTGCGGGTTCGTGTTATATCTATTGCTGTTTTAATCTGATAGAAAAAAAATTATAATTGGTTAATTTATTCAATATGTAAGTTTTTAAGTTCATAGGGTAATAAAGGTATTAAATATTATTTTTTCAATGAGTTAAAATTTAGTTTTGAACTATGTAATAATTTATTTACTAAATGGAATTACTGTTATATTATTTTATATTCAATTTTTTATAAGTATTCTTAATAAATATTTTCTTTCCTGAGTGTGGGTATAACATTTCAATATAAAAAAAATATAAATAAAACAGTTATTTTGAAGCAACTCTGTCGAACAATGTACTTAATATTATTATAACATTTTTATTTATGAACCGATTTAAATAAAAGGAATAAGTATTTTACTTAAAACTTTAAAGAAGTTTGTCAAAATACAATAGTGAAAACTGCATTTAAATTGGTAAAGCTATTTCTGATATTATCGTGCACAAGCGCGCAGACAAACAGACAAAAAAAATTATAAATCTTTGTTTTCATTTTCATGCTCCCAATAATATATTTCAGAGATTCGGCAGATTTTCAGTGATTCGGCAGTAATTTGAAAATTTTGTGATTTTTTTATAGAAAATCCGATTTTTGAAGAACAGCTTAACTGTTTTGTTTGTGCATGTGATTTTTTTCCTCAGTGTCGCTCAATATTAGTAGGCATAGGGCCTTGTATAAAGTAATATTTCAAAAATATCAGGTTATAAATCTTGGAAATAACATGAGAACAAAAAAATTATCAAAAACTTTCAAGGGCTGTAGTGAAAAAATATACTGGTGTTTATTTCTAGAAGTAACTTTAAAAATACAAAAAAAAACAAAGTTAATAAAAGCAGTTTCATGTCAACATGTAAAAAAATGTACTCATATCTTGAAACAGTAAAGTAAGTAGATTAATTATTCTTATTATGCAAATTGGCTATACTTAAATAAATTTTTTGACACATTTCCATTTTTGTTTCAAACTCAGACAATGTTTATTGAGTAGAAATATTTTGATATTCTACATCTATGCTATATATGCGGGACTCGAACCTGCGACCAGTCCTGGTCGGTTTCCAGGAGACGCGGGTTCGAGTCCCACTACATTCAAATTTATACGTATTCTAAATAAGATGTAATGAAAAAATATATAGTACTTACATTACTATCAGCACCAGGCAGAAACAAATATTTATTTATCGGCGAGTACCGCAACAGTTTCTCTCTATACGCAACACGTAACAAAGTTGCTTCGGATGCACTCATTTGATTGTTTATAGGTAATGATTCTATCAGCTCACTTTCTGAAATTATTATTGAAATGCTCATGAAATAATCTACGTGACGAATGTCAATCAACATGTTGATTTTTTTTTTATGGAAAAGACCCGGCAAACGAGCGTGCGGGTCACCTGATGGTAAGTGACTATCGCCGCCCACGACCCCGTGCAACCCCAGAGGAGCTACAGGTGCGTTGCCGGCCTTTAAGATGGGTTGGGCGCCGGGGCCCGGCATTACCTGATGCGAAACGCAGTGGCATAAAGCCACTACTTCACGCCGGTTTTAAATACCGGGGGTGGTAATGATCCGGTCGAGTGTGCCCATGCGTGTTGCCATTGCTGGCGACGTGACTCTACCACACGATGATGGGAGCTGACCAGTGTGGATGGGAGATTCCATGTGAGGATTTCAGGTGACAAGTATAGAAGCTGATACAAAAAGGATCTTTTTCAATTTTAACCAGTAGTTTCCAAGATCTCTTAGCAAATTCAATCAAATACTGTCTTCGACTTTATAACTATATATTTATACTTAAGATTAATTGTATACTCTTACTGTTCTTTAGACTATTCCTTTAAATATATTGAAGTGAATGTTAGTTACACAATTATATCTTAAATTATGAGTTGATTTTGATGTCTTATGTTATATTTAGTAAACCTACAAAAATTTTATTAAAATCCATTTTTGATGTTATAAAAATGTATATGCTCGGATGACATTTTGATTTCTGATATTAAATAGGTACATATTGATACAAATTAAACTACAAATTAAAACTTTACATTCATCTAAATATATAGATCACCCTGATGTTCATTTCATGAGATCTGTTCGAAATTATTTGAGTTGAGTCGAGTTGAATTAGATAAGTAAATTTATAAGAAATAACGACAATAAATACCTTGACTAGGTGTAAGAGCATGTTGCTCCAACAATAAATCCAGGGCTTCATAACATGCACAATCGGCTCTCAATGCTGCAGTTAGTGCTTCGGCTGCAGCTTCTCTTCTTTCTAATGAAGACAGGGCCTTTGCTTGCCATATTAATACACCTGCTAGTGCCCTCTATTTAAAAAAATGTTTTAATTTTGATTATTCATTTTTTACTCCTATTTGTAAAAATTCTAATCTTTTAAGAGTAATAAAGAGTTATAATTTAATTTAAAATACTATAATGAACATAATATTTTTATAGTCTCTAAAACTACTTGTAAATAGCTTTGAACTGAATATTTTGGAAATATTTTAAAGATATTTTATTTAAAATTTTCAAGAAAGTAAACATAAATTGTCATATAATTTAAAAAATTGTTTACATATAAAGCAGAACTGTTTATAATGACACTGATTGTAGTTATATGATAACACAAGTGTAAATATTCCCTTAAATAAATTCATATTAGCAATATTAAATAATATTGTTTTACATTATGTGTTTGGTCCATACTCCTTGGCTCTAATAGTGCTGGTTCACATTCTTCTAAAATATTTATAGCAGTTGTAGGTTCTTTTGCTTGTATGTAAGCCCTCATCGCTACTCCTAAACACAAAAGATGCCTCCTAGAAATAAAAATAAAATGATATTTAGAATATATCATAATATAAAGGTATTTGATGAGATTTTAGGTTTTTTTATTCAGTCTCATTATAAATAAAAAAATAATTTAGTGTTTATATTGTAATAAGAGTGATTATCACAAAATAAAAATAACCACATAAACCAACATTCTTTTCGTGATAACATAGGCAAAATCTATAAATATATATAGAAAGATGGATTAGATGGAAAAAAAATTAACCTGTGTAATCCTCTAGAAGTAACAGCATGTGCTGCTCTATGAAGCTCTCCTCGAGCTAACATAGCACTTGCGAGTAACCATAGATCATCCCCACTGGCTACCGTTGGACCACTCGATGCAGCTGCAGCTGCTGCATCAGCCCAGAAAAATGCACTAGTCCATTGGCCCTTTACAAAAAAATAAGAAAATAGTTTATAAAAGGAAAAACACGTATATGTTTCCCTTAAGAATATGTGATAAAGTATTTTTTTACCAATTCAGTGTATTGTTTGACTAAAGACCGCATAAATTCAACATTAAGACAATCATTGCTGTTCCTCGTAGTAGACTCGGCTTTTGCCATGTTATGAATGATTAACTATATATATATGTACAAAATTGATTAGTATTGACACTGTACTAAATCGTAACAGTTACTTATTTCTATTCTTCTTTTACAAAAAATATTTAATTAGAAAGATATAACAGTTTCTTGTTTATGTATCCCGCCGTGACTTTGACATATTTGCACTAACTGTTGCCAGATACTAGAATTTTATTTTTCCTTGGGTATTTTTTTTATTATATTATTAATATAATATGTTCATAGATTATTAATAAATAAAATAATAAATATGAAAACATATTTCTGAAATAGTTATAGGCAAATTATTTTGTTCAGTTCTTGACGCATAATTTACCAAACAGATAATGCATCGCATCTATGTAAAACGTTTGGCCCAGTTATCCCATGCTGTCATTTGACAGTTTGAATTTTGATGACGGAAAGAAAAAGGTTATACACTGAAAAAGAGGGAATAGGCTGATTATGATTAAATTATTGTAAAAATAAATAGAATATAATAAAAGTGTTCGAGATTTTCTTAATTTGCAAAATATAAACATTGAATTCTAACTTTGTACATAGCCTGAGAGTAAAAAAGAGCTACGTGTCCTAGGTTAGGCCGTTAGGGAATCATGTTAGTATTGGCGTAACATGACTGAAAGAAAAATGTGCAAATTCTATAATTTGAATGTGCCTGACCGCCGATCCGGGGAGAGTGGGATTCACAACCATGTGAACAATAACGATGAGGACGATCGTAACCAAGACGATCCTCTACAACCTTATGTGCCCCCACACGAGCACAAGCTTGAATATAGTTATTGGATGTGGTTTTCAAGGAGGCCTCCGGCTAGAGAGCTCTCTGCAACCACTACTGGTTATGGACAGGTAGGTCAGGATAACATTTTTATTAATGATAACATACTAGAATTTTTCTAAAAATACTATTAATTTATAATACTTTGTTCTTATTTATTTACATACTTGTAAATTAAAATATATCTATAACACATAAATATGTCAAATATAATAATTATGTCAATTAGAAAATATTTTTATCCATTATAGTAATGTGATATACTAAATAATAATATATTGAATGATAAAAATTGTATTTGTAACTTAATTTTATTGATATTGTAACATAGTTTGATGCTCATTGTTGAAAAGATAGTATTTGCTTAAATTTAGAATATGATTCAATTCTAATTTAAAATATGTTTTAGTGTATATAAGTCAATATTTATAATATTTTGATTTAATTAAATTAAAACATTTAATAAGCACTGTATAAGTTATTAATATAATGGTGCTTAATTTGGAAATTGTTATAAGAACTCTCAAAGAGTTCAAAAATACGATTGTAAATCTAGAACAGGTTATTTATAATGTAATATATTTTTAAAAATTTTTGTACATATAGTATTTCTATTTATGGACAACACATAAAAGAACGACAATATAAAACAATATAAAACAAGACAACATATAAAAGAACATGTCAGAAGACAAAGTTAACAGGAGAATGGAGTAGTTTTATCTTTAAAAAAATTGACTCTTTTGACATAGCCGTTTATACAGTGACACTGATAATATTGTTATTGGTAAATTTTTGATTATAGTGCCACTAACCCTTTTACTAAGTTTTTCTTTTTTACAAAGTTAGTTAATTTATTTACCTCTAAAGTAATTTCCAGATTCCTATATGTAATCTGATAAAATATAACTAACTAACTGACTAACTGCATGATATATTTAAAACAACATAAGCTAATCATTTCTGTTAATTCTTTTACTTTTGTTTCACTGTCAAATTATTTTCAAAATATAAATTGAATCAAAACTATGTTTTAAATACAGGCTCTACGTCTGGTGGGTCGCGTGGGGTCTGTTGAACAGTGGTGGGGTCTTTACACGCATTTAGCGAGGCCCTCAGAGCTTCCTCCGCTGTCAGACCTGCACCTGTTTAAGTTAGGTATCAAACCCATGTGGGAGGATCCAGCCAATGTCAATGGTGGAAAGTGGGTAGGTGTTATGATGTTTTTATTATTTATGCATTGTATATGCTTAGAGTAAATTTAGAATTTTCTGTCCATTTATTATTTGGTGTCTTCATTAAGATCTATCTAAGGTAAAAAGTCTACTTTATTTTTTTTATAAATTGATAAAATTCCTTAATATAAAAAAATTCAAAAGGAAAAAAAAGTGATGTCATCATTTCATAGCATCATATAAATTGTATACTAACTTTCATTTTGAAAGTGACAATGCTCTTTAGTATCTTTATATAAATAAACGAATACATAAAATGTCATGAAGTACAGTTTTTTTTACCTGGCATATATGTCACAAAAATATCAAGATCTTTTGACACACTTCTTCTCTCTTCTTCTTTTGACACACTTTCTCTTTCTGAATTCTGTAGGCATTACATGTGTGTTGAGTGGCAGAACATTATTTTAATATTTAAAGTACTAAAAGAGTTTCTAATGTTTGAGGCAGTTGTGACGCAACAGCACAACATCTGAATATAAATGCAACTGCTATGGGTTCAATTCCATTTTGAGGAAATTAATTATTTTAATTTCCTTACACTGGTAACAATAAAACTGTATTGAGTTCCGTCTCTCAATTACTACCCTCTAATTTAGCTGTGAGTAAACAACTTGGTGTCTTGTCACTACATTCCCTCTGCCTACTCTGCTATATGAGTATATGAGGGAGCTATATGAGGGACAAAACAGTGTGATTAAAACAAATAAATATTTATAAAGAAATTATCTTTTTCAAGCACTCTTAACTGAAATAAACAGATAGTTTAGATAACCACTCAGTTCTTTACATACATATCATGTACTTGATAATAGGAATCAAATGCTGAATCTATTTTAGTTGTACAGTAGCAGATACGCTTCACGTCTCACTCTTATTGTTAAAAATGGCGGAACTTGCAATTTAAAATATGATGTATAATACACTTATGCAAAAGGGAAGCAAGACCAAAAAATATTTTTTTATTATATGTAAAAATATTTTTTTTTAATTTAAAAATATATTTTTTTTAACGACGTATATTCCTACTGGATAAAATATTATTTCTAACATATCTTATCTTTACATTATCAATTTTCTGTCCATTTAAATTTTAAAGACAATGATTTAAGTGTGGTGTAACTCAACGCCGCACTTGCAATTTATTGCTCTTGCAACATTATGAGCAATTTATCTCTTAGTGAGAGTTAAATGCTTATAATTTACATATTTACTATGTAATTACAGGCACATTTGTTACAGTCTAGTTAGTAAGTGTAGGTAGACTATTACTGTACTGTGTTTTCTGTATAGATTTTTTTATAGAAAACAGTTGTACCGGACTTGAAAGTAGCATTTTCGATTGTAGGCGTAATGGCTGTCCAGAATAGATATTTTTTATTTTTTCTGCATTCTGTAAACTAAATTACTCTGATAACAAGTTAGTTTACTCAATTTTTTAACCTAAAAATATTTACAGTATGTTTATAGTATTGATAAATAACTCTATATTTGCCATCTGAATTCACATCGTCTTGGAAGAGATGGTAAATCAAATAAATTGAATATAATAATACCCCCGAGTGGAGTCGAACACCTAACTGTCCCACTCATCGCACCATTATGATTTCTTTCTCTTCCTAACAGGGTAGGCAGAGAGAGAGTGGGAGGTAACTGAATTTCATAATGCTAGGTGCATTAAAACATCTAGCGTCCTTTTCCACTCAATTTTTGTACTTTTCGCTCAATTTTCCAGACAGCGTGTGAAATGGTTGAGATTAACGCCACGCCTTGACCTGTTATTGTCCTGTTACCATAGCAACAAGATAAAAGTAAATCATTCCTGCGAATAGGAATCGAACCCATAACAGTAGCTTTTACAGTCAAACACGTTACCATTGCGCCGTTATGACCTCGTCTTAAATTTAAAAATCAGGTAGGTACAGCGTGAACCTGCTCTCTGAAATCTCGCACACAGCAGGGTAGGCAGAAGGAACCTTGTGTTAAGACACTCCGTTCCCCAATTTCTGCCGAATTCTGGAGGCATTGCGTGTTGACTGGCAGAACAACGCCGCGCTTAGCGTCGACACCAGAGCGAAGAAGTAAATATTTCATCTCGAGTGGGGATCGAACCCACAACCAGTCGGTTTTACAGTCAGACCTCGTGCCGCTGCGCCACGACTGGCCTCAAGTGGTCTTAAATTAATTAGTAATTTAGTATTTCCTAGTAATTTACTATTAGGTACTGAATTAATAATCAAGTTTCTATAAAATATTTCCAGGTGGTAAGGCTGCGTAAGTCGCAGACAGGTAGAGCATGGGAGGACTTATGTATGGCGATGTTAGGGGAACAGTTCATGGTGGGCCCCGAGCTGTGCGGCGTTGTGCTTTCTGTTCGTTTTCAGGTGGGACAGTAATATAATCGAAATATATATTTAATAATAAATCCCGCACATAGCAGTGTAGGCAGAGGTAACATGGGAACCTAGAGTTGAGACAGTCCGTTCCCATTAAGACACTTCCGTTTCCCACATTCCGCCGATTTCTGGATGGAAAGTGTAAAGGATGAAACATTGTATAGTCCCGAAATTTTATACTTATTGATGTTTATTGCAAAAGGAATAAAATTCTTTTTTATTCATATCAATGTGCTTATCTATTTATTTCCTTCCCGAATGATTGAGATAATTCAAAAAATAATCTCATAATAAAGAAAATCTTAGAATGACAAGTATTTTTTTTCACAAGCACTCAGGATAATGATTTACTTTCTTTTTGTTACCCAAAGCTTTTTCGTATAATAGAAAGAAGAAGTCATTCTGGCACAGGGAAGAAGTGTTTCACTATAAATTCGATCGTTGTGGGTTCAGTCCTCATCCGAAGGAATGCATTATTTTCATTTCCTCAGTCTGGCTGGCAAAGTGTGGCAAACTCAACTCGCAAATTCGAGCGCGAATATACAGTATGGAGTGTGAAAATCTCTGCTATATGTGGAACGCGATAAAATATACACCACAATTAAATATATTTTTTTATAATATTTATTTATGATTCTAATTCTAATTTCCAGGAGGACCATCTAGCAGTGTGGCACAGAACGGCATCCGACATAAACGCAGCGGGCCGAGTGCGAGACGCCCTACGTCGTATACTACAACTGCCCGCCTCCATACCAATTGAATACAAAGCCCACGGCGACTGTCTACGTACTGCCAATGCTAGTGCCAGTGCTAGTAGTGCCAGCACTGGTGCCAGTGCCAGCGCTAGTGCTAGTAATGCCAGTACCGGTGCCAGTGGGAGTGGTAACACTCGCAATGACGATGAACGCTCGTAGCGAAACGCCCCCCCGCGTCCACGCCCGCCGAGACGCCTCTGATATGCCTTTTTGTATTTAATTAACAGAACTGAATTTGTAATTAACCGCAACTATTGTACATTTCAAAATTGATCAAACTTTTTAGTTGAATTTGGTTTTCTGTATATTTTTTTTTGATTGGAGTTTTGACATAAATAATATTTTTTAATATAAAAATAATGCTAAATACAAATAAAAAATTTCAATTAAATTTGTTTATACAATTATCAAGAAGTAAACTCAGTACAGCGGATTGTGTTACACTACTTTTGACACAGAGTGGACTTTAATAATGAAAATATATCCAAAACAAAGAAATACGACAGACTACATTTATATTTAAAATCTTTTTACCAATACAAAAAGCGATTTATATTAAGGAACAATACTTAGAATAATTGCATAAAAGTGTTAGTGAAATCATATTAAAAAGTCAAACTAAAAAAACAGAACAATTTGCAGAGATAACAAAACTCCAAATAAGTGACAATTACAATATTAAATTGGTGGTGAACAATATAATGGTGTAATAGATTTTTTACAATTGTATTGTGTAAATGTTTATAAATACATCTGATATATTGTGTTGTTTGTCCTTGCTTTTCCTTTGCTATGAAACCTGTAAAATTCATTCCGATGATAACTCTTCTCTTATCTTCTAATCTTACGATATCTTAACTTAAATCTTAAGATATATTTTAAGATTTGTCTTGTTTCTTGACATTTAATATATAAAATGTACAAAATGTAACTATGAGTTAATTTAAAATGCACCAATCCTATTGAAATTAGTATTTTGTGTAAATACTTTTTTTTGTAAGCTGATATATTTTCATATGAAAACGAAATTATAATGTGTTCGCTTTTCTAGTTTTGCCTATGTAATTACAGTTAATGTATTTTTTTAAGTATGAAACTGTTCATATAAGAAAACATTTAACTGTTTTGGTTTGGATTTATAATAGATTTTTAATAAATAAACAAATCTAAATTTGTGTTAAATAATAAGTGTATTTGGTTCATCTATAAAAAAAAATATTGAGTTGAAATGTATGTAGACAGTGTTTAAATATGACTTTTGTAAGCTATGTAGATAGAAATTGTGTTGTAATATGTTGAAGTTGCTCGGCGGGCGCCCCCGTTGCCATACACCCGCTCTCCTGTACAGTGGACTGCACGAAATAAACCATCAGACTTTTCGTATTTTGAATTTTTACTTTTATTTATCACCTTTTTTTATCGCCGTTTTTTTATATACGACAGGTTGTGGGTTCGATTCCCACTCGAGGAAATGAAATATTTTTAATATTGTCATTTTTATCACTCGACACGCAATGCCTCAAGCATCCGTCAGAAAATGGGAAAGTGTCTTAACACTAGGTTCCCAGGTTCCCTCTGCTTACCTCGCTGTGTGCGGGATACAGCGTAAGGTTAAAAAAAATCTATTGATAACCACTGTGCTGCAGCTGGAATATATAGGACAATGGACAATGCACGTCACTAGAATGAATATTAATTAACTTATTTATCTTTGAAATCACTATTATGCATTTGAATATTATAGTATAGACTTTTATAGGTACCTACTCGCATATCCGCTAAAAACATGGAGGCATGGGTATTTAAAAAACAAAATAAAAATAGTCCATATTATGTCTAGAAAATATATTTTAGTACATCAAAAATTTCAACAGACATTTATATTTGTTAATTAAAAATAAAAAATAAATGAACGACGTCGTTGACGTCGCGACGCTCTTATTATCGACTACAGAGACAGACGAATCTCATAAAACGTCTAAATGTTGCTAAACTAGACGGTCTAAATTTTTCCTACAATATCTTACAATAATTATGATAGGCTGTGGACACGTCACGTGAAAAATTCTGCACTTCTTTCAGATTGAAAATTTAAAATATAGTTCCAAAATTCAATTCTTTAATTACACCTTGATTTTACAAACAAAACAATAAGAGCTATGTAAATAAATTTAAAATTTCATAAAATTCGTTTCAAAAAATGGCCGCCATTGCATATATGTAAGTTTTACTGAACGTCAATTCAAAAGAAGTGTCGAATCACACGCAAATAGATAATAATAACACAATAAATTCAACAGTAACAATAAAAATATAAAATACAATAAAGCTTTACATATCAAATAGGCACATGGCGAACATATTGCTATACGATCCCACCAAACCACTGGATCGACACGAATATTTAAATTTTAAAACTAGCAAAAATGTAACAAAAATAACAATCGCATCAAATTATACATGACAATTAGTTATTATTAGGCCATTTAATTTTAGTCCTAGAATATAAAATATAAAAACTTCCGACTTATACCCTATTTTTCTACTATCTGCTAAGTTCTTGTTAAGTTACTGACAAATATTTCTGATTTTAAATCACCTTTCATTTAAAATAAAGAAAAGAAACCACACAAGAAATAACTGCCAGTTAAATTAACAGGAACTTATCCACACAGTAACGTCAAATAGGTATTTAAATTATTGATAAATACATACACAATTTATTAAATTTTGTGTCCACAACTCAAAACTGACATTTAGAGAAGGATCTTAGCGCTATCTTACACTAACTATATACATTTGGCAACTCACTTAGTCTATGTGTGGTGATATGCTCGGCGTAGGAAAACAAACCGTATTCCTATTGATATCAGAGACGGTTAGTGGTAAAGTGGCATAACTTACATATAAACATTTTTGTATTAATATAATTGTTAAATGTCGTTTTTATATATGTCTGGGGGTGGGTTCAAATCCTTCCCACAAGAAATTTGTGATTTATGTGTTAGATAGAGAAAATAAAGTGTATGGACGATTTCACAGACTCCACAGTTTTAAAACAATGTTTTTAAATAGAAAGTGAAGTGCTTGTGTTAATGAATATTTTTCTTATAAATTTGTATTTGTTGTTTATACACTTTACACAACTTGTTCTAAATATTTCAAATATAAGTTATACCACTTCAACACGATCATTCTCATTCATTTAATATATGCATATAAAATCACAATAATTATAATATATCTCATTAATTGTCTATGTTAGTCGCGTGCGAAGCTGTTGAGGCCTTGTCTTTATATAGTTATTTACTTATTGTAGAACGATGCTACCAAGTAGTACTACTTTATGTTCGATGATAGCTTATAAAGTTAAGCTAACAGATAACATTTAATTTGTTTTGATATTAGATAAGGAAACAATTAAAAAATATTAGAATTGCTAATTAAATAATTGAAATAAAGCGATATTAAAATATTGAAATTGCCAATTTATTAAAAATGAATGAAAAAAGGGGCTCACCTAAAAGGCAAGACGAATAATATATGACATTTATGTTACTAGTCTATAATTTCGGATGGACAATACCTCATAAAACTTTCATCTAAAAACTAAACAGTAAATAAAAATATAAATTTAAAAATAAAATTTATACAAATGATAATAAAAAAATAATCATTATATACTCGTATGGCCACGAAAGTTTAAATAGAGTATATTTATTCGTGACTATATTAAATTATTTCGTATGACTAAAAATTATAAATGCAATAATGCATGGCGAGACAGTATTGATTTTTACAATAATAACAAAATATTTACACCAGTATCATTTAAAATAAAAATAATCCAATATAGGTTTTTTTTTCAATTCGAATTAAAGTGAAATATTTTTTATTTGTGGTTCAATCAATTTCGTTATTATTTTTTTATTTCCTTTTTTTATAATAAAGTAAAAGATGAGCAGGTATAGCCTCTTTTAATATTGTTTTTTGTTTAAATATAAAATAATTATGAATACAATATGTTCATCATCGAGTTGTGTTTTAATTTACAAATGTTACAAATTAATAAAATATTTCTTTTCTCATTCAGTCACTTGTAAAAACTACTAACTAAAACAACTGTAATTTTTCCCATGTTTCTTTAATAATAAAACGTCATTTTTGGATTTGCTCAGAGGTTTATAAAAATTTTTTTTCTAAATATTTTCGATTGCAAAAAATTGACATATGTTATATATAAATAAGATTTTTAAGCGGCAACCTAAAATTGTTATTAAATAGAGATCCTATAATTACACATTAATTTAAAAGTTATTCAACAATTTACGTTTGAAAAGCTTATAATTGGACTTATAGCTAACTTATGTCATATTATTTGATATGACAATAGGGAAAAAGTCCTATTTTATAAAGATATAGTAAAAGTGGAGTTCATTTTAATGATCTACTCAAACTTTTATAAGACTAACATCTAGAAAATAATACATATCGCTATTTAAACGAAATGTCATTCAGCCGAACGCAGAGCCACTATTTAGCGTTTACCTGAGATTAATTCATTTGTTCGCTGACTTAATGTGCATTAAACGCTAATTAACGTCTCTAAGACAGACTGTCTGTGTTAATTTACGCGTTATCTATCCCTATAGGGATATATTTGAGAATGCAATTCTCGTGTTCTTCCCCCATTTTATTTTAGGTCACAAGCCCGTGGCATTGCACGGGAATCGTATCAACGACCGAACCGCAATCAGGTGTGGTTCCTGCATTTATGATATTCATTATTTGTGGCCAAAGGTCACATTTTTACTTAAATAGCATTAACTGAAAGATCAAATTATAACAAACAAAAAGTTTTTAATCAAAATCAAATAAATAAAAATTTACTAATTTTGTGAATATGTAACGCAAAGGAGTACAGGTGGTGGTATAGTATTAAAAATTTTGTATGTCTATATCTATAAAGTTGTCCATAAAATGAAATAATACTTTAATATAAAAAATAAATTTCAAAAAAATATACAAAAATACTTTTAAAAACTCCATTATAAATGTTATTACAGTTATAAAATCAAGCGGTATTTGAGCCTGCACCTTTTTGCTAACACACTCTTACCACTATTCCATGATATTCCATGTTTTCTCCCAAAAATGAATATATAATAAATGACATATGTATGTACAGAAAAAAATATGTTTTATTTAATATATTAAAACTAATGTCTCAAAATGGCATTAAACTAATGACCACCGACTATTTTCTGAAACCTTTTTCTGTATCGCAGAGAAGACTGAGGGGACTTAGTGTTAACACATTCTGTTCCCCAACTTCCAGTCAATTTTCAAGAAATCATCTTGTTACCGGAGCTAGGAAATTAAAATAATCAATCCTCCAAATCGGAATCGAACCCACAACCGTCGCATCAACCAAACAACCAATAAACTAACTCTCAATCCAACAGGCCATACCATATTTAAATATATGATAATAATGTATAATGTAATCAATCTTTCTAACCTAATTGTACTTTTATTTCAACTTATGCGATGATTGTTAACGGAAATATTAGATATTTTTACTATTAAAGGAGAATTTATAAAAAATTAACACACATTCATATGTATTTACAAAACATATTAGTCATGTCTATTCATAATGTCATAAGAAACTTAACTTTAACTATCTGAGAAAGTAAAAAAACTTTTTATTATACTTAAATGATGTTATTTTATACAAAATATAAATGGCAAAAAGACATAATATTTGTACTATGCAGCAATGGAACGCGACCTGTGCATTCATATAGCAGATATATTTCAAAATTTAAAGTAAATTTCAATAAAAAAAAGCTTATTAAAAAAAAATTAAATAAAAATATGAAAAATATACATTTTGTTTATTATTGACAAACATATTGCTTTTTTATGTATGTTTAACAAGATACATAAGCAAAAAAAAATGTTCAAAATACAAAATAATGAAACTACACTTAAAATTCATATAAAAAAATAAGTTTTAATTTTACTATTAATTATTTATGAATTATATTATTTAACTAAACAGAAAAGATATTATATATAGACAAAATATATCTTCTAAAATCTGTTTGCACTTGGGTACCTGTTACCTAACTATGTACATATTACATGTCATGTCATTAACTCTAATGACATGACATGTAATATACAAAAACCTTTTTTACCTATATTAACCTAAAAAAAACAGTCTACAATTTAGAAGACACACAGGTTAATTTTTATATAAACATAAATTGCATTACAGAGAGCAAATTGTTTTGACAATATTATAAAGTTTTTATTATTTATGAATTTAAGTTTTTTTTGTCGTCTTAATTATTTTTATAGTCAATCAAAATTAAATAATGCTTTATTCAATTAGGCCATTTCAAGCACTTTTGAAATTAAATTCCTTTTTGGCAATTTTTTAACATTAATATGAAATTAATTTATCACATAATTAACCTCACTGTGAGCGTGCACACATATATAGCATTTAAAAAACTATAGTCTTATGTTTAATTAACATGCATTTCTTCTACACCATAGATCCCATCACTGAAATAATAATAAAATAAAATCAAAGTAAACGAACCAAAAGAAAAATCTAAGACATGAAATGATTTCTCAACGACACACTCCGTGAGGCGGCGTGCGATGCTCACAGCAGTATGAGCGGCAGGTCCCCCGGCGGTCAGCAGGCCAGCAGCGGCGCGGTGTCGGGCGGCGCGCGCGCGGCGGGCCGCTGCGCCTCGATGCGCTCCAGCACGCACGACGCGGACAGGCGCGCCTCGGCGTCGTGGTCCCAGCACTCTTCCATCGTGTCGCACAGTACCGACAGGCCCTGGAACATTACATCTTTGTGGATTCCATTCACATTCAAACAAATGAAAAAAATATTATTTAATTTCTTCGATCTGGTGTAGAGGCAAAGCGCGGCGTTGAGTTCTGCCACTCAACACGCAATTTCTTTAGAATTCGAAAAAAATTGGCAAGTAAAATGTCTCAACACTAGATTCAAGGATATAGGATTCAATTTAGATACAAGGATACAACGTGAAGCTGAAAAAAAAATATAATAGTAGGTGGCATTATGTGTATCAAAAAAATGTTGGATGAAATTACATTTTTATATTAAAAAAGGCAATAAAATTGTAACGTTTTGTGTAAAACTATCACAAATAATAGATAGCTACCTATATGACGTAAACTACAAAAAATAGATTATATTCAATATTGTAAATTGTAATCTGCGGATATTTGCACAGCTTAACTTAAAAATAAGTGTATATTTTTATAATTTTTTTTTTCTTCATAAATTTTTTTTAAATCCATTCATGTTAAGATTTCATTTCATACATTGCAGGTTAACTCAACTTCAATAAAAAGATCATCACTTTGTAGCAATTTTGGAGGCCATGCACTTCTGGCATGGAACCTTAGTGTTGGTTTATTGGCCCTTTAGTCTTTCTGCTAAATTTTCTCTAATGGAGGAGGTGGAGTAAAAAAGTCGAGGTCTATGGTTTTGATTATTTTTAATATATTAGATTTATATGTGCCTTCAACACAATCTTAAATTATTAATTATTTTTATAGCATTTTTTTTGGGAATTATAGAAGGGTTCGACGAAGTAAGAACGTTAAAAAGTAAGAATAAAAGAATATTGTATATAAACTTACACAGTGATCCCTCCACTGTGGCGGTATGCTCGGCCTCAATTTCCTTTGCACGACCGCCTCTTGCATTTCTTCTAGGCCTGGATGTGAACCCACTTCCTCCTCGAGTGGGAGACGGTATTGTGCCGTCGCTTCTATGTTGCCATCATTGCATCTTGAATAAAATATTTTTTCTTATTGTTTGTTTGTTGTTAAAAATGTTTAAAATGTTTAAAAATATTTAATAAATACCATTCCCTCTTGCCAAACGATAATTCTTAGTAATTATCTTTGGGTGGCGGAAATTTGTAAAAATCTCTCTACAGAGATGCTAACAACATAAATAAGTTAAGGTAAGAAGTTAAGGTAACAACAAAATTTCGACGTAGCTTGATGAGAACGTATGGCTTAGTGGTCAGAGCGCCTGGTCGGTTTCCAGGAGACCCGTTACGTAAAAAAATTTATACGTTTTCTAAATAAGTATTCATCTTGTTCTTATTCTTAACAGGGTAAGCACAAATAAAGCACCATACAGAACAGAACTAGCTAAAACACACCCATCAATAGTTCAAGTATCAATATTACCTGGAAGAGATCTCCCACAGGACCAATGCACACGCATACATATCTATTCTCAAAAATGCGTCTTTAGTGAAATTTATGGCACCATCCAAAACTTCTGGCGCCATATATCGGCGTGTTCCAACTTGCCCATGGGCATCTCCACAGCCGTGCCCAGCTTCGAATACTAGAGCTAGACCAAAATCTGCTATACAAGCACTTAAATCCGCCTTTAGGAGGACATTCTTGGATTTGAAGTCGCGATGCGCGATAGCTGGTTTGCCGCCATCTTCTTCGTGCAAATGGGCCAGGCCACGGGCCACGCATGCGGCGACACGCCACGCTTCAGGCCATGTCAGAGTGTGGCTTTTTAGGTAATCACAAAGAGAGCCCTGTAATGTTTAAATTTGTATGTAAAATATATCGATATTAATATGTAAGATACAAAAAAAACAAAATATGAATAAAAAATACAATATTCGAAGGAAAATTAAGAACATCTAAAATGAATAAGTGAATTTGGCATCTGAATTTAATTGATTTCAGTAAAATAATTAAACAAGTCTCATTTAATTTATAGGTATATTATAAATGCGACGGTTATCGGTTCCATCTTACATCCCACTTGCAATGGCAATGATTATAATTTCATTTCTCCATTTCCCCGCTATGAAAGTCGACGCGCGGCGTTGAACACCACAAACACACAATGGGAAACAGTGTCTTAACTCTGCTGGACAAGACAAAGTGTGAATCTGCTTTTATATTTATTTTATTTAATGCAGTAGCTTTTTTCCATTATTAAATTTTATACTTATAATAATTCAACTATAGTATTTTTATCAGCTTTACAATGTATCTCAAGCAAAGTTGGATATACAAAAATATTTTTTTCCCCATTATATAGATACTTCCGTTCCCCACCAATTCTGATCTATTCTTAAAACGTTGCGTGTGCGTGTATCAAAATATTTCATTCCTCCGAGTGGGAATCGAACTAACAACCGTGGCATTTGCGCTGGCACACCTGTACCCCTGCGCCCGACGGCAAATATATTAAAATAAAATTAAATTTTCAAACATCTTTGCTTTAATATTAATACATGCAAAAGAGTATGATTGATTTCCCTTGTCCCAATTGAGACAAAGTGCAGCGACAATGTGTCTTGTCCGCAATTTGAGGAAACAGCGGGAGCTATAAATAATACTATAAAACTAAGCATCATTATATATAAGCACATATAATTGTTAGCATCTAGTATAGCTTTTCTATATGAACTTTCAGTCATTAAAATGTTATATTTAACTGGCCTGTTGATCTAGATATGGCAATCAAATCGAAAATTGGCCTAACACCTGTATATTATAATAGCTTTACTATATTTGGACATTATTTTATTTATAAAATACTAGAAGCTCAAACGCGGTTTCACTCGCTTAAACTTATATTACAATTAAAGTTATATATATTTAAATATAGGTTTTTTTAATAAAAACAAATATCCTGAGTCCTTTCTCATTCACATATTGATATTAGTTTTTAACTAACCAAACAACAAGTGTCATATATACTTCATAGTATATTTTTTTCGCTTCACGCTGTATCTTACATAGAGCAGGGTAGGCAGAGGGAACCTAGTGTTAAGAACTGCCTTAAAAGGCGGAAAATGGAAAAGCGGAAAATTGCAGTCCCTTTTACGCCTAATTTTCGAGATATTGTGTATTGAGTGGTGATTTCAACACCGCGCAATGTCTTGGGATCAGAATGTGGTAAATAAAATAATCCTTTTCCCCATTGAGAATTGAACTCACAATCGTCGCGTTTACAGACAGTATCTGAAGTTGTGTTCGTGGTGACTGTGAATTACCCTTTAGTTGACTTTCTCTGAATAAATTCAGAAAATAGAAGTATTTGTATTAATTGCAATGTAATGACAGTTAAAAAAAACTACTTAATATAGCTTTTGCAACGTGATTGCGACACACGAAATACGCCCCAAATATAATAAATATTACAACATAGCACATACCTTCTCATGATAAGCAGTGATGAGCCAATACTCCGCTTGCAAATTGTCGCCTTTCTTATCAACCCCGATATAATGCAGTATATCAGGATGGTCCATTCTCGGCAGTCTGTATATTTCCTGTTCGGCCAACCAAGACTGTTTATCTTGTAACGGAAACACTTTGACAGCAACATCACGTTGTCCCAACTTCGCACGCCACACTGCGCCAAATCTGCCACGAGCTCGCACTTCACACAAAGTTATTTGGTTAAGAAGACCTCCCGATTCACTATCCATGCCGCCTCCAGCAGATGGAGGCCTCGATAATGATGCCTCCCCACTACCTAGTTCAGCAAACGAGCTTCCTTTACGTTTTCTGTATAAAAGGTAGCATCCCACCAGTACAGCAAATAGCAAAAACAATGGTGTCAATGTATATGCTATAACTGCAGTAGTATCATCTTCAGTAGTTGGTAAAGACGACGCTGGTATACGTGCAGGTGGTAATTCCGTTGGGGAAGCCGTACCAGCTTCCAAGCCTGGGAAAGTTGCATTTTCGTTGCACATATCCCCTTCACAGCAGCAGTGTAGTAATGGTAGCTTCACATTATGCTGTCTACATGATGAGACTCTGTCGTTACATGCCACTGTGTCCAGGAAACATCCCTTCACTTTAACTGTCGCTGTATTAGTTATATTATCATAGTGCCACACTACAAAACAGTGGTTGCTTTTATCTGGCTCAGTTGGCAAGCAAGCATCTTTTATAACTGTCCTCGGTGGACATGTGGAATTTTCTGACTCTTCACATAAAGAAACACTACTGTTAAAGAATTCACAATATCGAGTTTCAATACGTCCTTCTT
Organism: Heliconius sara; assembly: GCA_917862395.2. Lineage (NCBI taxonomy): Eukaryota > Metazoa > Arthropoda > Insecta > Lepidoptera > Nymphalidae > Heliconius > Heliconius sara. Next base: position 12,031,585 of record OU860782.2, on the reverse strand, counting down.
TAGGCCTTGGAGGTAAATTTTCATCAGTTGGTGGAGCCCCAATTACTGTTTTAAGGGAGCCTAAAACATAATAAAAGTGAAAGTTATATTTTGCACCTAATAGAATATAGCTGTAAGAAACATGAAGACAAAAGATAGTAGCCAAGTAATTGTGTGTATGATGTCCACTCGAAGAAGTTAAATATTTATTTAAAATAATATTTTCATTACTTTCATTACTTTTGTGCTGAGGAAAAGCGTGCCGTTGAGTTCCTGACACTAAATATGCATTGCCTTCAGAATTCGGCGGAAAATGGGCAACAGAGTGTCTTAACACTTGGTTCTCTTTGCCTAACCTGTCTTACTTGTGATACAATGTAAAACTGTTTTCATTTTTTAAGAAAAATTAAGTGGATTAAATTTTTATTATAAGTCAAAAAATGTGAATGTTGCTGAATCAGCAGTATAGGATTTTCTCATACATATATTTTTTTTTACATTTTTTTTATTATTATAAGTCAATTTATTTCCCACTCTCTGTCAAATTTTCAAGACACTGTATGTTGAGTAGTGATACTCAATAGCATTCTTTAGTCACTTGGTCAGGGAATATATTAATATTCTCCACACATGGAGATCAAGATCACAACAATTGTCAACTGTCCCAATGTGCCAAAACAGCTTCTAAATTTTAAAAAGCCCTTATATTAGTAAGAATTGAATATAGTATTTAAATGATTGTATTCAGATTCTAAAGTAGCGGGTTGATCAAGGTTAATCGAGTCTATTGTACTGAATGAAATAAACAACTACAAGATCTCACATCAAAAATGTAGCAAAATATTTGTTAATTTAAATATTAACAGGAAAATATGTTTAATTTATTAGTGGTTATAGGAAGTGACCAAAACTAAAACAGTAAATAAAAGTGTAGAATAACAATTTAAATGTGTTAAAAACAAAGTATTACTATAGTTGTAGCTATTTGAAAGAATATGCCCCACATCTTTAATGATAATATTAAAATAAAAAAAACAAAATATGTGTATAAAATAAATAAAAACAGTAGGTAGGTACAAATATTAGAGTTGACATATAAAATAAAAGATATATGTTTTTATTTTAAATTAAAACAATCATATATTAACAATGTAAAATTGATAATAGTAGCTAAAATTAACATAACGATTTTAAAACAAATTCGAAGCATTTATAGTATAACTACTATAATACAATTTTTAAACAAGTTATTTCTACAACTTTTGTTAACCTACATTTGATAGACAACTAAATAAAGCCTCCTTATTAAAATTGCATGCTCCATAATCTGATTTGTGAGTCTAGAGTATCAATTGAATAATCGGTCGGAAGATATATGTTTGGTATGCTACTTACCTAGGACTATCACAGACATAAGCATTAATATCTTAGAAGCCATCGTTGAAGGGCTGATGGCGGGATTAGGCACCGCCGCCCGACTGGTCGCGAGAATCCAATGTTATTTTTATACACATCAAAAGTCTATTTAGGAATTCTCCAATATAAGTACATGACAGATCGTCGACCAAACAACGAACATTAAAATTGTACAAGTTGGCACAAAACAATCACTGTATAACATGAAATATGATACACATAAACAATAAAAACGTTTAAGTTCAATAATTGAGTATACAGCTCTGATTCAATCAAGGTTTAGTAAAAATAATAGAACAAACAACTAATCAAATCACAAGCTTCTCTTTTTGACATTTGCGGCCATAGGGATGCCATGTTATAATTTTCATAATTTTTTTCCAAACTTGAAATAAGTACGGTACGTTAAATTTTGATAAGTATTTGTGTCATATTTTTAAAAAATGCATTTGTAGTCATTAAACACACAGTTCATAAATTTTGTGGGAAAAGAAATTCAGTTTTTATTAGAAATAAACGGCAAATTCAGTAGTTACTTAGTTATATTAGTTTAAACATTGGTTAATTATTTTTTGATTATTCATAAATTATTTTACTTTTACTAATTTAATTTGCCTCGTTTTTAGACTTTTATCGTCTTCGTAAAGATTTATATTTTATTGTTTATCGAGTATTCTTAATAATAATTATATTAAGCTATGTAATTTTTCCATTGTAAATTAAAAAATATAGCATATTAAAAATACGTATAACTGTAATTCGACAATTCATTTATGAAACAAAGTAATACCATTCAAAGATTATCTTAAATAATTTTTGCCGGTATTTTTGATTCAAATGTAGTGTAATTGGATTTTTTTAATGTAAGAAATGATTTTTCATGTAAATAATTTATTAGTATTATTATTAGAGGCCAGTCGTGACGCAGATTCATAGTTGCCAGTAAACACAACTGGTTATATTTTCAGTTTCAGTTCCTCGAATGGGGATAGAACCCACAACCAGTCGATTTTGCAGTTACACTGTCTCTGCACTACAACCTACCTCTCGCTCTTTTGTTTTATTATTTCTTTAAATTCTAGAATAATGATTTTATAAATGAAAAATATTTATGATATTTCATTATTTTCATTACAAGATGCTAATATAAAATATTTAATAGGTGTAAGGTTCAAAATATCACATTCAAAGTTCATAGGATGAGAAAACTTATTCTTAAAAGGAAATACAACATACAAGTAAAAATGTATTCTTTACAATTTTATATTTTTTTGATTTGTAATAATAAATTTTTTAAATAGTATATATTATTAGTATTATATTTACTTTATCATCAAAAGATTTCAATGGATAGCCTCCAAACTAGAAGCAACTATGGCTTACATTTCTTGATAATTAGTACTTCCTAATACCTTTCAAACCATACAGATGATTTATACCATTTGAAAAATTCTTTTCTTCTTGTTGCCAATGGTGACAACAATTATAATTATATTTTACAAATGGAGCCTTTTCATATTACACTTTCCAAAATGTTCATTGTTGTTGCTGTTATGCTTGTGGATCACACAGGCATAACACGTCTTGTTTCAGGTCATGGTCAAGTCATTTAGTCTTGTTTCAATCTTGTGTCATGTAATTTAAGCACACAAAGTGGTAATAATTTTGATGCACTATCTACATTGATTCATTATGATGTTAATGTTGTAATTGCTATTTAAAGAAGTTATACAGTTTTCTATCTTTATACAATAGGTCAATTATTCTTGAATCTTGTCTTAAGTTCTTTAAATATGTGGTATTGATTCTGTTTCTAAAGTGTCTATTGAACAGCAATATCTAGTAAATATTTTCTCCATTTTACTACAAGGAATGAAGGCATATACTTGTTACTTATTGGTAGACAATGCTTAAAATAGAAAATAGTGCAATAAGCAATCATTGTGACAAGAGCAAATGTGATTAGTTACATATTTTAATACAAGATGCTGACAGTCTCCCCAAAGGATTCAATAGAGATGGACAGACAACATTTTTGTATTTATATTTGTTTATAAGTATAATTGTTTAAGCAAAACATCCCAAATTGTAAGCTGACAGTGAATACAATTTAAATAAAATCTCTTCTATTTTACATACAAAACACAATCAGTGATACTTTCTAAAATATCACTAATGCACAGCATAAAATGCCCTACAACATCATAAACACTCCCATCAACAATATAGTCACTGTAAATTTAGATTTTGGTTTTAATTCAACGTTTTTAAAATATAGTCGATTTATTAGTCTCTAAGAATATACCATTTCCTTACTGTCGAGTAATTAAAAAAATACATTTTTAAACCTAGGCTCAGGCATAATTCAATAAATAAATAATATTGATATTATAATTAAGATAAACAATAAAATAAGTAATATATTAAATTTATAATTGCAAGCAAGTTACCGGCGACAATAACAATACGCAATTGCAAATTGCAATTTGCACTTTGCAGTTGACAATTGACATTTAGTGTTTTAATACATTTACGGCCTTGGATACCAGCAAGTTGGCTTTTTAATACAACACAAAATGACATTGATTTCTGTACCAAAAAAATATTACTTTCTTTTTTTATAATACTACAAACATCGGTGATGTTTAAAAAATTATTCCATCTCCTCGAGTGGGGATCGAATCCACAACTGGACTGGTCTCTACTGCAGTGAATCAGAAAATATTCGTTATTCGCTCTTTCGCCTCGTCCACTGTTATCAACCTCATACATACTTATTTAGAAAACGTATAAAAATTTGAACGTAGCGCGTCTCCTGGAAACCGAACAGGCGCTCTCATCTGCTGTGTGCAGGATACAACGTGAAGCTGATTTTATTTATCACTAGCGGCTCGCCAGCGGCTTCGCCTCTTTAAACTACATGATTATTGATTTAATAAGCAGAATTGATTGAACAACACCAGAACGAAGTAATGGAAATATAAATTTAAGTAAATATTTCATCTCGTAGAGTGGGGATCGAACCCTCAACCAGTCGGTTTACAGTCACACTTTGTGCCGCTGCGCCAAGACCAGCCTCTAAAAATGACTTGTTATATGATTTTTTATTACTGTTATATTCTTATACTAGCAGCCCGCTCGGGGCATCGCCAGCTGAAACTACATGATTATTGATTTAATAAACAGAATTGATTGACAACTATAACGACTTCTAATGTTATTTTTTTACTACATTATCGTAATTTGTATAAGAATTTTTGATTGTTTTGAATTAAAAAATACGACCAATGTTGATATTTAATATTTATAAAATACACATAAAGCTAATTATTTATTATAGGTATATATTTTTGTAACGTTACGTTCTTTTTATCTATGTTATGTAAGTCTCATCAGTTAAATGTGCTGATGTCTCCACTAACAATGCCTTGAGTTCATTTAAATGACGATAACTTTTTTTTTAATGAACCGATTTTGATGAAAAAAAAAAACTTTAATTATTAATTTAAAATAAAGCAATTGGTGAAATTTTTAAGTAAATTGGTTTAGTATTTTCAGAGAAAAATGTGACCATACGTATAGACCGACAGACAGACAGACAGACAAGAAATTACAAAAATATATTTTTGCTTTCTATTATTCTTTTTAAGTGCCCCTCTATTCATTTCAGTCAAAATTACTAAATGTACAGACAAGATATTTTTACTGTCCTATTATATATAGAGATAGAGATTAAGATTTTATGACTAATAGGTAACGATAATTATTTTAAACATTTTTTAAAGAGTTATTCATAAAGATACATTTTCCTTGTCTTAAATAGAAGGAAAATATAAAAATTTTACCGTAGCCAGTTTCCTAGAAGTGTAAGTTTGTGTTCACGCTACTTTCATTGTTTTACCTCATCTTAAGGATAATAATAGCTAATATAGAATATATGGTTCATTTAAATATAGAGACCAGTCGTGGCGCAGGGGCACAAAGTGTGACTGTGCGTGATAGATTGTGTGTTCGATTTCCACATGTAGAAATTAATATTTAATATTTTCATTTAATTGCTCTAGTATAGACGCGGCGAGGCAAGACGCAGCATTAAGTTTTGCTAGTCAACACACAATGTCTTTCAAATTCGGCGGAGAATGGAGAACAAAGTGACTATCTATTCATTCAATCATTTCAAGCGGGCGAAGCCGCATCCGGGTCCGCTAGTTTATATACACATATATATATATATATATATATATATATATATATATATATATATATATATATATATATATATATATATATATATATATATGTTGTTGTCAGTTTTTAATAGGATTAGTAACAAAATATAAGCCTAAATGATCATAATAATCTGAAAAAGACCTAATTTAAATGAACAACATAATAAGTAAACGGAAACAAAGTAAAATATTAAAAAAACTGAACAAAACCAGCTACATTATCAATATTATCAATGTAAAATAAACATTAAAAAGTTTTAAAATTAAATTTGCTGTGCTTTGTTTTTGCAAGTGCATGTGATTATTTTTTACATAATACTCAAATACAATAAAAAATGATTTAACATTTTTTGTCTCTGTCCATCTGTCTTTTTATTTCCCCGAGCTAATGTCCAGAACAACTCAACTGATTTTTATTGGACTTTCAGTGATTGATTTTACTGATTTACCCGGGAAAAATCTTTTTACACGTTTTCTTGCGCGCGTACATAGATACTATATGAAATAACTAAACTCCTTTCTACATTAAATTCGATAATTTGTGCGAGAAATATCAAATAAAATCCAAAAAAACTACAACTACGATTTATTAAATGTATAACAATTGTGTAGATAACTGAAATAATCGACCATTCTTTCCTTAATACTTAAATAATATTATGCCGATGCCGCGCGGGGTTGAAACTTACACCACTCTCGCTACTCGGATAAGCGAAGAACCAAAGAAAAAATATAAATTAATAATAAACAGAAAATAACCACATAAAAATTCCCAATACATCTAAAATGTTTAAAAATTTACAAAATCGTCAACGTCGTCTGCCTTGCGGTTGGTCATACCGTGCGGTTCGTAGGCTAACTCATTTTGAATCAGTGATATCTCCATCAGTATTTATTAGAATGATGTATAGTAAAATATAATTTTAATCTAGGTGGATACTATATGAAATAACTAAACTACTTTCTACTATTATATTAATGCTAAGGTGACTATTATATTTATTTTGATAAGGATTTAACACGAAATTATAGAAAATACATTAAAAGTAATCCAAAAAATAATTAAATATATTAAAATGGTTACTGTGGTTCAACCTTCAGAGATAGACATAAATCATCGTGGACTTTTTTATATGAGTATTTTATCACATTTGAATTAGCGGTTTGGCCCTGATTGCGTAAAAGACAGACAGACAGACAGAGTTACTTTCGAATTTATAATATGTATGTATGAATTTGGAAAAAATAACCATAACAAAATAGACCGATTTTTACGGATGTGTTTCTACCCACTATGGTAACTATGGTACCGATATATTCGTAATAACTAGTTGGATGAGAAATTTTCCCAACATGCAATATGGTGTCAAGGTACGTCTATTGATCTCTCTATAACACTTAGTGACACTACGAATGCAATGCATGAATATTAATAATTCAAGAAAAAAAGTTCACTGTAAAATCTGTATTACAAAGAAGGTTGAAACTGGGACGATTTAAGTGCTGTATGCTAACATCAGTATTCACTTATGCAATGCATAGAAAGAAAAAATGTAAAAAAATATAGATTATTATGTATATCGTATAATATTATGTGTTTATAAAAAAATATATATTATAAAAATGTTATTATTAATAGAAATTATGTATTGTAATCCGCAATTGTGCAGTTAAACAACATTTGACTGTAACTGCGACCGTTAGTGGTTCAAATATTTTAATTTTCCCGCTCTGGAAAGGCATAATGCGGTGTTAAGTTCCGCCAGTCAATGTCAGAAAGTTGATAATAATGCTTACATAACTATTTGCGGGATACAGAATGAGGCTACTTATTATATACTACACTATATACTTATTATTTAAATACTTTCTAGATTTTTTACTTCTATTGCGAAAAAAAATCAAATTAAAAAGGTTGTAAGGAATGTATTCAATTAGATACTTGTTCTATCTATAAAGTACTTACTTGTTCTATCTATGTATCTTATCGTCATTCAAAATAGGTCTTGGTCAGATGTTGGGAATGTTTATACCCAGTCCAGTCCAGTCCAGTGGCCAGTCGTGGAGCAGTAGCATAAAATGTGACTGTAAAACCGACTGGTTGTGGGTTCGATCCACACTCGAGGAGATGAAAATATTTACTTATAATAAATTTATATTTCTATTTCTTCGTTCTGATGTCGAGGCTAAGCGCGGCGTTGAGTTCTGCCACTCAACACGCAATGCCTCCAGATTTCGGCAGAAAGTGGGGAACGGAGTATCTTAACACTAGGTTCCCTCTGCCTACCCTGCTGTGTGCGGGATACAGCGTGAAGCTGATATTTGATTTTTTTTTTATCAAAAATACCAATAATCAAGATGCTTTGATTAAACGCACTATTGACATACCGCACTTTGTGTAACTTTAAGATTTTTATATAATTTAAATACAATATACTTTTTTTTATGTATTTTTAATTTCCTTTAAAATTTACCTTGTAACTGTAAAAAATATCAACATAATTACTTATAATATATTTACACAAATTAAAATATTCCAGTAATGAAAAACAATACACATATTTTTTTTTCATATTTTGTCAAACGTAATTTTTTTATGAATTAGGAAATGAATTACTAGTTTTTTAATATTATCATTTCGCGCTCTAGCACCAAGGCAAAAACTCGACTTTGAGTTGTGCCGATTAACACGCAATGTATCGAAAAATTCGGCGGCAATTGAGAAACAGAGTGTCTTTTTTACTTTATATTTTAAGGTATCAACTATAAAATAATTTTGCTACCATGCTAGTTTCATGAGAAAAAAATTCTAAGTTAGTTCTTAAAAAAAATTCTAATACTGTAGCTCTATGAGACTCTTCGTAACATTAGGCTTTTTCGTAACCTTAATGTACTGTAACTTTTCTAGATTTTTTTCATAATTATAAATTAAATCAAATTGTGCTGTACGCTTAGCTGTTTCTGCTGGATGTACGGTATAGTTCTTTAATTATGGAGTTCCGAGCGTGCCAGTAGAGCACATATCACTTCGCCAATATCACGTTGTGTGGAAAAAGGCTGGATGTCATCTAGTCGTTGCCTTAGAATGCCAATCGAGACATTGTCATTCATATTTTATTATGAAGCTGTCATTGATTTAAGTATTAAAAAATCTGTATTGTTTATTTAAACCAATTATTTGGAATAACTTAAATATTTATATCTAAATTTTATTTTATCAGTATTCTTTACTTCCTGGTGAATAAAAAAACATATAAAACGAAATGAACAAATAAAAAATTTAATGTTCAAATAGTAAGTGCTTCATCTATTCGTTCGATGTATAGTTGAACAAACACAATAGATATATTTTTTATGTAACTTTTATATTTCATTGTTTTTGTATATACGAGTATACCCTATAATAAAATAAATAATGAACGGCCAGCCAGTATGGGAGCGAAATCATAGGTTGGCGATCTACTCTTGAATTACAAGGGCACTATAGTGTCTAATTAATAATTAGAGCAATTGTTACTTTAACAACAAGAGTAATATATTACATACATATTTTTTTTATAATCCGAGAATATTTAAAAAAAATGTAAAAAATGTATTGCATACTTTTTTAAGCTTCAAAGCTCAAAAATTCCATACATAACAGGATAGTTAGAGGGCACCCTAGCAAAGAACAATTTTCAAAACATAGTGGTGTTTCTTTGAGTGGGAATCGGACCCATAACCGTCACGACTAAACTCACATGTTTTCTCACTGCACCACGATGGCTTCGCAGTATATGTAACAACAAACAAGACGATGGCGTTGGGTTGCACCAGCCGACATCTCTTAAATAAACGACAAGTAAGGTTATATTTTCATATACTATTACATTTTACGATGATTGTTTATTTTTACTAATACAATACGTACTTTACTATGCATTTCATAGGCATGCTTTGTAATATCGTTTGTTTAATCGTTCTAATGGTAGGATTGCAAAACTGTATTTCTATGTAACAGTCAAAACACTCAATAGATCAATAGTAGTTGAAATTGAAAATTCATAGATACACCTTTACTACAGATAAACTAAAATTTTTGGACAAAATTTCTTATGACTAAATAACAATTTTAGTTTTTAAGTATAAGTTTCTAACTCTACCCCGCATTCAGCAGGTTAGATAGGGTAGTAGGTAGGCAAAGGGAACCTAGTGTTAAGACACTCCGTTCCTCACTTTCCGCCGCATTTTTGAGGCATTGCGTGTTGAATGGCGGAACGCAACGCCAGGCTTTTGCATTGGTGCCAGAGCGAGGAAATGAAAATATTTAAAAACAATAATTCATTCTTTCAAGTAGGGATCGAACCCGCAACTGTCGCGTTACAGTCACACCTTTATGCCCTTGCGCAATAACGAACGGTAACTTACACCTAACTATAGTACCTATTTGTATCTATTAATAGTCCTATGTAGTATGAAATACATCATAACTCTTCTTTACGTTGAAATATTAAATATAAATATTCTTATACATTTACTTACAAAAAAAGGAAGCGAGCGATTCGCCAAAAATCTGGCACAATTCCCAAGTAGCCCCATCCTTGAACCGATGGTTTCCATTAACATATACTCATATCACATATTTGATAACGTAAAGTAAACGCTCTCGCTCCTCGTAGGTCAGTCTACGACGCGCCAGGTCACCGGACAGTCATGGCGTTCCACGTGAAATTTGCGGGCGAGGATTATGATTTGAAAAAGTTTTTGAGGGACCATCCGGGTGGAGTGAACACCTTGAAAAAGTACAAAGGGATGTCTATCACACAAGCTATGAAATTATACGAGCATAGCCACAGTGCGTATCATATGTTAAGTGATTTTAAAATAGAAAACAGTGATAGAAATTTAACTGGGAGTGTTAGTGAGAACGGCAGGATTATCACGAAGGAGGAGGTCGAGTGGGACTCAGAGGAAATAGCGTTCTTAGAGGAATTGGAGGTATAGTTGATTTATGACGGATTAATGTTTTGGAGAGCATCCAATGTATGTGGTAAATTAAGATTAGAAGCTATTTTAGAATATTGTTCACTAATTAGGAATTTTAAAATTTTCATATTTTAGTATATATCTATTATGTTTATGTTAAAATTTTACAATCAAAACAAATACGATCTTGTTAAAATCAGGTGAGGCCTTTTTTTTCTGGTATATCCCACAAAGTAAGGAATGTATGAAAAATGTGGAAACGATAATGAAATTTGCAAGGCAATTGTTCTTTTTTAGTTTCACGCTGTATTTCGTACGTAGGCAGGTTAGGCAGGGAGGACCTGTGATAGTTTTTAATATATTCCGTTTTTGTTCTCCACTTTCCGGCGTATTCGGAGACATTGTGTGTTTGTGTGTTGAGTGGCAGAACTCAACGACACTGAGTCAAACGTCTCGCTTTTCCTCGCTACTAGAGATTTCCTCAAGCGGTAATCGAACCTACGATCTGTCGCGTTTAAAGTCACACGTTTGTACCCCTGGACTACAACCTCAGCCATGTATATAAAATATAAACTTCAAGTGAAAAAAATATTATTGACGTGTATATTCTGATATTATACATATTCTGATAAAGTTTTTATTCTGAAAATGTTAACGAGTAGGTATATATAATGGTTTAACTTGAAACTTTTATAACTAAATAAGGAATCAATAACAACAATATTTATATTTTTTATTACTGTTTTATTTTTGCAATATTTATTTTTATTACACTATAAAAATAATTTATTCATTTCGAGCTATTAACGGAATCACCGGTAGACAGACAGGGCATTGTGACATGTTGTTTTTAGTCGTTCTTTAGAAAAATATCCGAGGCGATTGATGGAAATCAATATTATTTTATCTATATAGATCAAGGTTAAACATCTTTATTTTTAATATAAACTCCCTTAAATATAACTTACATTTAAAGGGTTTTTCTTTACAGGCTGTAAAGTCATTTAGATATAATAAAAACTTGTTGTGACGTGGTCATTGTAAATCGTATTCCATACAACCGTAGCGCGTAGCCGCGTAGCAAATAACGTGTGAATTGTGATTGCCAAATTATATTATGATTATAGAATTGAATAAATAAAAAAATCTGTTCATTGAACACGTGAATCATCAACAAAGTGAAACAAAACAAAAATATATTAAAAATATTTAAAAACCGCAGTTGCCGCAAGCGATTTAATATGAAAATGATTACTTTAGGTACACGTCCACGTCCTGTGAGAGATATTAAAAAATATATATATTAACCCATTAAAAGGTATCTTATCATAAGAATATTAAACATTATTAAGTAGATAGTCAGCAATGAGGTTTCGTAAGGTTTTTTCGTTTTCTTGCTTTCATGGATCTTCACCGTTTCCTGAAATCAAACGACCCCTCCATTTCTCCATTTAGGGGAATGAATTAATGGGTAATTCATTCCTCATAGTCGGGATCGAACCCATAACGATCGCGTTAGGTAGACGCGTTTCATTGCGCCACGATGGTCTTACCTACTCGATGATCATATGTGGGTCAACGTTTTTATAGAATAGGTACGTAGAAAAGCCTTGAGACGCTCCATTCGTCGATAAATTACAAAAATCATATAAATATTTTATTTTATAATTTTTCATGTATTTTTTTTATATTTTTTAATTGAATATATATGTATTAGCTTACTCATCTTAAAATATTAGGTTTGCGTTTGCGTGTTCGCATTGTATTGATGGTTGTAATTACCAGGATTTATAGCCGAGGTGTTCCATTTAGTTAATAAGTCTTGTGTGTCGTTGTAGTTTTGTGTTGTATCTGGAAATGTTGCAGTTGTTCTCTTAAAATTTGTATTTAAGTCAATAAAAATGTACCAGGTCGGTGTCTGTACATGAAATATAAGATATGAGAAAAACCATTTTGTCCCCAGCGTTTATCAATGAAATAGAACCCCAAATAATTATTTTTAGGGCCGTCGTTGCGCAACGGTACTAAGTGCAAGTGTGATTGAAAACGCGATACTTCTGGGTTGGACTCCCACTCGGGGAAGGAAATGTAGAAATGTTTAATATTTTCACTCAGGTAACGAGGGAAAGCACGGCGTTGAGTTCCGTCACGCAACACGCAATTTTTAGTAATTCAGCGTTACCTGGTTGGCAGGTATTCAATTTCATTAAACTTACATATTAAATATAGCTGTTGATTAAATGTTTTACCTTAGTCAGGAATCGAAGCAGAAGTCATTGATTTTATATATTTTTTAATACATTGTCTTCTCTACCATAGTACATGACTTTACGATTGTTGGTAACATACCAATCAAATAGACATTATACGAACATATACGATACGGTCGCACTTATTGATTTGTTCAATACAGATTTTTATAAATTTGCTACGGCGCCTTCGTACGACACGTTCGTAATTATTTTAAGGCAGCAGGGCTTGCTTAATAAAGATATCTTACTTATGTATAGGTAAATGTACATGATGTATGTAGGTCAGAGTCCAGTCGTGTCGCAGCGGCACGAAATGTGACTGTAAAACCGACTGGTTGTGGGTTCGATCGCCACTCGAGGATATTCAAAATTAACTTAAATTTATATTTCCATTTTTTCGCTCTGGTGACGAGGTTAAGCGCGGCGTTGAGTTCTGCCACTTAACACGCAATGCCTCCAGAATTCGACAGAAAGTGAGGAACGGAGTGTCTTAACACTAAGTTCAATCTGCCAGCCCTGCTGTGTGTGGGATACAGCGTGAAGCTGATAAAAAGCTGATTTTTTTAAATATAAATTCTAATTACTCACAACTTAACCTATAAGGTCGTAGTGGAAGGTCGTGACGACTTTAAACGAAAATATAATCAATCAATCATTAATTAATTATTGTAATTTTGATAAAAAAAATAAATAAAATATCATAACCGGATCATCAGATTTCTTTATCTTATATTACTGGAAGGATATCATCCGTTGTCGCCGCTGTGGCACAGTCGCGTACATGAAGCAAGTAAAAATTCGACCCCTGTAAGTTCGATTCTCACTCACTACTTGGGAGAATGAAACTTTATATAATATGAGAAACGAAAATGTCTTAATCTCTCTGCCTGCCATGCTATGTGCACAATAATGAGCATTTTTAAGACTCTTGTCTATTTGAATGTGCGCTTGTTTACGGTTATCTCAGCAACGGCTTAACCAATTTAAATGCAGTTTTCAATATTATATATTGACAACAAAGTGCCTAAACGTCAGGTGCTGAGGTTTCTACTCTGCTATATGTGAAATAAAGTGTGAAGCAAAAAAATATATCATATGAATACATTGATATTATAGATAGAATTTACTCACTCCTAACGTTTTTTGTCTTTGTCCCACATTTAGAAATAATCATAACAGAACTTAATATTTATTGTTAACTAGACAACTTGTTTATTGTTACAGAGATGTGTGTCTAAATTTTACACACTGCTAATGGGATTTAGACTCGCTGCGCCTTAAAAAATAATGGTATAAAATATATTATATACACATACATAATTACATATGAGAGAGAAAAAACCATCTTATGAATGAGTGAATCATATAATCAAATGTACACGTTCTTTACCACACCTGTATGTTATCTCACCCATATCTCTACCAAATAGGCATGTGACTAAATATCGATTACAGTTCGAACAACGCGTGTCAATAAGATAAAATTTTGGAATATTCAATAACTGAAGTATGTATATACATTTGTATGTACATTGATAGGTAGAGAAAAAGAAACCTCGGTTGACCTTCGAAAATACAGAATCAAATATATTGGAGGTAGGTCACGTAAAAACAAGGAGGCCCGCCTGGGGATGTATGAAACTGTGGATGAGGTGAGATTGACGAGGTGAAAGAGGTACGCAGTAAGTAGTACTTATACCTTAAAAGGTGATATTTCAAAATTCTTCTGAGTGCGGATAATTACGGGAATAAATTTTGAAATATTATGTTTTGGAAAGGAAATAATAAAGCTACAATTATAACACAAGTGAAGTCACATGTGACAGTTTGTATAGTAAATAGTAGGTACGTACGTAAGCAGGCACGAATGTGTAAGACTTTACCCCTACAACCAGAACCCACAGACAACGAAACGCATTTATTCTTTATGTAAAAATATCTATCTTGTCGTATCAATTGAAAATGTTAAAAAATTACCGATCTAAAATGGATTCACCTAAAGCATTTACTTGTAGCCATTCGAGAGATTACTAGTTAACAATAAATATTAAGTTTAAAAAACTGTCTCGTTTCGTTGGTTGGATGTCGTCACTAGTCCCGCTATTATAAGTATTGTAAAGAAAATATCATAGCCTTTCAAAGTATCAAATCAATACGCTTGGCTATTATGGATAACTAGATGAAAGTTTTTTTTTTCAGAGTGAATTGAAAAACCTTTCAATCTGAATTGTAAAAATATATTATATATTATTACTATTGAAATAATTTTGAATACAGTATATCTTTTAATGAAAACTGAAAAAAATCTTTTAACAACCTATTTTTTTTTATCTTTTTAGAACATTCAAATTGAATACAGTATGAAATAAAATATATTTAATAAATAAAATAAGCAAATGAATAACATTCTTCATTCATTATTTTTTGTTTAACTAACGAATTAAGTAACAAGAACAAAGCGAGGTTGATCTCTGAATAATTAAGTGGACTCGTATTCGGTCACTTACAAACGTCACTATTTGATTTAGTGTTGACGAATTTAATGTATTATTAGGTATATTGGTTCTTGTTTATACTAGTACGTATAAAATTGCAATATTCCATATGACGCTATGTAATTAAATAAGTAAGGCTGATTAAAAAATGTATACAAAAATAAATACATATGTTTTAAAATCTAATTATGTTTTAAAAATAGAGTTATAGATTAACAAATATCGTTCTTTTGGTTAATTCTGGATTATCGTCCAAAATGATTATAAACTTACACGATACGGTCGGGAAAAAGAACGCGTAGAGTAAATATTAATTTCGTTCTGATCTTATCAATTTTAAAAATATGAAGATAGGTTATACAGTAAAAATCGGGCGTTGAGAAAGCAAAAGTAACAAGAATGCGTTTTAATATTTCGAACGTTATATTACCTATTTATTGTTTTGTTTCCTTCCTCGCTGTATTTTTTTTGTAATTTTAAAACACCTTAAGCCTAACGCATGAGTTGAAATAACTTGGACAGCCACGTCGGTTGTGCTTTCTCAGAAATATACTAACGCGATCACAAGCGTATAGATGGAAGACAAACGTTGTGAAGGTATTATATAAACGGAGACTCTCAACTACCCGAAGATTTCTCAATCTCAATTTACCTACATACGTATTATAATAAAATGTGATTAAAAGTAAGATTGTCAAGAAAGAGAAATTTGACAAAAAAATTAATATAAAGATGCCGCAATATCAGAATTCAGAGAAATGGGAGAGAAAAAAATCGTATTTGATCCGTAGTTTATTTGAAGATGTACCGCGTAAGTTTTTCAATTAAATATTAAAATATTAAGTATAAACTACGTTATGATACGTTAAATTAAAATTATTCTTTGATTTATTTAGAATAACATTTTAATATATAGTGAACCATATATATAAAATAAAATGTATTATATTTAAAAATCTGATTTACGCTGTATCCCGCACACAACAGGGTAGACAAAGGGAACCTAGTGATAAGACACTCTTTTCCCCATTAATATATTTTAATTATCTTTTAAAACCGAACACAGATTACTTTCCTAGATTGTATGAATCTCTCTCTACAAATTTGTACACTGAGTTGTATATAAAATGAAAAGTACGCATTGTATAATTTGCTTTGTTGTTAAAATATTACTAAATTTATATTTAACTTATTCAGTATTGTCACCATTACAAGAAGAGCAAGAATCTAGATTATCTTCAATAAGTGGCGATTTAAGACCTGACAGCCCTTTGCCAGATCTTATTATTGAAATAGAACCGAAGAAACTCAATCTCTGTGATGAACCTGAAGAATTTTATGAAAAATTGGCCAAGGAAATGAGACGGCTCTATAAAAGGGATCATTATTCTGCGTCTGAGTCGACAGTTAGTCTGGATTACCACAAAAAATTTAAAGAAAATGAAGAACTTCTTAAAATTTTAACCGAGCTGAGTAGTTCTGATGAGAATAGTTTATATGAGTTACAAGAATTAGAGAGTAAAGGAGATCATACACAATATAATAAAATTGAATTAAAAGAAGGAAAAAGTTCTTGTAGAATACAAAATGAAAATGTAATAGTAGAGTATAGCACGTCTAGCAGTGAAGGAAACTTTGGCTCTCATAAAAATATTCAGACTCCATATGATAAGAGTAGTAGTGTGGAGGATACCTACGAAGTGGCAAATGAACGCTATTCTCAAACTGTAATTCCAGCGAAAACTTGTAATAAATCAGTACGAAATTACTATGAAAATATAAGACATGAAAGTCATGTTGATAAAGAAAATAGTGGAGAAGAAGAAGAGAATGAAGAGGAGGAGAATGAAGTAGAAGAAGAAGAATATGAAAGTCTTGCAATAAATTGTGGTATGTTAAAATATTTTTATTATATTATTTCTAATCCAGTCTTTGTCCAGTGGTTATAGAGAAATATAGACAGAATGAAGACGTCGCAACGCAATTTTTAGGTCTTATTTAATAATTTAAATGAGACGCAATAGCGCTGAGTAAATGATTATTTTAGGTAAAAGAATCAATCAACCGTAACAAGTGTTATAATAAAAAAGAGATATATCTATATATATTTTTAAATAATTTTTAGATGCAAGCCGCGAAACGAATAACAGTGAGACTTCCCGTCAATTTTCACCAGAAATTATGAGAAAGGTCCATCAACATGCCTTATTAGAGTCATTACTGACTCATGAAATGTCCACATCAGATCCCGATAGTGTGAGTGATAAGTCAATTGATATTGAACCGATGGAGATAGAAGAAACTGTTATTTCATACGGACCCAGAGAAGTAGCCGTATCTCAGAGTTATTTGAACACAATTTCAAGTACTTCCACACCGAAATCAGCAAGAAAATCAAAAATTGTTACGAGGATGTATAGAAATCGATCAACTTCCTATTCTTCATCGTCCCATAGCTGTAAGGGTGCAGGCGTTCAGACATCATTTTCTGATGACGATCCAGACTGTGATCCAGACAACACCAAGTTTTGGAATCAGTTCTTTGTGGGAACACCGACTATTTACAATCTTTGCTATTGCAAAAATCATGTTTGTTCGTAAATTATAAAGATATAAAAAATATAACAAAGGAAAATAATGTTTACTTTTATCTGGTCATGAATATCATTCATATTTAAATTGTGTGATTAATTTTTTTATATATTTTATTTGATTATATCATTAAATAATAACAATGTTTATTAGCGATTTATGCATATATAGTAGGTAAATTATTTTCTTTACATTTCTATATTTATTTATTCACTAGTTGAATATAAAACTAATAAAAATATGATTTGTATTTTAAACATAAAAATGATCATTGGTTTCTAGTATCACTACAGCCATAAAAGGATAAAAATATTTATATAAAAAGGCGATGTCGACGATATCTTTTGTAGATATACAAGTATTGTTAAAACAATTTTCCTTAATAATTATTTGTAGCGAGGTTGCTATCCGGTTGCACCAGTTGCGTAATAATTATTATTATAGCCTAAGATCACAGGGCCCCCAAGCCTTCATCATTTTAGCAAAGCTGAAGGTTTGAGAATATATGTAAAATTTAGGCTTGCAAGTATAAGAAACTTTGTCTTAGTTTATAACAACTTTTAGGACGTCTGGTGGTAGTAAAAGGTCTGGTAATATATTTTAATACGAGCATTTCTCCTTCAACATAGTTACCTTTAATTATTGCTTCCTCTTAAAGGACCCACTTTTAAGTTAGCAAGTACACATACAGTTTTAAAAATATTAGACGATTAATTTTCAAAATATTAGTTTTGCTAAAATGACGTAGCGTTTGGGGCCCCAGGCTCTTAGTGTATTATCATTATTTATTTTAATTATTTTAAGTATTATGTTCATAAGTAACAGCTTTTGAGAATAAACTCCTTGTGTCATTGTCGGGCTAACTATTAATTGCATTATTCCATTAATTCAATAAGATCACTTTATTGTCCGTCTGTCTGTCTCTTAAGAGCCTTTATCTCAGGAACGTTTGGAGATATCGAGTTGATTTTCAAACCATATATCTAGATCTACGGCCACATGATTTCCTAAAAAAAAAAAGTAGTTCTACATTTAGTTAAAAAACGAGATATGGTTTATATGAGCAAAATCGCGTATTTGGACACTAAAGGAAATCTTAATTAATATGGTACTTCTTGTTAACCTAGAATTACGCAGCTAGCATTTACAGGTTAAATCCTAAAAAGTAATAGCCTTTACCTTCGGTGGAGAAGCTTTCACGCAATAGGTTTTGAGTGTAGGTTTGTTTTGAGGTTAGGTTTGTATTGAGTGACGGAACTAAACGCCGAGCTTTGCCTCGACACCAGACCAATGAAAATATTTAATATTTGACGAGTGGGAGTGAAATCCACAACGTGTCGTGCTTACAGTCACTATGCCACTTATTTGCAGCAATATTCATTAAAATTTATATTATTACATATTATAAGCTAGATGCACGACGCAGTGATGTGCGTTGTCCACTTTTCCTCCAAACTGCGAGTTTTTCCGCGTCGAGCGACGGCATTCTTTAATATGTGGTTCGACCGTGGAATACAGATCTTTATGGCACAATGGTAAAGCCTGTCAAAGTCAAAGTCAAAAAAGAGGCTCTCGTGGCGCAGGGGCATAAGAGTAACCGTAACATGACGGTTGTGTGTTTGATCCCTTCTCGAGGGAATGAATTATTATTTATTAATATTTTCATTTCTTCGCTTTGACACTAAGGCACAGTGCGCGGCGTTGAGTTCGGCCACTTAACAATAAAATGCCTCGAAAAATTCAGCGGAAAGTGGGGAACGGAGTCTTAACAATGGGGAACCCATCCCATCTCTATCTACCCTGCTATGTGCGGGATGTGTGAAGCTGATTTTGTGAATAATCAAAAGGCGCACAAACGTCAATCTGTGCCGACGTATCGTAGGTCACGGACGCGCCGGAGCACAGTAAATAAAGTCCTTTATTACCTGTTAGAATTAATTACCACTCAACGAGAGGACACTTAGATCTAGTACCCACGTCTATAGCTAGACTGTCATAGACCAAAATAGAAACGTTCACACTTAGTTAAAGACGGTTTTGTAATAAATTACATATGTTCTTACTTTTTACCTGCTGATACTATAAATATGATAGTCTGTTCTTCTTTTACACAAAAATCAGTGACCGTTTTTTGATGAAACCTTACAGTAATATAGTGTATATATCAGATTAACTAAATTGTATGTAAGATGTGTATAACGTTGAATACAAATTTAAATATTTCCATTTCTTCGCTCTGGTGTCGAGGCATAGCGCGGCGTTGAGTTATGCCACTCAACTCGCAATGCATCCAGAATTCGGCAGAAAGTGGGGAAAGGACACTCCTTTCCCCACTTTTTGCACTTAACACTAGGTTCCATCTGCCTACCCTGCTGTGTGCGGGATACAGCGTGAAGCTGATTTTAAACGGGCGAAGCCGCGGGCTGGTTGCTTGTAACGTATAAATAACTCTGAAATATACCTAGGCAGTTGTATGTTGGTAGATCCTTAAAATATTTAAAATATATGGAACTATTATATATGTAAGGAAATATTTAGTTAAGATTAGCCGATTAGAATTAAATTTTAAGCAAAGTGACATTAAAATGAAATGCGCTACATTCTAATTGACTTTCATAAAAGGCATACAGACATTGTACATATGATGTCCAATAAAAGGTGGTAAATGAATATAATTAAATGTTTTTAGATAATAAAACAATTTTTGGCTAACAACAACTATTCAAAATTTATAGAATAAGTACTATATACAGCAGCATATTGGTCTCATTTATTAAACTTTTCTGTTACTGTCATTCGCGTAGAAATTAGGGAGATCGGGTTATCCGTGTCCACCCCAGAACAGTATCGTGCCCACCCCAGACATTTTACTAACAAATAATTAGCCCTGAAAAATTAAACAAAAAAAAAATATCAAGATTTCCTGATAGCGATATTAAAAAAATAGGTTAACTCGTATGAGCTTATAATTTTATCAAGCAACGATTCATATATATATATATATATATATATATATATATATATATATATATATATATATATATATATATATATATATATATATATATATATATATATATATATATATATATATGCGTATCTACATAATATCAAAGATTTTGGGGATTATCTGTCGTAATACTGTTTGGTGATATTTATATTTAGGTAAATGAAATATCTTATCTTGAGTAATTGATTTGATATTGAATATTATACTGTATTCTATTAGTCACATCTTTTTTTTTTATGTATAGTAAAGTAGGCTGGAAAGGATGAGGCCGGTGATGGAGTAAGTGGTACAAAGTGTGACTATAAACGTAACAGGTTGTAATTTCGATTCTTACTCGAGACAATGAAATATTTAATATTTTCATTTCTTCTTTCTGGTAACTGGCTAAGCATAGCGTTAAGTTCCGCTATTCAACATCTTCAGCCTTTTTAGCGTCACGCTACATCTCGCACATGGCACGGTAGGCAGAGGGAACTTGGGAAGTTAGATTTAAGACATTCCGCCTCCATTAAGATATCTCTATTACTCCCTTTCTACTGGATTCTGGGGGAATTGCGTGTTGAATTGTACAACTCAACGCCGCAAAGCGAGTGAGAATCGATCCCACAACCTGCCGCGTTTAAAGTCGCTCGTTTGTACCCCTGCTCTATGACTAGGCTCGTATTAATGTCTATTTTTTAATTATTTTAATTACATCAATTCTATACTAAAAAATAATTTATTATAGGTGTTTAAGTTAAGTAAGTTACATAAATTACTCTAATATACTTTATTAAAGATTATTGAGATGCGCGACGACATCCCAATAACCTTTATTAACTTTGGTCATGGGTTCAATTCGCACTGGGAGAGATTGACATTTTTTTTTAATTTGCCCCATTTATCACCAGATTGTCTTAGTCTATTATATCTGTTTCGAAGAAAAATATAATAATGATATTTTTATAGCGATAATTACAAATTGATTAGCTTGCATACAAGATGAATTCGTCAATGACTGATTTTATTTTAATCCCGAGCTATGTCTATCAGATAGTGAACAGAGAAATTCTGGAAAAAAACGTTCTAATATTTGTAGGTATTAAATATACATCATCATCATCATCATCAGGCTGTCCTAGTCCACTAGTGGACATAGGCCTCTCCAATGGCACACCACTGTGTTCAATCTTGAGCTCTTCGCATCCAGCCGATGCCAGCAACTAAAACAACAACCTAAAATCTGCTAAAAACATACCTAGTTCTTTCGGTGAAAGCCTATAAAAAATTACCAAAGAGAAATGTAAAGGTTCTATACGTTTTTTTTAATTAAAACAAATGAGTGAAATAGACAGAGTGCTTTTAAAAATCCATCATAAGGAAGAGAAGGAGGTCAATAGTTTCCTAGATTGTGACGTAACAAAATGTTATTTAACGTACTGATGAATTTCGCTCCTAATTACCATATAATTAACACGCCTATTCTGACTCGAAGGTCACTCGTCTATAGAACTAATATAAAATGTCAGTTACGTAAATCACAGAAAAAAATATAACCACAGGCTACTGTCAACTGAACGTTTGTTATCTTTTTTTCCAAGTAAAGATTTGTACGATAAGCTTGTCGATCACTATTCTAAATTGTGGCAGTATAGCGTCATAACAAGATACAATTCTGGGATAGTTTGGGATTGCTTAGTGCTTACTTACGATAGCTTTAAGTTCGAATCCCTGTATTATCCTCCATACTTCGTACTGACATTGTGTGTTAAAAGTTATTATATATGTGTATATATAGGCTAGTCGTGGCAAAGGGGCACAAAGTGTGACTGTAAAATTGACTGGTTATGGGTTCGATCCCCACTCGAGGAGATGGAATATTTACTTAAATTTATATTGCCATTTCTTCGCTCTGGTGAATAGGCAAAGCACGGCGTTGACTTCTGCCACTCAACACGCAATGCCTGCAGAATTCGGCAGAAAGTGGGGAACGGAGTGCCTTAACACTAGGTTCACTCTGCCTACCCTGCCGTATGCGGAATACAGGGTGAAGCTGGTATATTAGTTAGAGAGATAATCTGAGAGAGAAAGGGAGAATCGAAGCCACTATAGTCGCATTTATATATAACAATATTTTTTTTCGAACGTTTGAATTGGTAAAGTGTAAGGTTAGGTTCCCCGTCTTCAAAGGCAATGTCTATTTTCAAGTTAAATTTTGAATACGCATTTGCAAAAAAAATAAGTTTACTATTTTATTTTCAAGTGTTGAGTTATCGAGTGTTGTTCCTTGTATGAATTCTCTACTTATCTCTCTACTTCATGGCTAACTACGAAATGTCATAGTAGGTAGAACATGAAGAATAGAGTGACTTGCAACTCGATTTCTCTGAAAGGAAAAGCAACAAAATCACCATATTAAAAGTTAAATTCTAAAGTTCCTGTAACTAATAGAAACTGAATGTCCAACTAATATACAAATGGAATAGATTTGTCGGTTTGTTTTCATAAATAAATAGAAAACCAATATTTATCTATCTGTGAGTGTCAATCGAATATACAGCCTATGATGGCCAAACAGTGAATATTTGCTTTTATTTTAAAAAATCTGGGCCAGTCGTGGTGGAGGAGCATAAGAGAGCGATTGGAAAACACGACAGGTTGTGGGTTCTATCACCACTCGAGGAAGTGAAATATTTGATCATTTAATTTTCTCGCTCTGGTGATGAGGCTACGTTGAGTTCCGCCCATCAATATGCAATGACTTCAGAATTCGGCAGAAAGTGAGGAAAAGAGGAGTCTTAATGCAAACAGAGTGTTTTATCACTAGGTTCCCCCAGTCAAATTTTAGGTAGGTTTAATAGTTATCTTATCACTATTACTACAATTATAGCATAAATCATATTATGACATCTCTGTACGCTGAACGATCTTTCTCTTCATTACGGACAGCGAAATAAGGTGGCACAGAAGCACAAACTGTGAATGTAACCGCGACTGGTTGTGGGTTCGATTTCCACTCAAGGACATGAAATATTTATTTAATTGTATATTTCCATTTCTTCGCCTCTCTACGAGATCAGAGGGTCGAGGTAAGAAGCGCTGGGATGAGTTCGGCCACTCAACACGCAATACCCGCAGAATTCGGCGGAATGGAGTGAACGGAGTGTTTTAATACCCTCTGCATACTCTGCTGTGTGCGGGATACAGCGTGAAGCTGATTTAATTTAGTGTAATTATTTTTTTTATAGATCTGTAAGTAATTTTTTTATAGATCTATTAAAAAATTTACTTTACTATTATAAATTTAATTTGACATCGATTTTAAGACAAAAATGTAATATATAATATTTTCCGCAGAGTAGACTGGACTGGTCCAAGCCGCTGTTGTCTCAGTTACACAAGATAGCGTCACACTACGAGAAATGGGTGAACAGTGCTGTATACAGGAAATGCCGTCTCTTCGAAAGCCCCATATTGGAGAGCCTCACGTACACCCCCTGGTACCTGGTGCCGGTGTTTTGGGTCCCCGTCATCGTGTATTTGAGTGTAACGCAGTTTACGACTCACGTGCTGTGTGGAGGTTTGTTTGTATGATTAATGTTCATCGTAAAGTGACTGGTGTGTTGTAGTGGTTAGTGATTTTGATGAAGCTGGTGCAGGTTCGGTGATTGTCTGAGACAAATGCTTGTGTACTAGTGTTGTAGTAGTTATCTTTGTTTTATGTATTTTTGACCTGTGTCAAGGCGGATATTCGATAAAATAATATACTTACCTTTATTTTACATATAAATTTACGTATTTAAATTATAAAACGGACCATAATGGGCGTGCACTAGCGTGTGTCTAAAAGCGCGACGGTTGTGGATTATCTTGTAGTGGCATTCATATCCCCAAGTGCGGGGGATGAATTATGGTTTTATAAATACTTCATTACTTCGCTCTGGTACCAAGGCCAAGGGCGGCGCTGAGTTTCGCCACTCAACACGCAATGCCTTAAAAATTGGATGGAAAGATGGGACTGTCCCCAGCGTCAGCGAAAGCTGAAAAAAAAATGGTTGCATTCAAACATAGTCTTCATGTATAATGGCATACTCAAATTACGTAACTACTTATTGAGAAAACGTATAAAAATTTACACGTAGCGGGACGTGAACCCGCGCTTCGAAACCAACCTGGTAAAAATGATAAAAATACGTAACGACTGTCTAATAATATTATACATTAAATATATTTTCTTCTCCTTTTCTATTAGATTTATTATGATGTAGAATATCACTATCCTAACAATTATAATACAACCAGCTTAGGAAAGGCAATTTTGCGTAGTCCCGTCTTCTTAATTGTTCGTGACCTAATAAAATAATTAACACAATATTGCATGCTATGTGCGTCTCGTGATAAATCGTGTCGTAAAGTAAAACTAGTCTATAATAGTTGCGTTTATGAATGTAAATAAATAAAACAGCGCTATATCCCGCACACAGCAAGGTACGCAGAGGGAAAATAATGTTTAGACACGCCGTTCCCCACTTTACGCCGTGGCGGAAATTTAGCCTCTACACCGAATCCTCGAAATATTCATTTCCTCGAGCAGGGATCGAACCTACAACTAGTCGCGTTTTACAGTTACACTTTGTACCTCTGCGCCATGAGTGGTCTCATCATGCGTTCAACGTGTCGTTATCAAGTTGTGTTTATATGGAGTGTTATCGTTTAATTTTTTTTGTTGTGTTTGTTGTTGGCTCAATCTTGCTTTAGGTATTGAAAAAAAAAATATGGGAAATTGAAATTATCTATCTATTTATACTAGATTAGATCCCAGGGCCCCCAGACCTACGTTATTGTAGTAAAGCTGAAATTTTAATTATTAATAGTCTAATATGTAGTTAAGACGGCATGCATATTTACTAACTTGAAAGTGGAGCCCTTTCATAGGTCCCTGGGATTTTGGGCTATACAGAAATTATACGGCTTTTTCTTTAGCAGCTTAACATTTTTCTCGATATATGCAAGAGAGTCAGAGGGATTTAAGACATTCCGGAACTCAACGCCATGTTTTGTCTACGGATTATATATAGATATTTCAATTTTTTTTTAACTATTGATTCCAATCACCTTGATTTAAATTATACAGAAATCATTTATTATATAAAAGAAAATATTTACTTTGCAGATTCATGCACTGAAGACAGTATATCAAGTTTTCAATTTCTCCAGCATATTGTTTTCGGCATAATAATTTGGACGTTACTAGAATATTCGCTTCATAGATGGGTGTTCCACTACGATCCGGGTTCATCGCTTAGATTGATTCAAATACATTTTTTGATTCATGGGTTGCATCATAAGGTATTATTAAAAATTCTTTAGATTTTTGTGAGGCCAGTCGTGGCGCAGCGGCACGAAGTGTGACTGAAAAACCGACTAGTTCTGGGTTCGATCCCCACTCGAGGAGATGAAATATTTACTTATATTTATATTTCCATTTCTTAGCTCTGGTGTCGAGGCAAGGCGCGGCGTTGAGTTCTGCCACTTAAAACGCAATGCTTCCAGAGTTCGGCAGAAAGAGGGGAACGGAGTGTCATAAACACTAATTAAGACACTCCGTTCCCCCAGTACTAACTACTCCCTCTGCCTACCCTGCTGTATGCGGGATACAGCGTAAACCTGATTTTTTTAAAATTGTAAAACAGCGCTTAGGTAAACTAAATCATTAATATTTCTCTATTTCAGTTTCCATTCGATGATTTAAGACAGGTGTTCCCTCCAGTGCCCGCTCTGGTGATAACCTCTTTAATCTTCGTTCCCGTATGGTGTATTTTTTCGTATCCTATCATCAAAGTAACTGGTGGTATTATAGGTAAAATAATTCTAATTAAGAATTTTAAATCTATTTTACAGTACGGTCAACGAGTCGTGTCCGCGCTGAAGTTAGCTATAGTATTTTTAATTATTACGACGGATTTGATTTTACGGTTTTTTTTTAAAGTTTGAAGAAATTAATATATTGACAGTTGCATCTATATATATGTTAAGAAAAACATTAATAATTTTACCAAAATTGGTGATTTTCATAATATTAACACTAGAAATAGGCATAATCTTGTTGCACCTGAAACTCGGTTGCATCGAATCCGTAATTCTTTTATGGGACAATGTGAACGCTTTTACAATAGAATATACTCAGAAAACGTCAGAGAATTTTCTATATCACGATCTAATAAAATTGTGAAAAGATGTTTGTGTGATAAAGGCTATTACCAAATTAATGATTTTGTAAATGATAACACGCCTTGGGAATGAACTGCTCGCTCCAGTCTGTTTCAAAGGTATCATTGTCCCAGATAAATGAATATATATTTGTTTAAAATTGCATTTAAAAAGATAAGTCCCGCTGAGTTTCTTGCGCCGGTTCTTCTCAGGACTGAGGCATTAAGTTTAGTGAACTGGTGGTGAATTATTTGACGTTCAAAAAATGAAGCATGTAACTTCTTATTTTGAATAAAATTATTTGAATTTGAATTTTACTTTTCATTATTTTTTTATCGTGTCAACAATGTGCGAGAGTTGTGGGTTCGATCCCCGCTTCAATTTTATATCTTATTAGTTTAGTAATAGAGGCCAGTCGTTGCGCAGGGGCACAAACTGTTATACCGAGTGGTTGTGGGTTCGATCCCCACTCACAGAGATGAAATATTTACTTCGCTCTGGCACTAAAGCACGGCGTTGAGTTTCGCCACTCAACAAGCTGTGAAACCGTTTTATTTTATATTTTCTAATTAAGAATAATTAATAAACGATTTTTGTCACCAGGTTATCTAATTTACGACATGATCCACTACTACGTGCACCACGGCTCCCCCAAAGACGGGACGTATCTCTACGCGATGAAGCGATACCACTCAAATCATCATTTCCTGAACCACGACAAAGGTAAAAAAGATATTTAAATTGAGTAATCATATTTGGGAAGCATAAGAGATATGCTACTGTGTCTTGATATATTTCATTAAGCATGACCGTTGTCGATTTGAATCATATTAGGTCACGTTTTTGCTTATAATTGTGGTCGGCATATTGTCGAACTGAAATATATATTTTTTTTGTTCTGATGAGAAGCTCTATATTTTTTTTTCTAAGTAAAATTTCTGGGGACTTTCCAGACTATTCTGGGATGGGCACGGACCGTCTGGCCACCCCTCTTCCTACGCCCATGGTTATAATTGTAATAGAGTCGCTCTATTTATCGATATAAACTATACAGTTCACGTGTTTACTTATTAGTTACAAAATATAAAACTCAGGACATTAGAAAAAGAAGTCATTAAATAAGTAATATAGTTATGTATGTAAAATATATCATATTTCTCCATACTTTTTTAGTAAGCAATGGAAATCAACTGAAAAATTATTTTATTCGGCCGGAAAGTTACGTGACGAGTTAGATTTGGTATGTTTGTTTGACCACAAAACGTAACTTGTTCCCTTTGCTTGATAATAAATAGGTACAATAACAGAAAATTTACTTACTTTTGAGGCTGACCAAAATTTTAAATCGCTTAAATTTTAGAGAGTTCAATACAAAAATATACTATTTATATATTTCTCGGCTTCACGCCTTTCCCCTTTTAGTGTCAAGACTCCCTATTCTCCGCTTTCCGCGTGAATTCAAAATATTACCTATTAATTTGCAGGTTTGTTTAGTAAGAGTGATAAAATGAATATGGGATATGTAACAATTCTCTTGAGTGGGAATCGCACAAAGAACTTCACGCTGGGATAAAGTACATAACAGGGTAGACAGGG
The DNA here is from genome assembly GCA_917862395.2 of Heliconius sara. Classification (NCBI taxonomy): domain Eukaryota; kingdom Metazoa; phylum Arthropoda; class Insecta; order Lepidoptera; family Nymphalidae; genus Heliconius; species Heliconius sara. The sequence goes on along the minus strand of OU860782.2, from coordinate 12,002,862 downwards.
AACCTAGTATCTTGTGCCGTATGATCCCGGCCTAGAATAGTATCATCCTGGTACTGGTGGTGTCGTAAGAGGCGACTAGAGTACGTGTGGTAGAGTCACGTCGCCAGCAATGGCAACACACATGGGCAGACTCGACCGGATCATTACCACCTCCGGCATTTAAAACCGGCGTGAAGTAGTGGCTATATGCCACTGCCTAAAGGCCGGCAACGCACCTGTAGCTCCTCTGGGGTTGCACGAGGCCATCAGGTTACCATCAGGTGACCCGAACGCTCGTTTGCCTTGTCTTTTCCATAAAAAAAAGGCACTCCGCTCCCAGTTTTCCACCAAATTTTCGAGAAAATGTGTGCAGAGAGGCGTTAATCAACGCCGCGCCTAGTCTTGTTTCCAGAGAAGAAACGAAAATATTAAATAATACAAAATACAATATTCAAGTCGATATTGAATCCATTATCACGTTTACACTTACACGCTGTGCGACTACACTACGAGAGCCTTAAAAATATTTTTAAGCTTAATATATACCTAATATATCATATGAATTTACAAAAATTTCTATTTCAGCTTTTGGCATCAGCAGCAAGTTATGGGACCACGTATTCAAAACGTTGGTTAACGTCAAGAAACTAGGGTTTGGATTGCACTGGTGATTTATTTATACATAAATAAATGTTATATAATATAAGAGGTATTTTATTATAATTGAAATAAATAGATAGATTTCTTAAGACTTATTATATAAAAGTTGTAACAACTTTGAACAAAAAATGTGTGATAGCTTTTCTTATGAGATTTTGTTCATATCTGTATTGAAAGTGTTGTAATTAAGGATATATTAAGATTATTATTTTTATTACTATTATTTTTATATAGAGCCAACTACCAGTGTTATTTAATAGGTTTATCTCTTTAAAAATTATAATTTCTAAATATGTATTTTAGTAAAATGTATATGTATATTGAAAAATATAACATGTTGGACTGTACCGTTTATTACGTTTTTTTTTTCATGGGAACGATAAATTTTGAATCTCTCGTCTCTCCGATCGTCTTTATTGTTTCTCCAATTATTTTTTTATAAAATCTCTATACGCACCATTCAAAATGGGCAGTAAGTTGTACAGAGTTGTTTTTTTATATAAATCTTCTCTATAATGACGTTACAAAAGATAATTAAATTTAACTTAGCTTCAGTATAACCCTAGAGAACGGGGCCCCAAATGCTAAAATCTCTACATACTTCTTTCCCCTCGTCCACTGTCATCAACCTCTTCACACATACCCTTTAGGGGGTCCTCTTATTTTATACGTGACCTTTCTCTATTCCTTCTATTCCTATTATTCGACGAAATAAATTATTTTCATTTCTTCGCTCTGGTAACAAGACGAAGTGCAGCGTTTAGTTTCGCTAGTCAGTTCATGTCAAGAAAATTAGGCAAAAAATGGAAAATGGAGAATCTTAGCACGAGTCTCCCTCGTTCTATCCGTTGTATCCAGAACACAACTTGAAGCATTTTTATAGATTCTACGTGATTTTACTTTGTATAGATTCTACGTGATTTTACTTTGTATAGATTCTACGTGATTTTACTTTGTATAGATTCAACGTGATTTTACCTTGTAAAATTTTATTTCAATAAAAAAAATATAAATTTAATTTAATGTCGAGAATTATTACTAATGACCTGTTCGGTAGTCGAGTGTTCAGCCTTAGTGACTGTAACTTATAAACTGGAGGTCGTCGATTAAATTTCTTATAGAGATCGATTTATTTATTATATTATTGTACTGGAGTGGTTTTTTGCAAATATTATAGTCGCAGGGGCACAAGTGTGTGTTTGTAAAAGAGACAGGTTGCGGGTTCGATTCCTACTCTGATAATAAGGCAATGGGCGCGGCGTTGAGTTACACCACAAGCTCTAAAAAAGATGCAGTTTCATCAAATCCTTTTAAAAATTATAAAATGACTTATAAATCTTCTTTAATTTTGCCACTACTAGGTTCTTCTGTATTTATAATAATTTAGGTTTTAAAAATAAATATTATTTTATGTGAACTACATTTATAACTTAAAGGCCCGGCGGCGCATTGGGATTGTATTCGACTAAACTTCGGTTTTAATTGATTTAGTTGCAAATTGTAGCTTTTAAGATAATATTTTGACAAAAAGAATAATTTTATTATATTCTCATCGTGTCGAGGCCACGCGTGGCGCAGCGGCACAAAGTGTGACTGTAAGCGCGACTAGTTGTGGGTTCGACCACCACTCGAGGGAATGAAATATTTATTTAAATTTATATTTCTGTTTCTTTGCTCTGGTTCCGAGGTAAAGAGCGGCGTAGAGTTCTGCCACTCAACACGCAATGCCTCCAGAATTCGGCAGAAAGTCAGGAACGGAGTGTCTTAACACTAGGTTCCCTCTGCCTACCCTGCTGTGTGCGGGATACAGCGTAAACCTGATTTAATTTTTTTAAATTTAATTTGGACGTATATTTTTTGGGAAATTATAAAATTAAAATAATTCAACAATCTGTTAACGGCCGCAATTCTAGGTTCGACTGGCGCAGGGCGCGCTCTTGCAGACGATGGCATCCTCCTAATCAGCCACTTAGTGCTTGCATTTTCTATGAATTATGAAAATAAGTTGTTCGTGCTTGAATGTATAAATTACACAATCTGTCTGTTGGTACATGTAGCATAGTAAAAGACTTATAGTTGAAATGCGGGCGAAGATATGCGAGTATGTATCTGTAGTTACTTTAAAAAAAAATATCATTTCTTTTCTTCCTCGCTGCCGACTTTAAAATTATAAAATCTTTCTTGTTTTTTTTTAAGCAAAATCAATGTACTATTTAATGCCCTAATATTGCGTTAAGTTATTCAAACACAAGTTTTAATACTTCCTCACCGAAGTCAGCATTAAAATTATTAAAAGGATACATGGAAATCCATCAACTTCCTATTCTTCATCGTCCCATTGACTGTGGGACTGTAAGCGAGGTGGTTATGGGTTCGATTCTCACTCGAAGTAAATTATTTCCGTTTCCTCTCTTTATTAACATGACAAAGCACGGCGTTCAGTTCCACTACTCATGTCTCAAAAATTAGTTGGAAATTGGGAAACCTAGTATGTTAGCACTAGGTTCCCTCTTTCTATCTATGGCTTGAAGCATTTTGTTTCCATTATAATTATTACTTTTACATTGTAATTATTACTTTGTTTTTGTATATTATATTAACTTAAAAGATTATAAAACTACATTGTACTTAAATGTGATTTTATTTTATAAAATTTGATTTCCATAATAAAAATATAAATTTAACCTAATGTTGAAAATTATTATTTACTTGCTCGGTAGTCAAGTGTTCAGCCTTAGTGACTGTAACTTATAAACTCGAGATCGTAGATTCAACTTCTAATACAGATCGATTTATTTATTATATTATTATAGTCGAGCGGTTATTATTGCAAGCATTAATTAAGGGTTGAAGACAGTCATGGCCCAGGGGCACACACAACTGTGCGTTTGTAAAAGCGGTGACATGGCTTGTGAAATTCTTATTTTAACATTGTCACATAACAATTAAATAAATAAAAAATGAATATTCTTTTACGAAATATTTATTTAAATGTATATTTTCTTTCTTTTTCTCTCTGGTCTCGAACTTGAGCTCCGGCACTCCATATGCAATGTCGCCAGAATTCAGCGGAAAGTGTTTATTTGAACTCATAACTTGTGGTTGTGCATTGATTTTCGGCTCCCGACGAGAGATTGAGCGGCGTTGGATTGCGACACTTAAGTAACACAATCTCTAATGCGGGTTTAAAAATGAGAATGGAGTGTTGGCACCAAGTTCTCTCTTTACCCCTAAACTAGAGCTACTAAAAAACTGTAATTTCACACAAATGATGGTAATCATGCTTGCAACATCTCCTCGTGTGTGTGAATTATTATGAAAATGTGTTGCAAGTGAAGATATAAGAAATAACTTTTTATACACTATATTTCATTTATTTTGGTATAATATTAATTTTAAAAAAACTTTTTAAAAACAGGCTTTTTTAGGTTTTTTCCATTTTTTTGTATAGTTCTTGCAATGATTATAGAGGCACAGTAAACGAAATTTTTCTACAAGATCAGAAAAAAAAGTTGATTTTAATTAAGCCGCGGGCGGATTGAATTGGAGTAGTCAACATTATAAAGTACATATTTTTTTAGAAAATATATTAAAAATTGAATGTAAATGTAGCAGAACTCAAACCCGAAACTCATGCTTACAGTCCATGTGTACTGACCACTGAGCCATACGTTCTTATCAAGCCATGTCGACTTTCATATTTTTTGAGTTTTTTACAATCTGCTTACGTTGTTGTAGAGCTAAGAATAAACATTGGGTAAGAGAGAATGTTGTTAATAAATTACATATTTTTAACTTAACGTGAAAAATATTTTTAGATGCAAACATTTTTTTAATACATACTTAAATATAAAGTTGCTTTTTATTTCTCTTACTAAGTAAATAAACTTGAAAAGTAAACTTGAAAAATCACGTTGCAACTAAAAAAAATCGTTTAAAAAAACTTGTTTTATATACATCTTCATATTTTGTAATTTATTATAAGATCGCATGTTCTTCTGTAGCAGGGATTCCCAAACATTTGTTCTTCATAGAACATTTAATGTTTTGCTGGTTACGGAGGACCCCCGTTATCTATATTTCTAGTATATTTCAAAAATTCGATACAAATGAAGATAGAAAACGAAGATTCGATTCGATTTCGATCCTCACTCGGGAGAATGCTTATAATGGTATGGGATGTTAAGTCAAGCCAACATTTTAGTTCTTCACTTTTGAAAGTAAGATACATTTTCGTACTCTTTCGGTTACGAATAATGAACCATGTTTTTGTTATGCAAACGTAGACCCCCGTCGAATCGTCAATAGATAATTTATATATACGTATGTAATACACCCAGTATCACGTATATTTATATTTAATTTATCTATTGACAGAGATAAACGAATTGGCCTCTCTATGCTGTTAGTTATTTACAAAATATTATAGAAGAATTTTTTTTATAGTAATCTATCACTGGACTTAGAAAATTGACATTTGGTATGGAGGCAAGTTAGTAGTAGAGCAATGTATGGGAACACTAAAAGTCTTCAACTTTTTATTTTTGCGGGAAACAACGAGATTTTCGTTTTACGTTTTAAATTCTAAATAACTATTATTTTTGTGTATTAATTACTACCATTACATTAGATAAACTGTGCTATTTTCCTTCAAATAAAATAAGAAATAAACATACAACAGTCAACAATCATGTATATTATTATAAATAATTACGTATTCTTACGTTAGTAATTATACTTCTTAACCTTCTTTACCATATAATTATATCTTACTCGTATTTTACGGCACGTACAGAGCCCAGTCATAGCGCAGGGGCACAAGCGTGTAACTGACTGTGAACACGACAAGCTGTGGATACGATTCCCACTCGAAGAAATGAAATATTTTATATTTTTATTTCCTGGTAACGAGGCAAAGCGCGACGATGAGTTCCATCACTCAACGCACGATGCTTCTAGAATTCAACGGGAAATGGAGAACGGAAGTGTCATAATGGGAACAGAGTGTCTTAATAACAAGGTCAAGAGAACAAGGGAAGCTTCCCAGGTTCCCTCAGCATAGCTTGCGATGTGCATAGGCACAGTTATACATTTCAATAAAACTGTAAACGACTTGGGGTATAATAATTGATGGTAAGTTGAGTTGAAATGAATATATTTCTTATATTTCTCGCAGGATTTTTGCTACATTACAATTCAACTGGTTAATACGTTATTGCTTCATAATATCAATTATGGTGATGTTGGTTGTTTGGATATAAATATTGAACTCTTAAATAATCTCTACGATTAATACGAGCCTGCATTCGTCTAAAAGAAAACAGCTTGGCTGGCTCACAGTGCTTAATTGTCTACTCTCTTTTCTTCTCTTTCCTGTGTTTTTTCCATGATAAATCTTTACGAACTGAACCAAACCTCATAGTTTATATTTATATATATATATATATATATATATATATATATATATATATATATATATATATATATATATATATATATATAAAACATAATGTGCATGTGGATACAAGCCAGTTGTGAAAGTGATCCCCACTTGAGAAAGTGAAATATTTATTTACATTTATATTTTCATTTCTTCGCTCTGGTGTCGAGTTAAAGCGCGGCGCTAAATTCCGCCAATTGAACACGCAATGCTTCCAGAACTCGGCGGAAAGTGGGCACGGAGTATCCTCACACTAGGTTCCTTCTGCCTACACTGCTGCGAGCGTGACTCAGCGTGAAGCTGATTTATGGACTAGGTAAAATAAAAAAAACAATAAAAAAAAACATCAAAATAATTCGTATCGCACAAATCAATCAGACTTCCATAATCTTACAACACTCGTTAAACATATTAGAATATAATATATTATATTAACATATTGAGAAAGACCAATTGATATTCTGACATGTCCTATCCATACTAATTCCGTAAATTAACGCAACAAACGTGACATGATAAGGTGACGCCATATAACAATACAATTTTCGTTCAACCTGTAAAAGGTTACAAAAAAAAGTATTGCTATCATTACATCATCACTATCATTTCTTTTTTTCATTAATCATTTCATTTTGAAAACAGATTTGAACAAAGTAGGATGTAAGATTAAGTACAAATAACTAGTTACTAAAAATAACTAATAATGATATCAAATAGAGGTTTTGGAGATATATCGTTGAAAACATTATTCGTTTTATATCTAAGTGGTTCAGTTAGTGCGTGCCTAAACACCGGATGGGATTTTTTATTTGAAGATTTATTGACTGATATCTGTCCAATTTTTGAGAGTGCATCGTCGAGTATAAAAGATTTACTTCTTTTGGCGTCATTGGGCAAGTATTATTACGATCTTTTAATAAAATTGTGTTTAGCTGTGTGGCGTATCTTTGTTTAATTTTCTTATTACATCAAAGGTTTAGCTGCACTCTGTATCCCGCACATAGCAGGGTAGCATATGCAGAGTGAACCTGGGAGCAACCTAGTTTTGAGGCACTGTCGTTTTCCTGGTTTGCCTCGTGACCAGAGCAAGGAAATGAAAATATTAAATCCTTCATTTCCTAGAATGGGGATCAAACCCTATAACCTGTCGTGTCACACGTTTGTGCCATTGCGCCACGATTGGCCTCCTAACAAATAATTTCAATATCATAAAAACACGGCGTTGAGTTTCGCTACTGAACATGCAATGCCTCCAGAAGTCAGCTGACCAGGAGAGTGGAATGTCTTAACACTAGGCTCCCTCTCCTTACCCTGCTATATGTAGGATACAGAAACTGAAAAAAAAATGTTTTTATTTCCCCGCACTGGTAGTATAAGCGTTGCGATTAGTTACGCCACTTACACGCAATGTTTCTAAAATGTTGCGACAAATAAGGGTGACACTGGGTTCCCTCTACCCTGCTAATTTCGAAAAGAAGCGTGAAACTGAATAAAAACATAGTTAATTTAAAAACAAAGTAAACACCATTATTTCAGAAGAAGACGGACCATTGCCACCAGAATTAATATCGGACAGTCTCAAATGCGGGCGTGAACTTTCCCGCGAGGCTAAAAAGAGGGCTAACCAATTAGTTAAAAATGGAGTTACTCTGGAAGCGTGTTCTCCATCTTTGCTACATTTTTTCTCCACGAAGCTGCCTAAAGACGCTAAGGAGGCTTCAGAGACGTCTCATGAACTACTTACTGCGACTAAGATTTTGCAAATGAAATTAAGTTCTAGGTAAGTTGGAATTATTTTTACCTGATTTTAAAATGTTTTCATTCTTGTGCCTTTTATTATTAGAATTATATCTAAATTTGAAGTTCGTCGATTTGGTTATATTGTTTAATTTTTTTATTATATATGTGTCATGGTCTGTATTTATTGAATACAGTTGTGGCGCAGGGGCAAAAGCATGTAGTCATAAACGCGACAGGTTGTGTGCTCGATTCCCACCTTAAAAAAGGAATTATTTAATATTTTACGTCGATGCAAACTACAGCAAAACATAATAGCTCTAGAATTCAAGAAAAAATGGGGTGCGGGGTATCTTAACACTCTTTGGTGTGGCATACGGCGTCTTAAGGTTCCTTTTGCGCTGCAACATGTACGATTATTATATTTATCAATTTAATAATTTCTAATATAAAAATTTTAACGTTATTCAGCTCAGACGTGACTCCAAACACCTTCCTCTCGTTCCTCGAAAGTCAATGTATTCGACCGCACAAGATATACTGCAAGCCTATCAACGTGAAGTGTATAGGAAGCTCCAAGTATAGAAGTATTGATGGCACCTGCAACAGTATGGAGCACCCAGCGTGGGGGAGGCGAGGGGCCCCTTTCACTAGAATCGCAACACCGCGTTATTCAGATGGTAACAATAACTAATTATTACTTAAATTAAGTAAGGCTTACTAAATTGTTCATAATGATTTTTTTTCTTTAATTTTCACGCTGTATACAGCAGGGTAGGCAGAGAGAACTTAGGGTTGAGACACTGTTCGCCACTTTCCGTCGAATGCTGAAGGCAATGGGTGTTGATTGGCGGAAATCAACGCCGCGCCTTGACACCAGAGCGAAGGCAAGAAAATATAATTTTAGATAAACATTTCATTTCCTCGAGTGGGGATTGAACCCACAACCAGTCGATTTTAGAGTCACACTTTGTGCCCCTGCGTCACGACTGGCCTCAAATAATTAATAATAATTAAAGATAAAAGTGACGGCTGCTGGTTCGATTCCCACAGAGAATGATAAAGCACTCAATGTCTTTAAATTTGGACGGAAAGTCTTAACTTAACACTTACCTTGTTGTATGCGATATACAGCGTGGAACTAAAAAAACAAATAAAACACAAAATTCTTATAAAAATCAACATGAATTTAATACCAGTAAATATGAGTAGTAGAGGTGTGAAAGTAAAATCGACTGGTCGTAAGTTCGATGCTCACTCGAGGAAATGAATTATTTATTTACATGTATATTTTCATTTCTTCGCTCTGGTATCGAGGCAAGGTGTTGAGTTCCGCCACTCAACACACAATGCCTCCTGAACTCGGCGAAAAGTGGGAAACGAAGTGTCTTAACAAAAGGTTCCTTCTGTTTACCCTGCTGTATGCGGGATATAGCGGGAAGCCCATTTTTTGATAAATTTAATACTTAAAACTTACCGAATACTGTATCAAGTCTATACTTCATGCAGAATTTTATACTTTTAGAAAATATGAGAATAATAAGTACAATGTTATAAAATGATTTATTTGTATTTATTACTTTAAAAAACCTGAGTTTGAAAGCTCTCTATCTGTTGATTCAAATAATTGAAAAAAAAAGTAGATATTAATGACGAACGTAATTAAATAAGAGTTACTCGACATATATATGATATAAAATGAATTGCTTTTAAAAATTTTAAAATTATTTTCAACAATTTTTATATTTATTGTTCATTTTGAAAATAACAAATTGAAGGCATTTTTTTAATGACCACTTATGTTCTTTCAAATGATTTTTTTTCTTTGAATGCTCGTTTTATGCAATAGGCAGATTAAGTGGTAGCTTGAGATAATACGACTTAGATAAGTAGTGCAGGTTCAAGTCCCATTTTATATTTTTTTTTACTTCATGCTCCTTGTTGAGTGGCGGAAATCAACGGCAATGGTAGAATCAGCTTCGTGCTGAATCCCGCAGGGTAAACCTAGTGTTCACACACTCCGTTCGTCACTTTTCGCCGAATTCTAGAGGTATTGTATGATGAGCAAGAATGATGGTAAAAATGAACCATTATTTTAATATTATTATTTCTAAACATTTTAAAACCTTAATAAATATTATTTGTAATATAATATATTTGAACATAGGTACTTATATAACTCTAGAATAACAAATCTTATTTTTTCTAAGGTATATATGCAATGCCAGTTGCGAAGAGCGGTCGCCCATTGCCGAACCCGCGACTACTGTCGACACGCCTGTTCTCAGACCGAGCGGTGTGCAGCCGCGTACTAACATATCTGAATATGCAATGGGGACAGTTCATCACTCACGATCTAGTATATCAAGTTATGGAGTCGACCGGTAAAAAAAAATATATTTGGGGCCCAAATATTTGGAGCGAACAAATGATAATTGATTTGCAATATGTTTAGGGTTCCGTACCTTTCGAAAAAAAAGAAATATAACTTATAGCGTCAATTTTTAGTCCGTTTATCGAAGTCATTTTTTCTAAAGACAGCATGAAGGTAGCAATGTTAAATTGATTAATATTAAATATTTTCCTTTAAAATTGAGTGCAACCACCTTAAGCAAATTTAATTTTTAAAAATTTTGTAAGTTGTACCCTGGAAGGTTCCCTGGTGCGGAACCTTCGATCGGCGAGTTCCGCTTTCATTGATATTTTATTGAAATAATAAGACTTTTTTTTTTATTTAAAGAACACATCATTTTAAATGTCCATATATAATCGACATTTATAACGTTATATTAAATAAAAAATATTAAAATTAGAAAAAAAATAAAAATGCAAAAATATTTTACTCTTAATTAAAACTTATATTGAAAATTTAGTAGTATGTAGAATATATTTATATAAAATATATATAAAACTAATATGTTAGACGAAGGCGGTATTCAATGCTGCTTGGGAGATGGAAGAGATGTTCTTCCCCAAGATATGCAAAACGACAAGTGCATCCCGATATGTGTGCCAGAGGACGATCCCTTTTACAGAAGCCACGGCATCAAATGCCTCAATTTTGTTAGAAGCGTGACGACACCAAGAGACGATTGCAGTTTGGGTCACGCGGAACAAGTAAGATTGCAATCAATTACAAATGTTATATCATTAAATGTATTAACTTAACTTAACTTAGCTTCACGCTTTATCCCTAGCGGGGTAATCAGAGGGAACGGAGCGCCAAACGCTACGGTCTATTAAATGTATTTTGAGTATATTTTCTAAGATGTGAGGAGCTTAATCTCAGTAAAATATCGCCTGTGTATTTTTTTATATTCCAAGAGCTTAGCTTTTATCTCTTCAATATTTAGTTTTAATCGGTGACAGTATAAATAACTAAGATAAATCAGCTTCACGCTGTATCTCGCACACAGCAGGGTAGGCGGAGGAAACCTAGTGTAGGCCAAATTCTGGAGGCGTTGCGTGTTAAGTGGATGATCTCAACGCCGCTCTTTGCCTCGACACCAGAGCGAAGAAATGTTTCATAAGTTTCATTTAAAATGGTTTCAAATCACTAAGTAATACTAATAACTATATACACATTTTCAGATGAATACAGTAACGAGCTTCTTAGATGGATCTCCAATATATGGATCCGATTCGAAAACAGCTAATAAACTTAGAAGTAAATCTGGAGGCAGACTTAAAGAGGAAACAAGGAAGAATTGTAAATTCGGATTTTTGCCTTCAGTCGATGATAAAGCAGCTGTTTGCGATTTGAGGAACATGTCCGCGCCTTGTTACTTTGCTGGTGAGGATATGGAGTTTGAAAAAATGGCTATAATTAACTATTTTATTGAAGTTGCTGAAATATTCCTTTTAAATATAGTTATACAAATTGTTTTTAAAATGATATATTAGAAAATGAAAGTAATGCAGATAAGTAAATTAATAATTTTGTAGTTCCAGCTGGCGAAGCTGCGCACGTCGCTAGTATTATAGCAAAGTCATTGGTTGCTATTATTATTGTTATTAAATTATTTATAAGAAAATGTATAGTGCAAACTCGTCCCCTATTGCTTTTTCCAGGTGACAGCAGAATCAATCAGACACCAACACTGGCTGTTCTCCACACTCTTCTTCTCCGTGAACACAACCGCATAGCAGACATCTTGAGCAATCTCAATCCGCTGTGGACTGATGAAAAATTATACCAAGAGGCTAGAAAAATTGTTATCGCTGAAATTCAACATATTACTTACCAAGAATGGTTGCCTCTGAACTTTGGTAAATTTGATGGTTAATTTAGTTAAGAATTTTTTTGTGTATAATTTTTACTTAACTCGTAGGCAGAGAGGGACCCCAATGAGTAACTTTCGTTCCCTACTTTTGCATGTTGAGTGGCGGAATTCAATGCAATTTACTAAAAAGGGGAAATGTTAAATATGTTATCGCCCTGAATGGGTAAAAAACCAATAAAATCCGTTTTTTATTGATAAGCATATTATGTAAAAAATATTTCATATAATCACTATTTAGGTGAAAGCTACCTCCGCTACTACCGCATCTCCCCAACATCACTATACAGTCGTGACTACAATGAAGATGTCAACCCTGGGATCATCAACGGGTTCGGAGCTGGTGCCTTCAGATTTCTGCATACTGTTATACCTGACACATTTATGAGTTGCCCGAAAGGTCACCAAACTGCGTTTTTATATAAGTACGTATTTACTTACGAAATGTATCATACAAACATACACCTAAAATTAAATAGTTCAATCTAAATTAAGAAGTAGGTACTATTATTAATTTATAAAAAATACTACTAAAATTGAGGCCAGTTGTGGCGCAGGGACACACAGTGTGACTGTAAACGTGATTAGTTGTCGCTTCGATCCCCACTAGAGGAAATGAAATAATTATTTACATTTTTATTTTCATTTTTTCGCTCTAATATCGAGGCAAAGCGCGGCGTTGAGTTCCGCCACTAAACACGCAATGTCTTAACGATGTGTCTTAACACTAGGTTCTCTCTGCCTATCCTGCTGTGTGAAGCTGTTTAATTAATTAAAATTGAAAATATAAATATAGTGGGTACAAATTTAATTTACACCATGTAACACAAAATGTCTCTAAATAGGCAGCAAGATAAGAATAGAGTACATTCCCCAATCAGAGCAGTGATATGCTGTAAATATTAGTATTAGGTACTCATCTCAACAAACTCATCGTGGGCGTATGCTCTGATCGCCATGTCTCATGTCTTGCTTACATTTTTTTTCACAAAGGACAAGATGGGCAATAGATAGAAGAAACTTAGTGTTAAGACACTCCGTTTGCTACTTCCTATTCACCTCCCAAAGTTTTCGAACCATTGCGTGTATGTAGTCCATGAATGATATCAACCAACAAATCTCATGTTTCAGGTTAAGCGACTACTATTTCAATCCAAGTCTATTGGAAGCCAATCCAGATTCTTTTGACGACATCGTTCGCGGTATAATAACTCACCGTGCGGGAGAATCTGACCCACACTGTACTGGAGAGATCACCAATTTACTGTTCAAATCTCATAATAAATGGGGATTGGACCTCGTCGCTATGGACATTCAAAGAGGCCGCGACCATGGATTGGCATCGTACAACGATTATAGGTAAGCGGAAGAAATAGAATAAATAGAGTAGTCTTTTTTAAGAAGATAATTTTTATAATTTTCCTCTGAATTTAATACAATATTATCTATGCTGGGGCTGTCCCCCAGTCGTGTCGTAAAAATGATAATTGTGGGTGTACTGAGGCCACTCGAGGAAATTTTTATATTAATATTATTTTCATTAGTCCGTTCTAACGAAGCGAGGCGTTGAGTGCCGCCACGAAAAGAGGAGAACGAGTGCAAATAACTTATCCAGTACCCCGCTATGCGGAAGCGTAAATCTTTTTTTTCAAAATTTATAACTAAAATAATTTGATAGTTTATTATGTTATTTTATATTTTTTTTATATATTAATACGTGGTGCAAATATTTTATGTTCAATTTTAAAATTTGTCAGCTACAGTTAATACAGAGAAGAATTACAGGATGCTAATTATGCTTTTTAAATAATGCGTAAAAACACATTAAATTAATAATACGTACAGAACACACACTACTATATAATTTTTTTTTTTCGTTTCGCGATATACACTTATATATAAAGTGACATACACGTTGCTATGGCAACGCGTTTTGTACGCGTCAGTTCGTATTCAAATTTAAATAAATTCGTAAAATAATCTTTTTAGCAAAGCTGCGCAATATGTAACTGACATTGACTGACGGTCTTTGCCTCGGTAAAAAAGCGAATTATTACGATGAATATTTAAAATATGTGGAACGCAAATTTCTTAAATATAATATATTCTAAAAAATAAGATTAAATCATATAATAGTGTTAAGACACTTCGTTCCCCACTTTCTGCTGAATTCTGGAGGCATTGCGTGTTGAGTGGCAGAACTGAACGCCGCACTTAGCCTCGACACCAGAGCGAAGAGATGGAAATATAAATATTTCATATCCTCGAGTAGAGGTCGAACCCACGATCAGTCAGTTTTACAGCCACAAAGATTTGTATTAAAGACACAAGTCCAAATGAGTCTCAAGCTAAGCTACGCTTGAATTTCAGAAAAAGCTCGGGAGCTCCAATTTTTGTACGGAACCCTTTGTGGGCGAGCCCGACTCGCGCTCCTGTCATTTTTATATAAAAAAAATATATGTTTTGTGTACTTGAAATGAAAATATTAAATAGTTCACTTGCCCCAGTGGGAATCGAATCCACAATCCTCGAGTGACAGTATACGCACTTGTGCAACTGTGCCACGACAGTCTCATATTGTTATGAGTATTTTAATGTTCTTTATTGTTTTATTTTTTAGAGAAGCTTGTGGACTAGAGAAAGCAAGAACGTTTCAAGATTTGGCCGGAGAAATATCTCAAGATGTAAGAAAATAAATAAGTTAATTTTATTATATATATATGCAGAACTCAACGCCGCGCGTTGAGTTCTGCCACGCAATGCCTCCAGAATTCGGCAGAAAGTAGGGAACAGAGTGTCTTAACACGAGGTTCCCTTTGCCTAACCTGCTATGTGCGGGATACAGCGTGAAGCTGATTTTTTGATCTTTTTATTGATATTAGATAGGTATAGTCCGACAAGAACGTTACAAATGCTATAAAGAACTACGAGTCAAACCCTTCATATACAGTCGTGTGCATAATATTCAATATGCACAATTCGGCGTTACTATATGTCATTTACAAACTGGTGAAGTAAATTATACTTAAGCGTCGCGGTCCACTGTACTTTAGTGTTGTGATCGAGCTCGTCGAGTAGTGGTCTATAGTGTATATTATAGTATATACATATCAAATTAAAAGTTTACCTTTTTGTAGAAAGTATTCTGTAAGCCTCTCGTTACGAGTTTTTTTTTATTTATTATAATTTATTATTATACTATAGTATAAAACGAGCAATGGAACTAAGATGATGAGGAACCTAATGTGAAACCTTAATTTATTTACAAAATGACAACCGTCAAATAAGTTTTTCGCAAATTAGTAGTAAAACAATTTATTTTCAGCGAATCAACGTGTTATCAAAACTTTATGAATCAGTGGACGATATAGATTTATTCGTGGGTGGAGCGATGGAGAAGGACGTCCCGGGTTCAATCCTGGGTCAAACATTCCAATGTATTGTTGCTGAACAGTTCTACCGTACTAGGATCGGTGATAGATATTTTTATGATAACAGTGAAATGCAACACTCTTTTACACCAGGTAAAGATTTTTTATTAACTGACATGAATAAACCAACATATAAAAATTATATATATTTGCTTGGGACTATTGTAGTATTTAATTTGACAGATTGAAACGTCGTATTTAATTTGAAATTTTGCTTACTTATCATTATCAAGCATCAATGACAATACAATAATGTGAAAGTAACGGGTAAGTGCGAGTCGTATCAACTTCTGGATTATATAGGTATATAGATATTATAAAGATCAACGGGAATTAAATGTTATAAAAAATAATCATAAAAAAAACTATTAAACACGCTCCTACAAAAATATGCAAATACGAATAAAAAATTTAAAAAATACATATATATATAAATTGGATTACGAATAAAGTAGAAAAATGCGTGGATTTAATTTTACGTTATTTTTAATTTAATTTTTACAGAAAAAAACAATACTTTTTCGTATTTTGTTTCCAAAAGTATATTTTTTTAAATGATTTATATTATCTTTATACATTTCATACCATACAATATCAATACTATATTCAATTTATACATTGATATTTTACAGATCAACTGAAAGAAATCAAAAAAGCATCAATGGCGCGACTTATATGCGACAATACCGGCGTAAAGTACATCCAAAAGAAAGCTTTTGAGGTGGAAAGCTCGCACAATCCGAAATACCCCTGCGACGACTACACCGCTATACCTTATGTTGACTTGACGACTTGGAAAAGACCTAAATTTGAAATAGATTAAAAAATCATTTAAATGTTTTTTTAGTTAGACGTGGGGCGACCAGGGGAGTGGGGTGTTTCGTGCCAACACCAGAATAGCCTGGTGCCAACCCCACAAGTTTTACTAACGAAAAAAAATTCCCGAAAACAAATTTAAACGAATATACGTAAATATATAGTTAAAGTCCAGGCTCGTCCCAGAGAACATATGCCTATGACTGTGACGACTAAAACGCTATACAGGTACTATTGTATAATCATGGCCGCCCTGAAATTAGCTATAGAATATAGATGGATGTGCAGATGTTTATTATTATTGGATTATATTTCTTACTATTTTGTTCCCGAGTTAACAATACGCAGTAGTTTTAAAATCCTAACTTCATGGCGGCCACGACTCGTTGACCTTACTGTACTTCATGTTGATTTTACGACGGGAATAAGACCTAAGTTCAAAATAGGTTTACTATTTTGAATTTAGGTCTTAATAAAAGAAAACTATTTTTATTTTCTTATTTAGTCAACTATCAACGTTTATATTCAAATATATAATTACCCGTCTGGTAAGACTAGAAAGGCAGAGTGAAGTAAGTATGTGAATATACAAAAAACTTCATTTTCTTTATCAATTTTATTGCAACACACCAATATATATGCATAGCTGATAGTTAATTATTTATACTGAGTGTTACTTTATGTTTGAAGATTAATAATTTATGTATGTTAAAGTAATTTAGATTATTTAATTAAGTTTATAATTTGTTTAGTTCAAAATTCTTTTTAATAAAAAATATATATTTGAATTTCAATTTTCTTCGTTCTTTTTTCAATTTCAAAGTTTTTTCAGCCAGTCGTAGTGTAGGTAAATAAAGTGTGACTGTAAACGCGACAGGTTGTGGGTTCGATTCACATTCGAGGACATAAAATTTTAAATATTTCATTTTTTCATTATGGCGCCTCCAGAATTCGGCAGGCGGTTTTAGCAGGGTAGGTTCACTCTGCCTACCCTGCTGAAGCAAAAAAAATCCGCCATATAGCAATTTACGTATGAAGAACCTAGTGGCAAAATCTCAACACCGTGTTTTTTGTTTCGGAAGTCATTAAAATATTTCATTGCCACGAATGGAATCGAATCCACAACCGGTTGTGGGTAGTCTGTTTACAGATCACAAACTCTGCATAGCTGCGCCGTAATTTGCGAAAAATGAAGACATTATATAAACAAGTCGAAATAAAACAAAAAAATGTTTATATAGTATTTATGTGTAATATTGGACGTAAAAAAAGAAAAGTAGGCAAATTTACAACATTATTTTCTTAACATTACTATATTATAAGACTAATTTTAATAATTATTACTTATGAATCAAAGGCAGTATACTTAAAACTATAAAGATTAGGTTTTATATACCAAATTCTTTTGCTAATCTATAAAAAAAAACTATTTTATTATTAATTAATTTTAAAAAATAATCCTACAGATAAAATAACATTCATGCATCAAAAATATATCTATGGTTTTTTACTAATAACATATTATAAACATATACATAATTATTATATAATATATTTTTTCAACACATTTAAACTTGTCTTTTATACAACCAGTCTTAACTTCATTAAGTCTCTTACGTAAAAAAAAATTAGTCAAATATAAAAAAAAAACTTTCACACAATTTTCATATACTCAGTAGATATGAGATTATTTTACTAAATTGAGTATATAATAAGTTATATATTTTTTTTAAATAAAGGTTTATTTGTATATAATGAAAAATATACAAAAATCTTTACCATAGTGGGAGACAAGCCAGCACCATACTCCTGTTACAACTTATTTTTATTGTAAGCATTTTATACATATTTAACATAGATACTGATTTTCATTTAAAAGGAACACACAGAACAAACAATCTATATACAACATTATATAAGAAGATTTCTTGTTTGTTCTTTATCTTTTCCCAAAAAGGAAAATATTTTATTCTGCATGGAGCTCCAGGTGACCGAGCTGGATATTAACTGGGATATACTTCCTGAATTTGGTTTCACTATTCTTTCCAGTAATGGCCGTTTGTAGAGCCTTTGGGCTTCTTCCCTTTGATCGTCTGTCACTTTTCTATCGTCTAAGTGTAAAAGATATGGGAACTGGGATATAACAAAGAGTCTGAAAGAAAAAAAGAAATATTCTTAAATCGGAGCTTGAAATACCGCTTAAAATTTGGTTAAGTTATGCCAGGTATCGTTACTTGATAACTAATGTTATCAAAATTAAATAAAAATTTAATTAGCTTCACGCTGTATCCCGCACACAGCAGGGTAGGCAGAGGGAACCTAGTGTTAAGACACTCCGTTCCCCATTTCCTGCCGAATTTTGGAGGCATTGCGTGTTGAGTGGCAGAACTCAACGCCGCGCTTTGCCTCGACAATGAAGAAATGGAAATATAAATTATATATATATATATATATATATATATATATATATATATATATATATATATATATATATATATATATATATATATATATATATATATATATATATATATATATATATATATATATATATATATATATATATATAATAGCGTTCAATATAAGCCTAAATTGACAGTAAATAACTCTATAATAGTTCCTTATTATAATAAAATATAATAAATATTACATATTGTGCAAGTAATTGAGATTACAGGCCAGTCGTAGCGCAGAGGCACAAAGTGTGACTGTAAAACCGGCTGGTTGTGGGTTCGATCCCCACTCGAAATATTTATTTAAATTTATATTTTCATTTCTTCGCTCTGGTCTCATTGCAAAGCGCGGCGTTGAGTTCTGCCACGCAATGCCTCCAGAATTTGGCAGAAAGTAGGGAACAGAGTGTCTTAACACGAGGTTCCCTCTGCCTGCTATTTGCGGGATACAGCGTGAAGCTGATTTTTTGATTTTTTTATTGATATTAGATATGTATAGTCCGACAAGAAATTTACAAATACTATAAAGAACTACGAGTCAAACCCTTTATATACAGTAGTGTGCATAATATTCAATATGCACAATTCGGCGTTACTATATGTCATTTACAAACTGGTGAAGTAAATTATACTTAAGCGTCGCGCTCCACTGTACTTTAGTGTTGTGATCGAGCTCGTCGAGTAGCGGTCTATAGTGTATATTATAGTATATACATATCAAATTAAAAGTTTACCTTTTTGTAAAAAGTATTCTGTAAGCCTCTCGTTACGAGTTTTTTTTATTTATTATAATTTATTATTATACTATAGTATAAAAGGAGCAATGGAACTAAGACGATGAGGAACCTAATGTGAAACCTTAATTTATTTACAAAATGACAACCGTCAAATAAGTTTTTCGCAAATTAGTACTAAAACAATTTATTTTCAGCGAATCAACATGTTATCAAAACTTTATGAATCGGTGGACGATATAGATTTATTCGTGGGTGGAGCGATGGAGAAGGACGTCCCGGGTTCAATCCTGGGTCAAACATTCCAATGTATTGTTGCTGAACAGTTCTACCGTACTAGGATCGGTGATAGATATTTTTATGATAACAGTGAAATGCAACACTCTTTTACACCGGGTAAAGATTTTTTATTAACTGACATGAATAAACCAAGATATAAAAATTATACATATTTGCTTGGGAATATTGTAGTATTTAATTTGACAGATTGAAACGTCGTATTTAATTTGAAATTTTGCATACTTATCATTATCAAGCATCAATGACAATACAATAATGTAACGTGTAACGGGTAAGTGCGAGTCGTATCAACTTCTGGATTATATAGGTATATATATATATTATAAAGATCAACGGGAATTAAATGTTATGAAAAATAATCATAAAAAAAACTATTAAACACGCTTCCACAAAAATATACAAATACGAATAAAAAATTAAAAAAAATACATTTATAAAAATTGGATTACGAATAAGGTAGAAAAATGCGTGGATTCAATTTTACGTTATTTTTAATTTAATTTTTACAGAAAAAAACAATACTTTTTCGTATTTTGTTTCCGAAAGTATATTTTTTTAAATGATTTATATTATCTTTATACATTTCATACCATACAATATCAATACTATATTCAATTTATACATTGATATTTTACAGATCAACTGAAAGAAATCAAAAAAGCATCAATGGCGCGACTTATATGCGACAATACCGGCGTAAAGTACATCCAAAAGAAAGCTTTTGAGGTGGAAAGCTCGCACAATCCGAAATACCCCTGCGACGACTACACCGCTATACCTTATGTTGACTTGACGACTTGGAAAAGACCAAAATTTGAAATAGATTAAAAAATCATTTAAATGTTTTTTTAGTTAGACGTGGGGCGACCAGGGGAGTGGGGTGTTTCGTGCCAACACCAGAATAGCCTGGTGCCAACCCCACAAGTTTTACTAACGAAAAAAAATTCCCGAAAACAAATTTAAACGAATATACGTAAATATATAGTTAAAGTCCAGGCTCGTCCCAGAGAACATATGCCTATGACTGTGACGACTAAAACGCTATACAGGTACTATTGTATAATCATGGCCGCCCTGAAATTAGCTATAGAATATAGATGGATGTGCAGATGTTTATTATTATTGGATTATATTTCTTACTATTTTGTTCCCGAGTTAACAATACGCAGTAGTTTTAAAATCCTAACTTCATGGCGGCCACGACTCGTTGACCTTACTGTACTTCATGTTGATTTTACGACGGGAATAAGACCTAAGTTCAAAATAGGTTTACTATTTTGAATTTAGGTCTTAATAAAAGAAAACTATTTTTATTTTCTTATTTAGTCAACTATCAACGTTTATATTCAAATATATAATTACCCGTCTGGTAAGACTAGAAAGGCAGAGTGAAGTAAGTATGTGAATATACAAAAAACTTCATTTTCTTTATCAATTTTATTGCAACACACCAATATATATGCATAGCTGATAGTTAATTATTTATACTGAGTGTTACTTTATGTTTGAAGATTAATAATTTATGTATGTTAAAGTAATTTAGATTATTTAATTAAGTTTATAATTTGTTTAGTTCAAAATTCTTTTTAATAAAAAATATATATTTGAATTTCAATTTTCTTCGTTCTTTTTTCAATTTCAAAGTTTTTTCAGCCAGTCGTAGTGTAGGTAAATATATCGGCGCGAGCGCAAAAACGGATGTTTTAATATTTTATTTATGCAGTCAATTGACTCGTGGCGCTAGTGTTCTGTTGTCGAACTTGGCAACTTTAGTGTCACATTCAACATAAATACGACGGTTGATCATTCTTTGGTTCAGAAGCGAGCCAGTCACCGACCAGGACGAATCTCTGGCTCCTGTGTGCGACACTCTGAATCTTAAATAATAATTGAGGGAAATTGTTGTTTATTTACTTAAGGGAAGTAATATCTTATTATTATGTTTTCATCTTATTAATTTATATATAATATAATATGTTCTGTAGCCATACTATTAATTGAAATATATGTGAGTTTAATCGATTTGCTATTTTATTTCTTTCATCAGAAGCAGGGACTGATACAACCACGCCATGGCGGATAAAGAAAATAATGCGGCAAAAAAAAAAGGACCATAGCAGTGCAGGGTCTTCAAGACTACCTACAATAAGTTTTCTAATATATACTTTAAGGGACACGATGACAGATATGTTATCCCAAATATCACAAGAAAATCGATCGACAATTTGTGACATTGTGAAAATGATTCAACCCAACTTAAATTCTTCTGTTCGAATGTATATTTTCCGTCTTTTGATCCAGATAAAGGCACAGATATCAGAGAATGGGTGGAGCTGGTTTCAAAGTCACAGTCTGAATACAATTTGAAGGATCATGAAGTTAGACTGAAAGCTGCAGGTGTACTTCAAGGCCGAGCGAAAACATGGGCCGATGAATGTCTTCTAAGAACCACAACATGGGAAGAAATGAAGAACGATATGCTGCAAACATTCGAACCAGAAAGTAGATATTTACCGGAAATTCTTAAGTTTCGTAATTATACAATAGAAAATGAAGACAACATTACAGATTACATTTCAAACGTGTGGAGAATGTTTAAGAGAATAGTTAAACCAAACGTAACGGAACAGGATGCTGTGGAATTTGTAATAGGCAGCATTACTGATGACAGACTTCAAACAGAACTATTGAATAGCAAGTCTCAATCTGTTCCAGAATTAATTGCTATAGCTAAAACAATGCGGAAACGTAAATTAATAACAACCTCTCGCGACACTGTTCCCCAAAAGAAACCACGGAACAATACAAACGAATCATGGAAATCAAGCGCTGAAAGTACATGTTTTGTTTGTGGGAAGAAAGGTCACCGTGCAAGATATTGTACCTAAAATGCTATGGCGAAAATGTTGGAGGAACGAAAAGAACAAAAAAAAAAAAAAAAAGGAATGTTCATATTGCTCGTTGACAGGACACACGAGCGACACATGTTTTAAAAAAAAAAAAAATAAACGCTGATAAGAGGGTCAACGAAATAGTATCTGCGAAAATAGTAATAGTCTTTGTAATATTCTTAATGTAAGCATCGGTTGTAGGCACTATAAAGGCATATTTGACAGTGCGGCTGATTGTTCTCTTATAAAACAATCTATAGCTTTGCAAATACCAGGGAAACGATATGATACTATTATATATTTAAAAGGATTTGGATCTGTACCAGTTGGATCTGTACCAGTTTTATCTTTACATAAAATATCGACTACCTGTACTATTGACAACATTATTATGGACATAGTTTTTTTTGTGGTTCTGGATCATGAAATCCCAAGATGTTTTAATTGGAAAAGATATCTTAAGTATTCCAGGTATTGGAGTACACCTTGCAAATCAAACCGTTGTTATTACAAGAAATATAGAAACTCGAAATATAATGCAAGTGAAGTATACAGATTTTGGTGCGATTGAAACTGATATATCATCTAAAAAAGATCTTGATGAATTAACTCAAGTGTTTTGCAAATATCGAGAGTCCTTTACAGAAGGAGTTTCCAGTTTACGAATTAACATGGGTGAACTAGTTATTCGTTTAAAAGATAAAGATAAAGTTGTTCAAAGGCGCCCATACAGAATGGCACCGATTGAACGTTTAAAGGTTAAAGAAATAACAACTTGTTACAAAAAGATGTAATAAGAGAAAATAACTCGCCATTTTCGAGTCCCATAATCCTTGTGAAAAAGAAAAATGGACAAGATCGATTATGTGTTGAGTGTAGAGAAATGAATACGAATACAGTACGTGATCATTATCCATTGCCCATCATCACAGATCAGCTTGATAAATTTAAAGATGCTAAATATTTTACGTGTTTGGATATGGCGGCCGGTTTTCATCAAATTCCAATTGCTTCTAAGTCTATTGAGAAAACGGCTTTCATTACTCCTGATGGTTTATTTGAATACCTAACGATGCCATTTGGTTGAACAAATGCTCTTTTATGAAAACTTCAATTGAATATTTAGGATATGTTGTAAGTGAAGGTAAAATTAGACCTAGTCCTCTAAAAATAGAGGCCTACGACAATTTAATGGTTTAGCTGGATATTTTCGAAGATTCACACCAAACTTTTCCACTAAAATGATACCACTATATGATTTAACAAAAAATGGAACTAAATGGGAATGGAATGAAAAACACGAAGCAGTAAGAAACAAGATTATTAGCTATTTAACTTCAGCACTATTGTTGACAATTTTCCAGGAAGAATTGCCAATTGAGTTGCACACAGATGCAAGCTCTTGCGGTCTTGGGGCTGTATTAGTACAAATCAGTGAAGTTTGTCAACATGTCATTGGATATTTTAGTATGAGAACAACAAGTGCAGAATCCAAATATCATTCATACGAACTTGAAACTCTTTCAATTGTAAGGAACTATTAACACGAATTCATCGTTGGTGGGCTTTCCTACAGAATTTTGATTTCGAAGTTGAATATAGAAAGGGAGAAAGATTGAAACACGCCGACTTTTTAGTAGAAATCCAATTGTTATAGTTAAAGATGATTGGTTAATAATGGAACAGAGGCGCGATGAAGACATATGTAAAATTATTAATAGTCTCAAAAATGATGATAACGAAAGTTTGTTTTTAATAATGGCATTTTATATAAAAAAATCGGAAGATAATGATAAATTTCTTAAAGTGGTTCCCAAGTCCTTTCAGTGGAGTCTAATAAATAGCTACCATGAGTCACTAATACATATGGGTTGGGAAAAAACCTTAGCAAAAATAAGAGAAAATTTTTGGTTTCCTAGAATGAGTACAATTATACGCTATTTCGTAGATTACTGTATTATTTGTAAGACTATGAAGGGTCCTTCAGGTGCTGTACAAAGTCAACTGCATCCGATAGATAAAATAGCAGAACCCTTCCACACTTTACACATTGATATTTCTGGTAAGTTGAGCGGGAATGCATCCCAGAAAGAATATGTTTTTGTTGCCATTGATGCTTACACCAAATTTGTCATTCTGAATCATGCAAAAAGGTTAACTCAAGATAATGCACTTAAGCACTTACAAGAAATTGTTTTTTTACTTGGTGCTCCGAAAAGAATTATAGTCGATGGCGATGGAGCTTTTATTTCTCACTACAAATCATATTGTGATAAATACGGGATAGAACTTCATCAATGTGCCGGGTATACAAGTCGAAGCAACGGTCAAGTTGAAAGGGTAATGCGAATACTTAAAAGTGGCTTAACTATTATTAAAAATATGAATAAAATACATTGGGCAAAGTCTTTGTGCAATCTTCAACTTGCGATTAACTGTACAATTTCTAAAACGACTGGCAAATCGCCTATTGAGCTTCTTACAGGTAAAAAAGGATGTGTACCTGCAGAATTGATCTCAATTATCGACGATATCAATGAACGCGTTGATCCTGAATCAATGAGACTAGCGGTTCAGGAAAGGATGACCGAAGCTGGAGCAAAAGATAAAATACGTTTTGATAAGAGCAAGGCTAAAGTAATACGTTTTCAGAAAGGTGATTTTGTGCTTTTAAAAGAGCCGCCTAGACTGGGTACAAAACTAAGCGCAAAGTATGAAGGACCTTTTGAAATCAAAAAGGTTTTGCCACACGATAGATACCAAATAAGAAAAATAAATGGAAAAGGTAGAAACAGAAAAGTGAACCATGAGAACTTGAAAAGTGCTCCGAAGTTTGGCATTCAGAGTGAAGTAGGCCGTATCGGCTATGGATGATGATTTGAAATAGTACGAGTGATGTGGGTATCAATTGTATTTGAATGTATTTGATTCGAGAATTAAATTTACGAGTGGTTTTATCATGGCCAAAATTAGCGCTGAGGCTATGAGGCTAACGTGTCAAATTTACGTGTTAACTTATTTTATGTGAACTGCTGCTGGGCTGAGGTCCCAGAAGCATGGCCAAAATTAGCGCTGAGGCTATGAGGCTAACGTGTCAAATTTACGTGTATACTTATTTTATGTGAACTGCTGCTGGGCTGAGGTCCCAGAAGCATGGCCAAAATTAGCGCTGAGGCTATGAGGCTAACGTGTCAAATTTACGTGTAAACTTATTTTATGTGAACGAGAATGCCGATGGGCTGAGGTCCCAGAAGCATGGCCAAAATTAGTGCTGAGACTATGAGGCCTTATGTTTATAACGCGTATATTCTTTCAGATTCTTAAGCGAGTAGGCGCAGGGACGCGCCACTCATCAGCATGGCCGTATCGGCGCGAGCGCAAAAACGGATGTTTTAATATTTTATTTATGCAGTCAATTGACTCGTGGCGCTAGTGTTCTGTTGTCGAACTTGACAACTTTAGTGTCACATTCAACATAAATACGACGGTTGATCATTCTTTGGTTCAGAAGCGAGCCAGTCACCGACCAGGACGAATCTCTGGCTCCTGTGTGCGACACTCTGAATCTTAAATAATAATTGAGGGAAATTGTTGTTTATTTACTTAAGGGAAGTAATATCTTATTATTATGTTTTCATCTTATTAATTTATATATAATATAATATGTTCTGTAGCCATACTATTAATTGAAATATATGTGAGTTTAATCGATTTGCTATTTTATTTCTTTCATCAGAAGCAGGGACTGATACAACCACGCCATGGCGGATAAAGAAAATAATGCGGCAAAAAAAAAAGGACCATAGCAGTGCAGGGTCTTCAAGACTACCTACAATAAGTTTTCTAATATATACTTTAAGGGACACGATGACAGATATGTTATCCCAAATATCACAAGAAAATCGATCGACAATTTGTGACATTGTGAAAATGATTCAACCCAACTTAAATTCTTCTGTTCGAATGTATATTTTCCGTCTTTTGATCCAGATAAAGGCACAAATATCAGAGAATGGGTGGAGCTGGTTTCAAAGTCACAGTCTGAATACAATTTGAAGGATCATGAAGTTAGACTGAAAGCTGCAGGTGTACTTCAAGGCCGAGCGAAAACATGGGCCGATGAATGTCTTCTAAGAACCACAACATGGGAAGAAATGAAGAACGATATGCTGCAAACATTCGAACCAGAAAGTAGATATTTACCGGAAATTCTTAAGTTTCGTAATTATACAATAGAAAATGAAGACAACATTACAGATTACATTTCAAACGTGTGGAGAATGTTTAAGAGAATAGTTAAACCAAACGTAACGGAACAGGATGCTGTGGAATTTGTAATAGGCAGCATTACTGATGACAGACTTCAAACAGAACTATTGAATAGCAAGTCTCAATCTGTTCCAGAATTAATTGCTATAGCTAAAACAATGCGGAAACGTAAATTAATAACAACCTCTCGCGACACTGTTCCCCAAAAGAAACCACGGAACAATACAAACGAATCATGGAAATCAAGCGCTGAAAGTACATGTTTTGTTTGTGGGAAGAAAGGTCACCGTGCAAGATATTGTACCTAAAATGCTATGGCGAAAATGTTGGAGGAACGAAAAGAACAAAAAAAAAAAAAAAAGGAATGTTCATATTGCTCGTTGACAGGACACACGAGCGACACATGTTTTAAAAAAAAAAAAATAAACGCTGATAAGAGGGTCAACGAAATAGTATCTGCGAAAATAGTAATAGTCTTTGTAATATTCTTAATGTAAGCATCGGTTGTAGGCACTATAAAGGCATATTTGACAGTGCGGCTGATTGTTCTCTTATAAAACAATCTATAGCTTTGCAAATACCAGGGAAACGATATGATACTATTATATATTTAAAAGGATTTGGATCTGTACCAGTTGGATCTGTACCAGTTTTATCTTTACATAAAATATCGACTACCTGTACTATTGACAACATTATTATGGACATAGTTTTTTTTGTGGTTCTGGATCATGAAATCCCAAGATGTTTTAATTGGAAAAGATATCTTAAGTATTCCAGGTATTGGAGTACACCTTGCAAATCAAACCGTTGTTATTACAAGAAATATAGAAACTCGAAATATAATGCAAGTGAAGTATACAGATTTTGGTGCGATTGAAACTGATATATCATCTAAAAAAGATCTTGATGAATTAACTCAAGTGTTTTGCAAATATCGAGAGTCCTTTACAGAAGGAGTTTCCAGTTTACGAATTAACATGGGTGAACTAGTTATTCGTTTAAAAGATAAAGATAAAGTTGTTCAAAGGCGCCCATACAGAATGGCACCGATTGAACGTTTAAAGGTTAAAGAAATAACAACTTGTTACAAAAAGATGTAATAAGAGAAAATAACTCGCCATTTTCGAGTCCCATAATCCTTGTGAAAAAGAAAAATGGACAAGATCGATTATGTGTTGAGTGTAGAGAAATGAATACGAATACAGTACGTGATCATTATCCATTGCCCATCATCACAGATCAGCTTGATAAATTTAAAGATGCTAAATATTTTACGTGTTTGGATATGGCGGCCGGTTTTCATCAAATTCCAATTGCTTCTAAGTCTATTGAGAAAACGGCTTTCATTACTCCTGATGGTTTATTTGAATACCTAACGATGCCATTTGGTTGAACAAATGCTCTTTTATGAAAACTTCAATTGAATATTTAGGATATGTTGTAAGTGAAGGTAAAATTAGACCTAGTCCTCTAAAAATAGAGGCCTACGACAATTTAATGGTTTAGCTGGATATTTTCGAAGATTCACACCAAACTTTTCCACTAAAATGATACCACTATATGATTTAACAAAAAATGGAACTAAATGGGAATGGAATGAAAAACACGAAGCAGTAAGAAACAAGATTATTAGCTATTTAACTTCAGCACTATTGTTGACAATTTTCCAGGAAGAATTGCCAATTGAGTTGCACACAGATGCAAGCTCTTGCGGTCTTGGGGCTGTATTAGTACAAATCAGTGAAGTTTGTCAACATGTCATTGGATATTTTAGTATGAGAACAACAAGTGCAGAATCCAAATATCATTCATACGAACTTGAAACTCTTTCAATTGTAAGGAACTATTAACACGAATTCATCGTTGGTGGGCTTTCCTACAGAATTTTGATTTCGAAGTTGAATATAGAAAGGGAGAAAGATTGAAACACGCCGACTTTTTAGTAGAAATCCAATTGTTATAGTTAAAGATGATTGGTTAATAATGGAACAGAGGCGCGATGAAGACATATGTAAAATTATTAATAGTCTCAAAAATGATGATAACGAAAGTTTGTTTTTAATAATGGCATTTTATATAAAAAATCGGAAGATAATGATAAATTTCTTAAAGTGGTTCCCAAGTCCTTTCAGTGGAGTCTAATAAATAGCTACCATGAGTCACTAATACATATGGGTTGGGAAAAAACCTTAGCAAAAATAAGAGAAAATTTTTGGTTTCCTAGAATGAGTACAATTATACGCTATTTCGTAGATTACTGTATTATTTGTAAGACTATGAAGGGTCCTTCAGGTGCTGTACAAAGTCAACTGCATCCGATAGATAAAATAGCAGAACCCTTCCACACTTTACACATTGATATTTCTGGTAAGTTGAGCGGGAATGCATCCCAGAAAGAATATGTTTTTGTTGCCATTGATGCTTACACCAAATTTGTCATTCTGAATCATGCAAAAAGGTTAACTCAAGATAATGCACTTAAGCACTTACAAGAAATTGTTTTTTTACTTGGTGCTCCGAAAAGAATTATAGTCGATGGCGATGGAGCTTTTATTTCTCACTACAAATCATATTGTGATAAATACGGGATAGAACTTCATCAATGTGCCGGGTATACAAGTCGAAGCAACGGTCAAGTTGAAAGGGTAATGCGAATACTTAAAAGTGGCTTAACTATTATTAAAAATATGAATAAAATACATTGGGCAAAGTCTTTGTGCAATCTTCAACTTGCGATTAACTGTACAATTTCTAAAACGACTGGCAAATCGCCTATTGAGCTTCTTACAGGTAAAAAAGGATGTGTACCTGCAGAATTGATCTCAATTATCGACGATATCAATGAACGCGTTGATCCTGAATCAATGAGACTAGCGGTTCAGGAAAGGATGACCGAAGCTGGAGCAAAAGATAAAATACGTTTTGATAAGAGCAAGGCTAAAGTAATACGTTTTCAGAAAGGTGATTTTGTGCTTTTAAAAGAGCCGCCTAGACTGGGTACAAAACTAAGCGCAAAGTATGAAGGACCTTTTGAAATCAAAAAGGTTTTGCCACACGATAGATACCAAATAAGAAAAATAAATGGAAAAGGTAGAAACAGAAAAGTGACCCATGAGAACTTGAAAAGTGCTCCGAAGTTTGGCATTCAGAGTGAAGTGGCCGTATCGGCTATGGATGATGATTTGAAATAGTGTGATGTGGGTATCAATTGTATTTGAATGTATTTGATTTGAGAATTAAATTTACGAGTGGTTTTATCATGGCCAAAATTAGCGCTGAGGCTATGAGGCTAACGTGTCAAATTTACGTGTAAACTTATTTTATGTGAACTGCTGCTGGGCTGAGGTCCCAGAAGCATGGCCAAAATTAGCGCTGAGGCTATGAGGCTAACGTGTTGAATTTACGTGTAAACTTATTTTATGTGAACTGCTGCTGGGCTGAGGTCCCAGAAGCATAGCCAAAATTAGCGCTGAGGCTATGAGGCTAACGTGTCAAATTTACGTGTAAACTTATTGTATGTGAACGAGAATGCCGATGGGCTGAGGTCCCAGAAGCATGGCCAAAATTAGTGCTGAGACTATGAGGCCTTATGTTTATAACGCGTATATTCTTTCAGATTCTTAAGCGAGTAGGCGCAGGGACGCGCCACTCATCAGCATGGCCGTATCGGCGCGAGCGCAAAAACGGATGTTTTAATATTTTATTTATGCAGTCAATTGACTCGTGGCGCTAGTGTTCTGTTGTCGAACTTGGCAACTTTAGTGTCACATTCAACATAAATACGACGGTTGATCATTCTTTGGTCTGTCCCCCAGTCGCGGCTTCACGTCGCGGCTGGGATTGCTTAGAATAGGGTAAATCCCAGCCCGCTCGGCGGTTGTAAGCCGAGGTTCGAGCCCCGCAGGGGGCGCCCTTACAGCCGTCGACTCCCTCTCAAGCAGCCACGTAGTGCTTGCATTTCTTCAGGGACAGAGTACCCTCTTCCCTACCCACCCGGTGTCGCTGTAAAAGCCAATAGGGCTAACAGCATTAACATCAAGATCGAAAAAAAAAAAAAAAAAAATCATTCTTTGGTTCAGAAGCGAGCCAGTCACCGACCAGGACGAATCTCTGGCTCCTGTGTGCGACACTCTGAATCTTAAATAATAATTGAGGGAAATTGTTGTTTATTTACTTAAGGGAAGTAATATCTTATTATTATGTTTTCATCTTATTAATTTATATATAATATAATATGTTCTGTAGCCATACTATTAATTGAAATATATGTGAGTTTAATCGATTTGCTATTTTATTTCTTTCAAATAAAGTGTGACTGTAAACGCGACAGGTTGTGGGTTCGATTCACATTCGAGGACATAAAATTTTAAATATTTCATTTTTTCATTATGGCGCCTCCAGAATTCGGCAGGCGGTTTTAGCAGGGTAGGTTCTCTCTGCCTACCCTGCTGAAGCAAAAAAAATCCGCCATATAGCAATTTACGTATGAAGAACCTAGTGGCAAAATCTCAACACCGTGTTTTTTGTTTCGGAAGTCATTAAAATATTTCATTGCCACGAATGGAATCGAATCCACAACCGGTTGTGGGTAGTCTGTTTACAGATCACAAACTCTGCATAGCTGCGCCGTAATTTGCGAAAAATGAAGACATTATATAAACAAGTCGAAATAAAACAAAAAAATGTTTATATAGTATTTATGTGTAATATTGGACGTAAAAAAAGAAAAGTAGGCAAATTTACAACATTATTTTCTTAACATTACTATATTATAAGACTAATTTTAATAATTATTACTTATGAATCAAAGGCAGTATACTTAAAACTATAAAGATTAGGTTTTATATACCAAATTCTTTTGCTAATCTATAAAAAAAAACTATTTTATTATTAATTAATTTTAAAAAATAATCCTCTAGATAAAATAACATTCATGCATCAAAAATATATCTATGGTTTTTTACTAATAACATATTATAAACATATACATAATTATTATATAATATATTTTTTCAACACATTTAAACTTGTCTTTTATACAACCAGTCTTAACTTCATTAAGTCTCTTACGTAAAAAAAAATTAGTCAAATATAAAAAAAAAACTTTCACACAATTTTCATATACTCAGTAGATATGAGATTATTTTACTAAATTGAGTATATAATAAGTTATATATTTTTTTTAAATAAAGGTTTATTTGTATATAATGAAAAATATACAAAAATCTTTACCATAGTGGGAGACAAGCCAGCACCATACTCCTGTTACAACTTATTTTTATTGTAAGCATTTTATACATATTTAACATGGATACTAATTTTCATTTAAAAGGAACACACAAAACAAACAATCTATATACAACATTATATAAGAAGATTTCTTGTTTGTTCTTTATCTTTTCCCAAAAAGGAAAATATTTTATTCTGCATGGAGCTCCAGGTGACCGAGCTGGATATTAACTGGGATATACTTCCTGAATTTGGTTTCACTATTCTTTCCAGTAATGGCCGTTTGTAGAGCCTTTGGGCTTCTTCCCTTTGATCGTCTGTCACTTTTCTATCGTCTAAGTGTAAAAGATATGGGAACTGGGATATAACAAAGAGTCTGAAAGAAAAAAAGAAATATTCTTAAATCAGAGCTTGAAATACCGCTTGAAATTTGGTTACGTTACGCCAGGTATCGTTACTTGATAACTAATGTTATCAAAATTAAATAAAAATTTAATTAGCTTCACGCTGTATCCCGCACACAGCAGGGTAGGCAGAGGGAACCTAGTGTTAAGAGACTCCGTTCCCCATTTTCTGCCGAATTTTGGAGGCATTGCGTGTTGAGTGGCAGAACTCAACGCCGCGCTTTGCCTCGACAATGAAGAAATGGAAATATAAATTTAAGTAAATATTTCATCTCCTCGATTGGGGATCGAGCCCACAACCAGTCGGTTTTACAGTCACACTCTGTGCCACTGCGCCATATTAAACTATATATTTAGCAAATTTTATTGTTAAGCACAGGTAAAGTTAAATAAATCTACGCTATCATTAGGTAACAGTAAACGAAATCACGTTAAGATATACTTTTGTCATCGTCGATAATTTTCGATTTGAAATCGTCGATTTGAATTCACACTGGTGGGAATTAATTATTTTTGTTCCACCACTCCTTAACATGCAATGTCTTCAATACTGAATGAAAATGTGGGCGGCGTGGGTTAACTGCTTGTGCCTACCATGCTATAAATGTACAGAGCATAAAGCTAACAAAAAAGAAATTAATTAGTTAATACCGTCCTGATGCTGCACCATAGCATCTGACTGTAACGCGACAATTGTGAGTTCGATTCCCACTCAGAGGAAGAAATAATTTTCTTTTTTTCCCTCGTTTACATTTGTTAGCAAATTCTAACTCTCAACATGGAGTCTCGAGAATTGGGGAAGGCAATGGTTTAATACTTCACTTTGACGAAATATTTAAAGATATTAATAAATTAAGGTGATTCAATATTATGAATATAGGTTGTAATATTTTTAAAAATTTTAATTTACCTATATTGAAGATATTCATAGAATGTTCCTCCATTGAAGTAGCTGGGTGCAGCTGGATTGCCCATAAGTGACAGATACTGTAGGTTTGGACAAGATTCCTTGAGTTTACCCACCCATGGGAAAAGTGATGCTATTTTACAATGATTTAACCTGAAAAAAAAAAAAAAAATATTTTTGTTTAAATTATGTATTTAAATGGTAAAATATTTAAGCACAGGAGAACAGAAACATTTTTTAAATAGCTGTCATACCCTCTATTAGTCTATGGGTTCTACATTGTACATTTTTTACAATTTTTAAATGCCAAAAATTTATGTGTTTATATCAATGAATATATTTTGTCGTCGTCGTCGTTTCGTCTTGTTATATAAAGGTTTGGTTGGTACTCTATAATATGAAGACACTATATTTAGCCCTTTGCACTCCCTTGCAGTAATTGCAACATTTAAAACGTAAAAGTTAATCCGCTGGAGTGCAAAAGGGTTAATCATAATATTATTACATATTTAATAATACTAAAACAGACTGTGAAAAAATAAAATATTTACCAAAGTAATTGAAGTTTAGGCATTGGTGGTAATAAACAATCCTCAGTAATAGGATTGTCATCGGCAATTAAAGTTGTCAGGTCTTTGAAGTAAACTAGATTGTCAAGGTTTCTGAAAGAAAAACCATTAAAAATACAGAAATTTTACTATAAAATATAAATGATTAACAAAATAGATTTCCCATTGTATTAAGTAAGGCTGTTTAATGATTGTCAACTATCTAGTTGACAATCATTAATGGGATCCAATTAATGGGATGATTCTTTAATTTCTCTGCTCTGGCAGGATGATAAAGTGTAGCATTCACTTCCGCCACCCAACAACCAAGGTTTCGAAAATTAGGGGGGGAAAGCAAGCATCTCGTCCCAACTTGCTGTAAGTAGCATTCAGTGAGAATCAAAAAACAACTACACTATTAAAGTTATGGAAATTATATTATTTAAAATAGACTACTTACGTGATTTTATTGTGACTTATATCTAAGTATTTCACATGATCACCAAATCTCTCTACTATAGTTTTAGGCAGTTCATACAGCCTCTCATAAGCCAAAGTAAGTTTTGCACAGTCTTCTCCATTAGTATCCTCTGTATCACTGTATCACAAAATATTAGAAATATATAACATAAATAAATATACATAAAAAAAAGAAAAATAAATAAATAATATAAATATATTATTATGTATGTAGTTATATAAGAATCTAATTAAATTAATTTTATTTAACTGACCATGGTTTCTATTTAAAGCGCTAATTTATTCTATAAATCTAAGCTTATTAAAGCATATGCACGTAAGCCTAACAAATGTTTAAAGTTAACATTAGGACTTAAAAACAGGTTTTGTTATTCTTTAAATAAACTACTACAACAAAAAAATACACAACTCAAAAAATTTAATAAATAAACTTACTTCATCAAGTCCTGAGAAATAAAATTTTGCGTCATTGCGGTTAAGGAGTCAACCAGAATGCTACTCGATAAGTCGACTGCAATCACTCCACTGTCAGGACTGGTTATAAAAATAAACTGGAGTCTTAGAGATAATAATCATGAAAATCGACGTTAATTAATGTAATTTAGTGCCAATGTTTACTATTCAATTAGTATGTTTTATTCAAAGAAATGTCTTTAATACAACATTTAGCAAGCACAAAATGTATTATTTATAGTTTTTGTAGTAATCTCGTTTAATAAATAGGCTTTACATATGAAAAGAGTGCAGATTTTACAAATATAAACAAGTTTTCCGATATACTATTATTATTTGTGACAGTGACGTATTAGAAGGTCAAACTTTATCAAATACAATCAAATAATGGTACTGAACGGTACGTTAATTTATTTAATTAAAATTTATAAATAATATGATACTTCACATATTTTATAGAGTTTTTTTTAAATACATTCTTGTGTATTTTTGTTTTTCTACTTGAAATAAAATATAATATTTATTAAAATGTACCGCGCCTAATATACAAACTAAGAAAAGCTAAATTATGTATATATAATTAAGTGCATCACCTTAAAATTATTTTAATAAATAAAGCGATTCATATTAATATTTATTATCCTACTCACTCATTTTGCACAGGTTGTTCGGAATCCATTTATGCATAAAGTAAACAGTAAATCTATTAAAAATCTTAATTTGCAAGGTTTTAATATTTACTTGAAACATAGAAATGTGAATCATATTGATAATGCATGTTATCTATCGAATAAGAAGTTCAGGAGGGAGGAGATAAGAAATTGTTTACGTTGAATTTGCGCTAATGACCCGGTCCATACGGTAATAAAATCCATTAAATTTGTATTGTAAAACAATAGCAAAATGTGTACAAATAACATAAATATCATATGTTACACACACGGATATTGATCTTTGGATATTTTATAGTAAAATTTTTTTTCTTACAGTAGGTATTAAAGGAAATTTTCAAAAAAAATATTTATATTTTTAAATATGATTTTTGTATTTTAAATTTAAATAATTACATACGAAAGATTTTGTGCAATTTGTTTTAAGCTAAAACTGCGGTGCTATTTGACAGCTGTGTTTGACATTCGACAGTTGGCTGCCAACAGACACGTCACTTTGTTGTTGTAAAGAAAGTAGTCTGGAATGGCTTAAATATAAAATTCTATTTAAATAACTTGTTACGGAAAAATATAATTTTGAACATAACTAACAAATTAAAGATGGATGTAAGTAGTATGTTTCTATTAACGTAATCATGTAAACATATGTAATATTTTTTATTTATATTTTTAATTTAATTTTAGGAAAGTAATATTCCAATAGACATTAATATAGGTAAGCTACAAGACTGGTTGATCAGTCGAAGACATGTGAACAAGGAATGGCAAAAGAATGTCATTGCTGTTCGAGAGAAAATAAATAATGCAATCCAGGACATGCCAGCACATGAAGACATAGCTGCTTTATTATCTGGCAGCTACATAAATTATTTTCATTGCCTAAAAATTATAGAAATCCTTAAAGAAACTGAAGCAGATACGAAAAATTTGTTTGGTAGATATGGGTCACAAAGAATGAAAGATTGGCAAGATGTAGTAAAGAACTATGAGAAAGACAATTTATATTTAGCGGAGTCAGCACAAATGTTGGTTAGAAATATTAATTATGAGATCCCTGGATTAAAAAAACAAATAGCAAAAGAAGAACAAATGCAAGCTGTGAGTAAATACTACATCATTCTTATTCTAATATATTATATTAATATTGGTTTGATTTTGATGCTTAGACTCAATCCCTGGTAGTCTAGTCAAAGATATCACTGCATACCCCTTTTGCCTCGTATACTGCCATCAATTTTGTCTTAGGTCATATATAGTATGATATTCTGGTTTCTCTTGTGTCAATAAGAGTATTAATCTAATCGTACATTGCTGAGCTTGAATTTCTGCTCTTCACTTATAATTATTGTCAGTTACTATGCCTATGCCGTCATTCCTTCTAACTAGAGGATGTCCCACACTATGCTTGTTGAGGCTTCATCAGCTTAGATGTGTTTACCTAATCCTTGTATATACTTAATATAATTCAGTTTCAAGTAAAAGCTAATCAAACCTTATTTTTTCACTATTAATATTATTTCTTTAAATCTAAATATAACATCTTTCTTTTTTGTCTTACTTCTATATACATGTATGATTCCTACTTCCATTTTCTTACCAATATCATTAATAAAACTTTGTAGTATGAATGTTAATTGGGTTACTTACTTTATTTCTTTCAGGAATGTGATAAAAAACATGCTGACTACTTAAAAAATGAGGCATCTAGTAAAACTGAATTTTTAAATTTGTGCAAACAACTGGGCATTAAGGGAGACAAAATTAAAAAGGAACTGGTTGAAAGGTTGCAAGAGTTGCCTGATATATATGACAAGGTAAGATATGATTTGACTAAATAAAAATAAAGTTTCTTTATGTATCTCACATATAGTAGGGTAGGTAGAGAAAACCTGAAATGAAATATTTTCATTTTCTCTCTTTCTCTCTGTCTCATTAGACAGAGTACAAATTAAGTTCCAACATACAAAAATGCCTCCGGAATTCAAGAGAAAGTGGGAAATAGAAGTTCGTCAATGGGAATAGAGCATCTTAACACTGGGTCTGCAGGTTACCTACTAAGGTTGCTATGTCAAGGATACAGTGTAAGTCAGAAAAAATTAAAACAAAAAAAAAATTAGTGTATTTTATTATATAATAACACCTAATGTTTTAAGATATGTATGGACATGAGGGCATTGTAAGGCAGTAGGACAGTGTCTGGCCGTGAACTTGGTGATTGTGGGTATCATCCCCGCTGGGAAGTAATAAATTTTCATTTCAGCTCGCACAATGTGTTGTGTTAATTCAATGGAAATTCAAGAATGGAGTGTCATGACACTTTACTCTGCTTACGCTGCCAAGCAGAATACAGTGGAAAGATAGAAAAACACAATAGATAATATTTAATAATTGTGTACTAGTGGAACATGATAATGATAAATTGAAGATATTTAGAGGTGAATACAATTCATTGTTTTCAGATAGGTAAATCACTGAAGCCACTGAAGCCAGCAATAGAATTGTACAGTGCATTTGTAAAATATATGCTAGGTGATGCATCAGAAGTTTTGCCTTTACTTCAATATGTTGTGGAACATGGTAATACAACTGTCTATGAGTGGACGTATGGGGAACCTCCATTGAGTGTCGAACCTGATACTATACATATTGAAGTGGAAGAAGAATGTGGCTCTGGAGATCAGGTATTATGACAGAATGTTATGTTAATAAGGCTAAGGCTGTGGTGCAGTGGCACATAATGTAACTGTAAACATAAAGGTTGTGGCTTCGATTCTCATTTGGCCATGCTTTGTCTTCTTCTTGGTTATATAAATGAAAGAAATGAAATTAATTATTTTGATTTTCTTGGTGTAATAACAAAACAAGGCATTCAATGTTTTAAAAATTGTTGGGAAATAGAATGTCTTAACAATGGGTTCCTTCTGTCTACTTCATTATATGCGAGATATAGTGACAATATATAAAAAAGGTTTTATAATTAAATTGCACACTTATATATCCACTATAATTCAAACAGTTATTATAACTATATTTGATGTATATATAGGCTACCTTGTGTTGTAGGTTCAATTCCCGTTTGTCTTATCATATTTTCATTTCCTTGTTATGGTAACAAGGCTAGTTGAGTGGTGGTGCTTACAATTTTTTATTTTTTATATAGGGTTTTAGAACTTTTGTAACTTGTTTGTTACAGGTATTCAAAATGTATATTTTAAAGATTTTTTCAGACAAATATAATATTTACTTATTAACAATAAGCTGCAAATTATTACGAACATATTAAGATTTTTATATAAAGAATATAATTTTTATTACCCCTCTAGCCTTATATTGAATAAAGATGTTATATTTTTTATCTCCAGATAGATTTTGGAGATGCAGAGATAGATTTTGGTGGAACTGAAGCAGCTGAAATAGATTTTGGTGACGGCGATGCGGGTGAAATTGACTGGGGCAATGTTGATTCTGTAGGGGGAGACGTGAGTCTTAACATGATAATTACTTATATTAATGAAAAATTTATTTAAAATTTATATAATCATTTCTTCGCTCTGGTGTAGAGAGGCAAGGCGCGGTAATAATGCAATGCCTCCAGAAATCGGCAGAAAGAGGGAACAGAGTGTCTTAACGCTAGGTTTCCTTTGCTTACCCTGCTATGTTCAGGATACAGTGGGAAGCTGCTTTTATTTGTTATTAAGACAAACATGATGATTATGGGTTTGATTCCTACATGGTTGGTGTTGTATATGAAACAGTGTCTTAACACTAGTTTCCGGTATTACTATTACTAATACTGTATACTGCTACATGCGGAATACAGAGTGAACCTAGAAAAAACTAGTAGCATTAGAAGGGTCTCTCCTTAAACTTAACTTTTAATGTATTATTAAAAGTCGAAAGATAAGTATAATATTTTTAATGAAATCCTTATATTATATTCTTAGAATGTACCAGTAGATATATCAGCCATATCACTAGAAGACGCAGGGATAGTGGTTGAAGAACAAGGTGTGGGAGGTGGTGTAGCGAGGGGGAAGGAGGCTCTCACTCTGTTAGACAATACGGCCACCAGGAATCAGTTCATTGATCAGTTGGTTGAGGTAATTGAGGTTTTTGTTGTATCTCTCATGTTGTTGTATATCTCATGTTGTTGTTGCATCTCTCTCATCATCTCATCTATCTGTATGTGTGTATGTGGTTGTGAGGGAGGGGCACAAGTTTGTGACTGAATGCAACAGGTTGTAGGTTCAATTCCCAATTCGAGGAAATTAAATATTGAATATTTCTCGCTCTGGTATCAATTCGAAGCGCGTTTTAGGGTAACGAACGTAATTCGACACGTAATGTCCTAAAAATTCGGTAAACGGAAGTGTCTTAATGGAAATAGAGTATCTTAACATTAGGTACACACGTTCCCTCTGCATGCCCTGCGATGTGCGGGATACAGCGTAAAGTTAAAAGAAAAAGATCAACCTTCAACTAGTACAAATGTAGATTACCCTCTTCGTTTTTAAAACAAATAAATATAATTATTTTTTATTCACAGAACAATTAATACCAAATAATAGTTTAATTTTCTAAACGCGAAATAATACTTTAAAATTGTTAAAAGGTGTGGCGCAGTGGCACAAAGTGTGACTGTATACGCGACTGGTTGTGGGTTCGATCCTCACTCGAGGAAATGAAATATTTCCTTAAAATTTTATATCATCCATTTCTTCGCGTTGGTTTCATGTTAAAACGCGGCGTTAAGTTCCGCCACACAACATGCAACGCCTCCAGAATTGGGCGGAAAGAGGGAAATGGAGTTTCCTAACATTAGGTCCCCCTCTGCCTACTCTGCTGTATGCGGGATGTAGTGTGGTTTAATTTAATTTTAGTTTAATTGTAAAAAAATACCTTTTATTCACAGCTAGATTCGTTTCTAAGGATGCGTATATATGAAACGAACGCGGCCAACGAGAGCCTCAGTTTCTCCCTAATGGAACAGTTACCGGCGGAGAGTGTGGAGGCCTTGGACAAGATGGAGAAGGCGGTCAGTGACGCGGCGAGTGCGCTCACTGCGACCGAAGTGACGCATTTGCATAATGTTAAACATTCTCCAAGGTTAGTTGTTTTTTTAGGGATCCGTACCTCAAATGGTAAAAACCTAACCATTATAGGATCACTTTTGTTGTCCGTCTGTCCGTCTGTCAAGACGCAATCAAAAAATACGAGCATTTATACATCGTTTTTGCTGCATTTTATATGAAATTCATTACATAATCATAACCTATAGAATACTTCCCGTCGATCTACAGTTATGAAATTTAGCAAGAAATGAGAACTAACAGTTCAAATGAAGGGTAAAACCCGAAATGTGCAAATATAATATATATTTCATAGAAAATCATTGCAAACATTGCAAAGTTATATTTGTAATTTATTTTATACAAAATCATTGTATATGGCCGCAAATTTAACTTTGTAAACTTTTATAAGTTCTACTACTACTAGAACTACTTTTTTGTGATGCGATGTTATCTGTATATTTTTTTAATTTGTTATATATTGAGGCCGCCGTGGCGCAGTGGTAGGTGGCATTGTGGGTTTGATATCCATACGGGGAAGTAAATTATTTTTATTTACTCGCTGTA
Organism: Heliconius sara; assembly: GCA_917862395.2. Classification (NCBI taxonomy): domain Eukaryota; kingdom Metazoa; phylum Arthropoda; class Insecta; order Lepidoptera; family Nymphalidae; genus Heliconius; species Heliconius sara. The sequence continues at coordinate 11,961,541 of OU860782.2, read as the reverse complement.
GTAAGAAGACAAGACGCGGCGTTGAGTTCTGTTACTCAACACGCAATTGCATCGAAGCAACGCTGGTAGATGCGAAGTATGATAGTAATTTATTTTCCCGCATGAAAATCAAACCCACAACCGTCGCGTTCACAGTCAGACGATGTGCCGTAGCGCATATGGCCTTATTTCATAATTATAAACTATACATCTAAATCAAAGATTAACATTTGCAGATACGTAGATGTGCTAACAGGCCAGTTACAACAGAAGTTGTCTCTCTGCGACAAGTTACGTCTCTTAGCCTCTAGAGAGCTGGACCGTAAGGCTGCGGCTTTTAACCGCGCGGTGGTGTTACGGCCTCAGTTGGAACGATTGTTGGAAAGGAGCAAGGAGTTACAGGCTAATGTATGTTGTTTTCTATTTATATTGTATAGATTTAATGATTTTTAATTCTGTGTCCCGTAAAAACGTACTTAATAATGTTTCTTTATTTACGTTACTTAAAAAAGTTTCTTTTTTCAGATTGAAAGTGAAATTTCAAAGAAATATAAAGGTCGTCCAGTAAATATCATTGGTGGAGTTAAATTCTTGTAAATAATATAAGAAATACTTTTTATTTTTTCAAATAAAATATTTTTATATTGTATTGTTGACATAATTTGTCATAAATTACATTAAAGTCTATATATATAACTAAATTATCTTTTATTTGGTCCCTTCCAATGAAATTGTTGTAAATATAGCGATAAATTATATTATATATTCAAATTAATATAAACAGTTTAATTTATATAAAAAATATATATAAATTTACGTCTTAATTGGTAGTTTGGCTTAAACTAATAAAAAGTGTTAATAATAAACAAGTGCAAGGCCCTTGGCTTGTATCAAGCATGCGGATGTAAACGCCAACGATGTAGATTCGATTTCCACTCGGGGGGAAAGAAATATTTGATATTTTCATTTCCTCGCCCCAAAGTCCCAGGCCGTTCGACGGCCGCAAGCCGAGGTTCAAGTCCCGCAGGGGACGCCCGTCCTACGTTCCCGCACATAGCATCCCGAATATAGCAGCGTAAGTGAAACTAAAAAAAGAATAATTATATTTAAATTAAGATAGTAAGTGTTTCAATTTCATAAGTATTTCTCTATGTTGGACTTAGAATGATATCACAGAACTATACAATGTCATCTAAAATAAAATTTTATCAAAACTTCAGTTCAATGATATTTCTATTGGAAATTGAGTTGCAAAAAAATACATTGTTACAAACATTGTAATTTTTTTGGCGTCACGCTATATTTCGCACATTGTAGAGTAAGCAGAGAGAACCTAGAGTTAAGACATTCCGTTTCACAATTTAAATAAGTTTTTAACATATTAATGTGTTATATGATTTATAAAAAAAACAAATCTAATAAACATAATTTTATTTCTTAACCGTACGGATAGTAATAGTAAAAAGGATAATAATAATACGGATAGTAATAGTACGGATAATAATAGACATATGGCACACAAGTCACATCTTTCTTTTCCTTCTCTCCGGAATCTCCTCTGGTATTCGTGCACAATTGCTGCGTTAACGCTCCTGGGTATAGTTCATTCAATAAAATCAAAGTTAAAATGAAAGTCAACGACTTATGTAGTAGAAACATCTAGGAAAAAACAAAAAAAAAATAGTTATTATATATTTTCTTAAAATTAAAAAGTCAAATCAGTGTCAAGGCATTCCGACAGACGCCAGTCGTGTCGCAGGAGCACAGATGTGTGACTAAATACTACAGCTACTACAGGTTGTGGGTTTGATTTCCACTCGCAGAAATGATGTTTAATATTTTCATTTCCTCGCTCTGGTAACGAGGTAAAGCGTGGCGTTATGTTCCGCCAGTCAACACACAATTATCCTAGAATTTGGATAGAAAGGAGGAGCGGACATCTTACTAAAGAGATGGTGGCAACATATATAAATTGTAATAAACGTATAAGACTTTTGACACAGTTTGATTAGAACGTATGGCTTAGTGTTCAAAGAGCGTTTCAAAAGACGGTTTCAAGAGGTACCGCGTCATAAATTTTTCTAAAAAAATATATATAATAAAAAAGTGTCAGTGTCCAAAGATCACAAGTAATAATTATTTTGTAATATTATATATATATTGTAAAATATTAAGTGCCATAAAAAATCTACCGCTATAAAGTTTTATTTATTTATTTTACTCTTGCTTTACAATGTTAATTTTTATTTCTTTTTCAACCTCTTATGTTTAAGGTTTATTGCTATTTTCTTGTACAGTATATTAAGAACAATATATTATGTATAATATAAACCACTAATATCCCACACCTCAGTGTTTTGATATATTTTATTATGTAAATGATGTCGACATAAAATAAATTAAAAATAAAATTAAAGATATGAAAATGAGTTACATTTACAAAAATAATTTGAGCAATACGTACTTATAAGAAATGACACTTTGATTCCTGATAACCTAGTGTTGAGACACTCCATTTCTATTAAAAAACTTTTGTTCCCCACTTTCCGTCGAATTCTTGAGGTTTAATTTTTTAAATGAAAATATTAAGTAACTCATTCGCCCGAGGCGAAATCGATCTCATAACCGTCGCGTTTACGGTTCTTATTCCCTTGCGCTACGACGACCACCGGGCCTCTACTTATATAAATATATGATTAACTTTTTTTTATTAAAAATATTTATTAATTATTTAAAATTAAAAAAAAACTTAATCATATTAAAAAGATAAAATAAAGATACCTTGTTCACTAACATCGTGGAAAATACGACACTTTTCATGTTAAAGTAAGAAATATTGAAATTATTGAATGTTTTCATAATTTTATCTAATTTACAAAATGACTTTTAAAGTGGATTTTAATTGATTTTTCAATGGTATCGAGCGTGAAAATTGGTGATGACTGAAAATGAATGACTTTTCGTGTCGCGTTGAGTGAATGATAAACGTTATTTAGAATTAAATTTCATTTAAATTAGATTTTAAAATAAAATAATATTTAATACACAAAAGTTGCCTTAGTATGTGTTCTTTTGTTTTGTATATATATATTTTTGTTTAACTTTGTTTAACCTAGTGTTACGACACTCCCTTTCCCATTTTTCGCCGAATTTTCTTGCCCTTAGATTACCGATTTACCTGTCACCCAACTATAGAGGAATCCTAACAGAATTTCTCGTAATTCCTTTAGGAAACAGGAAGATCAGGCCGCCGTGGCGCATTGGCACATGCGTGTGCTTGTAAACGCGAAGATTGTGGGTTCGATTGGTACCTACTCAGAGGATTGAATTATTATTTATTAATATTTTCATTTCCTCGCTATGGTAAGAAGGCAGGCGTTGAAAATTCGGTGTAAAGTGATGAACGGATTGTATTGTATTGTACCTTGGTTCCCACTCTCTACTCTGCTATATGCAGGATATCTGTGTTGTTAAAAATATATAGTAAGAATAAGAGAATATTGAATAAAACGCATGTTTAGAATTATTATTTTATTATACTTGTAAAGCATACATTTCGTGTGTGTTTTTGAAACCTTAAACTATAATAATATACTAATATCAACTTTTTATTTTTCCTTACAATATAATATTTACATTGTATATACATATTGATATAAAGTAAAATGATCTAGAGCAAAACTAGGTTTCAAAGGTGTTTATTTTACTGTAACTAAAGAGAAATATGTAAAAAAGTTTAAAATTTAAACGTAGCTGGACTAGATCCCGCACCTCTTGCACGATTACCAAGAGACTCGAGATTCAGAACAATAACGTTCAAGTTTTTATGTTTTTTTAAATAAATTGTTACATACATATTGTAGTCTAGACTAAGATCTTGGAGGAATATCGCTTCGTACTCCAATTTCCGTTTTAATTATTCATGATATGTTTTAATTCGTTTTGATTATTAATTTGATCGCGTCTTTTTATATAAATATAAAATATCTATCAAATGAAAATTATTTAGAACAGGATAAAATCTATTTTGATCTGATCACTATAAGGAATCTAAATAAAAATCTTATAATTAATGGTAACATCATTGAAATTAGTTGTAATAAATCGTAAGGCAACGTAAATTAAAAAAAAACAAAATGGCTTAACATTAAGATAAACTTTGATTTAAGGTATTCATTTTATGAATAACTCTATAGGGTTCTGTTCTTTAAAAGAAAAAAACAAAATCCTTTATGATCACTTTCTTGTCTATCTGTCCGTCTGTCTCCGTATATTCAGGTCTACGGTCCATTATCAGCTCATAATAAAATTAAGCTTCTAAAAGAATGTAATCAAACGATATAAGAATTTACGTAATTTATTTATATAGTTTTTGCTGTATTTAGTATGAAATTTGTCGGAAAATCTTATATACAACTTTTCCCGTAGAGAGTTTTTGCAAACATTTTTTTTTAAATTTATTAATATTATTAAGTTAGTTTAATATTTAATACAACTAAGTTACGTAACTTATAGATTAGTCTTTGTGTCCTTTTCCTAAAAACGACGAGGCAAGTGTATATAGATTAAGTTATTATGATTAACTTATCGTACGTAATATACTATACAATTTACAATTACATTTTAGTGGGTTCTATAACTAATAGTTTGCTTTTAATAACGAAATAAACAAATGGCAAATGTGTCAAGAAAAGCTAATAAAAAAATGAAAATTGAAAATTTTTAATAAAAAAAAGAAGCTATAATTATTTCATTAATCACTTACTAATCTTACTATCACATAAAAATCATAATGATATTCGATTATTAAATTCGAAATATCAAAATGAAAAAAAAATCGATTTTTTTTAAACATAAAATATTTCTAAATATTAATAGTCTGTATACGCTTCAGAAGGTCTGATTTCCAAAATGTCTTGCCACTCCGGCCATTGAGACATTTTGACGTACATCGCAAAGCGTTTATCACATCTACCTAAACAGGAATTCAACAATCTGTTCTCCTCCTATGATAGTTTTCTGAATAGCAACAGTAATACGTAAAAGTGTAATAAAAAAAGAATTGAATTGAAAATCAAAATAAAAAAAAAAAAAAAAAAGTATATATGTAAAAACGAAACTATTAATTTTCTTACAAATCAAATACTATCACATGAAATTCAAACTATATTCGATCCCGAAACCAATTCGATGTGCCCAAAAATGAAAACAAAATCGATTTATTTAAACATCAATATATTCTGGATGAGCCTCAAAGGGTCGGAGGTGCAAAAGGTCCGGCCTCTGGGGCAGCGGTACCTCCTGACACACATCGCGAAGCGCCTGTCGCACTCACACAGCCTCCCTGAACAGGTGCTGGACACTCTGTTCCTCCTCTGATAGTTCTCCAGGGCACAGTACGGTTCTCCGTTAAAGCATTTCCAGTAATATGGTTGAAAGTAGACAGTGTTGCCCGGACAGTATGTGTTTTCGTAGCATTCGTCGTGTAAACGGCAACAGCTGAAAATTTAAATTCTTTGTTATTTTTTTAGCTTTACGTTGTTTCAAGTATTTATATAGCAGGGTGGGTTGAGAAAACCTAGTGTTAAGACATTCCGTTTGCCAGACGCCGCAAGGATTTTCAAAATATTGCGTGTTGAGTGACGAAACTCAACGCTCAACTGCATTTTTACTGGAGCGAATAAGTGAAAATAATTCAGAGGGAATGAAACTGACAACTGTCGCGTTAACGGTCAGACGGTATTCTTGAAGAAATTGTCAATTTTAAAACTCATGTAAATCACTGTTAAGCAGCTAGTTTTTTTTACTTCTAAATCGAACCTGCATTCCCTACCATTTTTAAAAAGGGTAACAAAAGTTCTTACTTGTCAATCCCATCAGTAGGTCTCCCGGAGCCCAGAAAGCCGCAGTAGCAGCCGTAGCCCTTATAGCTGATGGGGTCGCACCCGGTCGCGCACGTCAGCATGTTGTATAGATGGACACCTTTCATATAATCAGCTACCGGTATGGACTGTCTGAACGGGTCATGCGCGAAACCCACCAACAGATCGTCAGGTTTGCTTATTTTATACTTATCGCTAAATTTGAACTCTTCGGTTCCTTTGGTTTCGGTGTGATTATTATTATTAACATTATATGGATTAGGATTTTGCTTCACAGTCTGGAGTTGAGCGTAGTTGGTACTGTTGTAGATATAGTCGAAAGTCAGTGGTCGGGATATATCTGAAAAGGGAAATGTATTTTTATAGGTTCATGTATCTCACACAAGGTTGGGTAGGTAGAGGGAACCTGGGAACTAAGTGTTAAGACACTCCGTTACCCGTTAAGACGAGTACACTTTGTAACGAGGTTACCAGGGCGTGAATATATTAAATATATTAATAATCAGATTGAAAATCAAATCCACAATTGTCACTTACCTCGTATAATGATGTATAGTTAATTTGATTTTGGAATTGACTATTTTGAGAGTTATTAAATAAATAAATGAAATCAGCTTCACGCTGTATCCCGCACACAGCAGGATAGGCAGAGGAAACCTAGTGTTAGGTTAGAGTTATATATTACTTATTTAAAACAGAGTAAACAAATACTATTACATATGCACATGCACATTATGCACAGTGTACAAACATTTTATGTAGCATGAGTGCACCAATAAAAGTAAAGTAAAAAATCGGGCATTTAAAATGACTAAAAGGATAACTCAAGTGTCATATTTTTGTGTTAGTTAATGTCAAGCGAAAGTTGATTTGGGGATTACGCAAAGACACTTTAGATCAACTTTAATAGATGCAAGATATCGCGACGGGAGCATGGAACGTCAGTCACATATGGTGGGACCGGAAGAAGGTGAACTGTGCTTAAATGAGGGAGACCTAAATAATTAGGAGAGGAGAGAGGAGACCATAGCGATCCTGACAAGGAAATCGCTGGTCGGAACTGGGTATAGGCACGAAGTCATTGATTTGTACAGTTCTATGTAATTTCTATTTAGTGTCAGAAATATGTGTTTTTTTTGTAATAGGCAGGTGAAGGCATGGATGGTATGGAGTTCCATAACAGAAACTATCGCATATTTAAAATAAAAAGAACCTATCCTTAACCGTAATTGAAACCGTACAGTATTGGATAATTTCAGATAAGGGTTGAGCCCAAATGAGGTTCTTAAGATCTGGCCGAGCTCGATAACAGTTTCTTTAAGAAATTAATTTCCCAAAAATGTAGTTTTAGCAAAAGAAATTTTCCAAAACCAACGGATAATCTGGAGGTCATCGGTCCAGGAGGCGCGGGTTCGAGTCCCGCTTCGTTCAAATTCTTATACGTTTTCTAAATAAGTATAAGTTTGACTGTCAAAACTATTAGCCACAAGCAAAAGTTAAAAGTAAAATTTATTTATACAACACTGTGCAATGCAACTAGCATATTTCTACCACGTTTTTACACTATCCGTCCATCAAGCCTCTTTGTATACAATTAGTACGATTGTCTCCACACAACTAGTGCGTGAAATGTATTTATTTTTCAATACACTAAATAGCTCAGCTGTTTCAATGATCCCAGATACGCTATACGAGTAGCTAACGTGACCCGACGTCCCGTTTTGAACGAGACTGTCCCGCTTTTAGCTTGTGTGTCCCGGTGTCCTTAAACATGGCACCTGGACAAGTGAATGTTCCGTTTTTCGAAATGGAACGTTAACTTTGTCGGTCGAATGACGTTTCGCCGTTATTATCGCAGCACGCCATTGTCTAAAGATAACGGAATGGAATAGTCCACAAAAAATGGATAGTTAAAAATAATTAACATTAAATTAAAAACCGATATCCAGTTTTGAGCGGAACAAAGAATGGTCACGTTAGTTTAGCCCATAGATGACTATCTAATGTCATTTATTTTAATGCATTACAAAATAATTTTAAAATGTTGTCACGGTATTTGAGAAGTCGAAATAGATGTTTTACAATATATTTCAAATGTTTTCATACATTTTACAGCAATATATTTTTTTTTATTATTTTCCTAAAGAATAAAACAACAGCTTCCCGCTGTATCCCGCATATGGCAATGTAGGCAGAGTGAACCTAGTATTAAGACACTCTGTTCCCCACTTTTGACTCCTGTACTGGAGGCGTTGCGTGTTGAGTGGCGGAACTCAACGCCGAACTTTTATGCCGTAGCAATGAAATGAAAACATACATTTAAATAAATATTTCATTTCCTCGAGTGGAGATCGAACCCACGATCAGTCAGGTTTACAGTCACACACATATGCCCCTGCGCCACTTCTGGCTTTAAAGATTTTACCAATACTTAATAATTATTGCTGTGTTATAAAAGAATAGGCTAAGGAAACTTGGGACTTAGCGTTAAGTCACTTTTCGAATAATTCTGGAGGAGAGCGAGGAAATGAACATATTAAATATTTCATTTCTTCGAGTGGAAATCGAACCTACAACTTGTCGCCTACAGTCCCACGCTTGTGCCCCTGCGCCACGATTGGCCTCTATTTTAATACTTACGGAAGACTAAGAATTTTTTTATGATATAGAATATTTAGTATTTTATTGAGACAGTATAACGATTTATAGCAAATTATAGTCCACTTGATTGATTGTGACCTTATGTGACATTAAAAAAATACATTGTGTACTTTTTTCAATGAGGAAAAATCGAAAGATAATTATACTATTAAATATTCTTTATTTTCACGTACTTACGTAAACGAAAAATGAGAGAGACTTATTCTCCTCATTTGACAGGTAATTCTCTACATACCGAGTGAACGATCACAATGTTTTTTTATTGTGTAAGCCTAGAATGTGCGGAAAAAAATATTTATATATTAAAAAAAAGGTCTAATTGTTAACGCGACGGTTGTGTGGCCGAATAATCCCAGTAATTTTCCTGATCAGGCAAGAAGAAAAAAGCGCGACGTTGAGTTCCGCCACTCAACGAGAATTGGTGGTGTGTGGGGAATGAAGGCTCTCTCTGCCTACCTACCTAGTGAAGTGAAGCTAAAAAAGTAATTGTATGACAAAATGTCGTAACGTACTGTAATTGACCGGGGCAATACCCTAATGAATTTAAATAAAGAATGAAATCAATCTGCTTTTGTCGATATTTTAACTTATAGTATAATGTATTATTTGCATCATATCATAGAGGCTGATCGTCTCGCAACGTAAAAGTTGAACCAATCTTTGTGAGAAATACTTTAAACTATTAATTATCAAAAGAACAATGAACAAATGGCAATAATTTTTGAAATTTATAGTATTTTTCTTAAAAAAAAATCGAGATAATGTTAACTTAGGAGTAATAACATAATCTTAAATCTAGTACTGAATTATGCAAATGATTTCGAAGCGCTCACGAGACAAGAATCAGTGTGTTAATGCGTGAGCGGTATCACGGCTGTTATTTGAATATTGGAACAAGGAGTTATTAGGCAACTAAATCGTTATATTTATCTTTTGACGCATCTGTTAGTTTAGATGTTTGTGAGTGTGGTTGCTCAGCAGCGGGTAGTGCGTTTGATTCCCACTCATGCACTAAAGTTAGGGGTTTGGCTATTTAAAATTACGGCGTTGAAATAATAAATTCAAATTATTAAACATTGCATATTTTACAATTTGTAATATTTACAGTCCATTTGAGGCCAGTCGTGGCGCAGCGGCACGAGGTGTGACTGTAAAACCGACTGGTTTGTGGGTTCGATCCCCACTCGAGGGGACGAAATATTTACTTAAATTTATATTTCCGTTTCTTCGCTCTGGTGTCCAGGCTAAGCACGGCGTTGAGTTCTGCCACTCAACACGCAATGCCTCCAGAATTCGGCAGAAAGTGGGGAACGTTGTGTCTTAACACTAGGTTCCCTCTGCCTACCCTGCTGTGTGCGTGAAGGTATTTTTTTTTTAAATTTTTTTTTTGTAATATTTACATAAATATGAATAGTTTCTATTGTCCTATTGTAATTGTATACAGTACCTAGACTGTACATAAATTGATACATTTATTCTATTAATTTTAAACTTTTACTTCTATGAAGTAAATTTTCGATTTAATACATGAAACTTTGAAAATCTTAAGACATAAATGACTGACTATATAGGATTCCTTTCTCACAATGATTCCCCATTAGTTCCCATCCTTTATGTTATTCTTAATATAAAATTAAGATAAACATATATGATCGACCTTATAATTTTACATACCAAAACCCATTTGCCCATCACTCTGACATAATTACGAAATCACCTCATTATTACACATAAGCCACCTTGACTTATAGGCGGACGAGATTTGTATTACAAGATATTCTGAGAGGATTTTTGGAATGATTAAACACCTTTGATTATTCGTTGGGAAACACTAACTCTTGTTTTTGATTTTGAATGTAAGATTTTTACCTATATAATTTTTATTTATTTTCTATTGTATTTATTATAAATTTTATGCTTTAATCACTCTTTTGTCATTGGATTGCTGAACTTTATATAATAAGCCGGAAACATAAAGTTCTAAGTACAAATGTTTCACCAATTAAATATCATTTTCTATTTAAATGCTGGAAGGGCTTAGTAATATTTATTTAAACTAAACACAGTATCTGTCAACCAGCTTTTAAATGAGCGCAAAAACTTAGAGTAAGACTCTCTCTACTCTAGCAATGAAGGAATAATGGATGTTAAAAGAGAAATAAAAAAAATCTTTTTCTTCGCTAGTGTCGAGGCAAAGTGCGGCGTTGAGTTCCGTCACACAACACGCAATACCTCCAGAATTAGGTGGAAAGTGGGGAACGGAGTGTCCTAACACAAGGTTCCCTCTGCCTACCCTGTTGTGTGCGGGATACAGCGTGAAGCTGATATTGAATATAACATGCATATTATCAAAAAAGAAAAGCAAAAAACTGATTTGTCAGACGAAGACGGACATTTTTTCTTATTTGAAGTCTTCGGGATTTCATACGCAATTACAAATAAATTAAATTTGTTTTGTCTAGACTGACCTGACTGTGTACATTATTATTACAGTTGTCCAGTTTAAATATACAAAGCTAACAGTAGCCTCATTAACAAACATTTAGTAATTTAGTATATATATATATATATATATATATATATACATATATATTAGCCTATAGTATAGATCGGTCGTGGCGTAGAGGCCCAAAGTGTGATTGTAAACGCGACTGATTGTGGGTTCGATATTTATTTAAATGTACATTTTCATTTATATGGTATGGTAAGGCGAAAGCGCGGCGTTGAGTTCCGCTACGCTTAACACGCAATGCCTTCAGAAACAAAGAGTGTTAACTTGCTGTGTAAGGGATACACCGTGAAGCTGATTTGATTATTTAGTTAATTGATTCTATAGTCGGATCTAAGCAAGGACTTTTCTGAATGTAAATTAAATAACAATTATTTGCTCATCTAGAGTTTGTGTTTATTCACTACTTTATTCCAAACTTGACCTAGTCTTCTAGTATGCCAATAGCCTATAGCTAAACTTAGTGTAGTAAGAAATCCTTTATGATTTATTTGTTCATTTTTATTGCAATATTTTTATTAGTCTTACTGGAAATCTCGGCATATTTTGCCGTAAGCGCAGAAAAAAATTTTATAGGATAAAGGTCTGGGAACTTAGTGTTAATATTCTCTCTTCCCATTGACATAAATCCGTTCCTCACTTTCTGCCGAATTTTGGAGACTGATTGGTGGAACTCAATGCCGTGCCTTACCTCGTTGGTAGTGCGAGACAATCAAAATAATAAGTGTTTACTTCTTCGAGTGGGATTCTAACTGACACGTAGTGCAAAATGGAAGAGGCTGGTAGCGCAGTAAAACAGTGAACGAACGTGATGACTTTAGGTTCGATCCCCAATTAGGTTTTAATAGAATTAACCTAATTCTATATAATACTGTTAATAATTACTGTTTCCCTGTTCTGGCAAAACAAAACGTAAGGTAGCTGAAAATAATACGATCGATAAAAAGCCTTGTAATAAATATACATATAATAAAAACAGTGTCAGTGCAGCACCATTAATATAGACGCGGCTACGCGGAACTGCGTATGCCATTTTTACAAGAATTTCAATCGTTCATAATTATATACTATGTATGTCAGGCAGCATATCAACAAAGTTAAATACTAGATTTTTTTTAAATATCGATACTCAAAACACAATATCTCCCTAATTCGGCAGAAAATAGGGAGCGGAATGTCTTAACACTAAGCCCCCGCTGCCTACTCTGCAATATCGTTATACAGTGAGAAGCTAAAAAAATAAAAAAAATGTAAAAATAAAAATGTCTGTCTGTTATTTTAATATTCGAACTGTTTTGCAAGAACAATCAAATATAATCGCAATGTTTTATTTTAACACGGCATGTGTTTTATTTAGTGTATATGTTTTACTAAATCTAGTAATTTTTCCTAAAAAAAATCAAATAAATAAATAATCGAATAGTTAAAGCGGGCGAAGCCACACAGTGGCCACTATATGCACACGTTGAATAATATGATTTAGGTATAAAATTATATACTAATATTCAACAACTATAGTCTAAAATAAAATAAAAATAAAGATAAAATTGTATCCGCAAATGAACCCGCACCTTAACCACTTTCATTAGTTTTCGACCGGTGACTTAGCGTTTATAACGAAATTGCAACTTTTAACTTTCTCTTATAAAGTAGTTCTTGTTACGCTTTTTGTATTATTTCTGGTTCATGGTATGTTTGGACAAAAAAGTAGTGTCGTGTTTTATTGCATAATTGTTTACGTTACGTTTTTTTTAATGTTTATTCCCAAATTATGGTCACCAAATATACCAAATATAATAACCAAATAGACCTTCCTTGAAATGCTAATTTAGCAATAAAATTCTGTTTGTCTCCATTTTTTTTTCAGATTATTATCACAATAAACATATGAAGAAATATCTTGATGAACGCCGCGATTTGCCTCATCACCAGCGAGAGTAAATGAAAATATAAAAAAATTGATTATCCCGAGTGGGAATCGAACTCACAACCGTTGCACTTACAGCCAGTACAGGGGCAAGCTTGCGCCAAGATGGCTCAAAAATAGAAAATACTTGAAAATATAATAATTAATAATATAACCTCTAGGCAATAACAACATTTTGGGAAAAGTGAATTCCTTAGTCAGCATTTTATAGCGGTACATCACGATGATACAACATAATATGTAACTGGTAGAGCCTTGCAACTAGCCATCAGAGCAGCTTTCAATTTTTGATATCTCTACATATTTGTGAGATTTTACTTCATAATATTGTGATGTGAATAAATTAAAATAACAGGGTAGGGAAGAAACTAGTGTTTAGACACTCTGTTCCCCACTTCCAGTCGAATTCTGGAGACTGCATGTTGAGTGGTGGAACTCAACGCTGCGCTTTGTTTCGATACTTTAGACTTTGCAGAAAGAAGAAATAAAAAAATGAAATATAAATATTTTTTTCGTTTCGTGAAGTGGGGATCGAACCCTCAACCAGTCGCGTTTACAATTAAATTATTTGCCCCTGCATCACGACATGCCTCTTGTAGGCAATAGGCAGAGGGAACCCAGGTGCCCCAGTGTTAAAATTGTCTGTTCTCCAATTTCAACCAAAGTTTCGAGAAATTGTTTGTTAACCGGAGGAAATCGCCACCGTGCTTTAACTTGTTGCTAAATAAATATAACTCGGAATGAGTTTGCCAAATAAATTTACGAATTTGATACGAGTGGGAATAGAACCTACAACTCGTTCCGTTTTGCTATAAGCACCGCCACATTACTTTGAGTACTTACATATGCATATTTATTATAGTCAGTACTTTTAGTCAGTAGTTTTTAATTTGAAAATGACGAAGAATTGCATTAATTCAAAAATACTTAAGGAATATTTGTTATTGTGGCTTTGGAAAAGAAAGTAAAAAAGGCCTGTCTGGCCATTATAAGTAGTTTGGCCATAAAAGTAAACCGTCTCGGACTTGGTCCGGCTTCATTTCGCGAATACGCCTACCGGTTCGTGGGTCGTTGAATAAGGTCAAACATCTTATTTTAATCTTAATATGAGTTATTAATTTATTTTAGTTCGAATATAAAAAAAAATTAAGGTTGTATAATTATATATCTTTGAGAAAGATACAGAGAAAGTAATAATAGGTTAATATATTTCTTTATCCAAAGAAACATTACATATTAAGTGGCGAATATTTACTCTGCATTTTTTTTATACTTTCTTGTATAGATTGGTATCAGTTTTTACGTAAGCATCAGTATACCTTTTTATGCATAGCAGAGTAGGCAGAAGGAACCTAACCCTCCACTTTCTGCTCAATTTCCGAGACATTTGCGTGTTAAGTGACAGAACCTAAAAAAAAATGCAGTAAGGATTTTGTAATATGTATCGAACCGTGTACAACAAGGCACTATCAAACTGCGCCACAACGGCCAGTGATTAAATTCTTTTTAAAAAATAGAACCATAATGATAATTTATCATAAATTACGACACTATATAACAAAAGCTGTGCATCGATTGTTAACGCTTCTAAGCAGCTTTAATGGCTTCGAGGATGAATAAACGCACACTCTATACTCATTTATAATGCACAAGGTTATTGGAAGATTGTCTTGACAAATTGTAAGCATTCCACAATAAACGCAATTATGTGAGAATGGCTTAAGATAATTTTATTGTTTTTTTTATATATTTGATCAGCTCCACGCTGTATCACACACAGCTGGGTAGACCGAGGGAACCTGGGAACTTAATGTGTGACACTCCGTTTCCATTAATGCACTTCTGTTCGCCCCATTCCGCTGAATTCTGAAGGTATTGCGTGTGGAGTAACTTTAGCATTGAGGAAATGAAAATATTAAATATTTCATTTCTTCGTATAGGTATCGAACCCACAACTTGTTGCGTTTACTGTCGCAAGATTGTGTGTGATTGCCAGACTGGCCAAAATTTACAGTGACATGCTGCCCCCTTGCATCAACACATTTTTTTAATATATATTTTTGGAAAATTGCTTGTGTTGATATTCCATTCCAATATTTATTAGGGTCGGATTGTAGTTTACAACTTAGCACCAATGTTGAAGGATTTTGAAAATCTATTAAAACATCAATTATCTTAGGTTTTATGTCCAGTACAATCATTACTTGGAATATGTTAGTTAATAAAAAACCTCTGACATTGTAAATGCCATTATTTTCATCAGCTTCATGTCATCAACTTTGTAATATAAATCTATTATACATATTCTTTTCTTTTTCTTTTTGTAATAAAGCTTCAAAACACTAAACAACTGTAAGTGAGATACTGTGAGCCTGGAGACGGATATTGCTCCCTAGACATGTTCGGATGTATAATAATTATTTAATAATTTTATTTAGGTTTTCCATGTAGGTATGGTATTTTTAATGTAGAAAATCTTGTATTTTCTCTGTTATAACATTAAGTATTCATGGTACACATTTTTTTTTTTATGGAAGAGACACGGCAAACGAGCGTGCGGGTCACCTGATGGTAAGTGATTACCGCCGCCCACGACCCCGTGCAACCCCAGAGGAGCTACAGGTGCGTTGCCGGCCTATTAAGATGGGTTGGGCGCCGGGGCCCGGCATTACCTGATGCGAAACGCAGTGGCATAAAGCCACTACTTCACGCCGGTTTGAAATGCCGGGGGTAGTAATGATCCGGTCGAGTCTGCCCATGCGTGTTGCCATTGCTGGGGACGTGACTCTACCACACGTACTTTAGTCGCCTCTTACGACACCACCCATACCAGGATGATCCTATTCTAGGCCGGGATCACACGGCACAATTCTAGGCCGGGATCACACGGCACATGATATGTGTGCAAGAGCATGGACGATTATTATTAATGTTATATAATATAACTAATAAAAATCAGCTTCACGCTATATCCCGCACACAGCAGGGTAGGCAGACGGAACCTAGTGTTAAGACACTGCCGAATTCTAGAGGCATTGCGTATAGATTGGCAAAACTCAACGCCTCGACACTAGAGCGAAAAATTGGAAATATTAATTTAAGTGAATATTTAATCTCCTGCAGTGGGATCGTACCCACAACCAGTTGATTTTACAGTCACACTGTGTCAGTGCCACGACCGGCTTCAATATATAATATAATTCTTTATCTTAATTTTTATTAAATCATAATTATCATACATAATTAGGATTAACATGATCAATATATGAAGTATTAATCGATAATAAATTTGTTAGGTTAGTAGGTGTGTTGTAATTACACGTCAAACATGCAATCACGCGCGAATAAATCACGTGTTGGTTATTTCCTGATATACTTAGGTTAGGGTCAGGCTCAAGATTTATCCTTCCAAGATTATTTTTGTATTTTGTTCTGTTTATAGTTTCATATCATACAAAGAAGCGAATATTTAGTATTATATCCTTGACATTATTGTATAAATAATATACCTTCAGATGACTATATTTGTGCGTGTTAAGTATGATTTAATTATTCTAGGACATACCATCTTTGGTGAAAAAACGATATAACAATATGTTTTATAATTTTTGTCTTGACCCTAATAAAAAAAAACAAAATGTTACATATTTAATTAGAAATAATTTTAAAAGTTTGCTTTGTATTAATATAGGAGAAACACTTAATGTAAATTCGTTGTTGTTAAGGCTATTATAACGACATTTGTTATTGTTTAACCAATTTGTTATAACGGAAGTGACGGCATGAGAAACGGAATATCTTAACACTAGTTTCCTAGATTCCCTCTGCCTTTATGCTAGCTATGTGCGGGATACAGCGTGAAGCTAAAACACATTAGTTTTTTTGTGATTCACCCTTTATCCAGCATGTAGTTGAAATTGACAGACATGATATATATATGGATAGTTTCCATATATATATATATATATAGAAGGCTCCTAGAGTTCAAATTCAAAATGTCATGTTTTAAAGTAAATATTTAACTATATGAATAAGAATAAAGCTTACTGCGTGAGTAAAATGGTAAACGTGTCACTTTTTTATCTTCACAGACGATCTGTCGTATTCAGATAGAACGTAGGGTCGAGCGTCAACGTAACGTGTAATTATAGTAGTAATGATAATATGATGTCATCATAGTGTAATTATTGATCAGAATCAACGTGACTCGTTTGCGTCGCGGGTTTGAATCCGGTAGAGGTAACATTTGTATCTCTAATATAGGTTTTTCTCCTGTTTACATATATAAATAAAGGGCAGTGGCTCTTGGCACTATATTATTATAAAATACGTGCTGTGATACTAATTTATTCAGTCTCTACTTAAGGGACTCTCTGTATTAAATTATCATGTAATAAGCTAACCTAACAACATCTTATAGTGATCATATCAATATTAAAAGAACTTTTATATTTTAAATAAATAGCTTGATTTAAAAAAATCGGCGGAAAAATGATGATGAAAAATGATGAGAACGGAGTGTCTTAACACGCTCTCTCGTTCTATCTGCCCCTGCTATTTGAAGCTGAATTGGCCGTACCATGAACAGACAAATAATATATATTATATTAAATTAGATTGTTTATGTTTGTGTCGTTGCTTGTCGTAGATTTTATGACTAAATGATTTTTGCCTAATGTGCTTGATGCGTCGGTAAATAAATTAATATACTAAATGTTAATTTATAAAGTTGGTATGGCGATATGGTTCGTAGATTATGGCGTTCCGAGCGTGCCAGTAGAGCACATATCACTTCGCCAATGTCACGTTGTGTTTAGAAAACAAGAAGGAGGATTAATAAAGTTATAATCTCATTTTCTTGAATGTATTTTATATATTTTCTTGAATGTATTTTATTTTAATAAGCTTTTTTAATTGCAAGAATAAATTATTATGCAGCTAAGTAACATATTTATTTAAATGAAATAACTTTAGAATTTTTTTTTACAAGGACGTCTTTTTGCAGGTACACAAATGTGCGACTGCAATCGTGACGGTTTTGGGTTCGATTCTAACTCGGGTAATATTTTCATTACCTTGCCCGGTAACAGGAACGGATGTCGGTGGAAAGTATATTCTTCAATAAAACACTTCCGTTATCTAACGGAAGTGATTGAACAATATAGTCTATTACACTAGATTCCCCCTAGGTTCCCTCTGAGCTTACTCTTAATTTTAAACAGAGTAGGAGTAAGTGTTTTTTAATAATTATTTTAAATTTCTGTAAATTTCTTTGATGTTTTTTTAGGTTAACGGGAGGAATTTAGAGGGAACTTTCTTGTGTTAAGATACTAATATTCATTAGGATGCTCTGTATAGTGGTGGCTCATAACGCCGCGCTTTGCCTCATTACCAGAGCTAGGCAACGATAATATTAATTATTTCATTTCGTCGAGTGAAGATCGAACCCAAAATTTCACAACGACCTTTTATGATTTTTTTTAATTGAACAAAACTATGTATAATAGTAGATACCTATTGAATATAAAACGTAAAGCTTACGGAATCCGCTAAACAATCCCCTCGTAGAATGATTTTCAAAGGAGAATCAATTTTTAAATTACCGTAATATAATAACTTTCTTATATTTCTAAAAAATGTAAAAAAAAAAATTATAGATCTATTTTTTTAGTAATTGGAATAATAATCTAATTTGACATTTGCTTGAATAAGTAGGTTATTAAGTAAAATATCGTGTACGTATAGATTGTGAGAATTTTAATGTAGAATTCGGTAATTGATCTTGAGAAATATATTACAAAAATTATAATTTAGTATTATTCATATCTTATGATGATGTTTCACAAGTGCTTTTTTATACGAGGTGTTTGTTAAAAGATTGTTACAAAAACAATTGTTTGAACAAAATGTGGGAATTGGAATAAATATGCAGATAGGCTTACAATAAAAAAGATTATTAAAAAAAACTTTACTTTAAGCAACTCCTTGCTTCTAAAGTCAAAAGCAAATCAGGATGATTTGGGAAGAGCTTTACTCTATAAATGGACTATTTATCACAAAAATTTTTTTTCAATTGGAACCAATAGTGCGAAATTTAGGGCGTTCACCCAAACAAATTAAATTCTTTAGCCTTATAATATTGATTGATATAGATGCAAAAAATATATATAAACATGTTAGTTGAATGTTTAATATTTTTTTTCAAAAATAAATAATATGCATTACGCCAGAAAAAATATAATATAGTGAAATTGTATAACAACACGAAAAAAATTATATTTATGAAAATATTGGCAGAAAATTATATTGAATTTTTTTTTATTGTCATTAATGTCATCGTGGCGTAGTTGGTCAATGTCTGACAGTCTGACAGTGCGATGGTTGTCAGCTCATCGTGTTACGTAATTTGATATATCGAAGATTGATAGATTATTGTATGTGTTAATGAATCTTATATTAAGGTCATGATATAAAACTCTCCTTAAAAAGGTTTAGTGATTGAGGAGAATTTATTCTATCTTTCTATTTTTGCACTACAAAGATTATTCAGAATGAAATATGATTATGCAACATTTACAGTCTGTTGCACATGTAGCCCATTTAGGGTACATAGTTTTTTTTTATTTCACGCTTTATCCCGCTTTTAATAGAGTAGGCAGAGGAACCCTTGCTCTAGAATATAAATAGTTATATAAATTTGGATTTTTATACAAGACTCCCGACAACCACCCCGTGATTATTAACGGGCAAACATAACCTATATTTTAAATATTTATTTGACATTAAGTAGAATGAGGCCTATTTTAAATCAAATTTTATCTAATTTCTTTATATTAGCCATTATTTTTTAACATGATTTATGCTAACTGCTATTAAAATATGGTGACTCAAGAAAAAGTATTATTATGAATGAACTATGTATTAAATAAATGAATATTTATTATATATAAATAAAAAATGCGTTTATAAAGCGATTAATAGATAAAAAATGTTTAAGATGTAAATAAAGATCAAGTTCATTAAAACTGTTATGCATTGGTAAGATTATGCAACACTACCGTTACCGAAATCGCGAGGTGTTCGCGGGTCGATGATATTTTTTAACCGACTTTCAAAATTCTGGTTCACGTTTACTGGTTTAAATACCTACTTAAATCAGTTTTGTGTTGAGCTTTACTTTTAAATTCGTTTTAATTTAAAAATTTATAAAATATACGTAGGTATGTAACAGACTGTACATGTGATATTTTTTCTTTTGTTGATTCTCACTAGAGAGAACAGTCTGGTGTCGAGGCAAAGCGCAGTGTTGAGTTCCGCCACTTACCACGCAATGCCTCCAGAATTCGGCGAAAAGTAAGGAGCGGAGCGTGGTAGTATTAGGCTTCTTCTGCCTGCCCTTTTACATGCGGGATGCAGCGTGAAGCTTCTTGCATTTTACGGAGAACGTAAAGAGAGATATCAAAATATGTTATCCCTTATTCTCTGATCATTAAAAGTGTGGGTAACAAAACTTATGTATATTGTAACGACAATGTAAATAATAAATATTTCTAGAAAATGTAAAGAGAGACTAGAAAAAGAGTACGCAAATCATTAAATCTAATTTAAAAGCGTATTGTATTAACAATTGATTGAAAAAAACTGGATTGTATTATATAATGATTACGTAAATTTAATAACAAATCATTGTTTATAGGGGGTTAACTTGATGACAAAAAAACTCTTTCGAGTTTTCCTTTATTTTTTTCCAACGATGATGATCATGAAATCTATCGTGGCACAGGGGCACAAAGTGTGAATGTTAACGCGACAGGTTGATGTTCGATTCTCACTCAAGGAAACAAAAATATTTTCATTTTCCTATCCCTGGTATCGAGACAAAGCGCGGCGTTTAGGTCCGCCACTCAGCACGCAAAGCATCTGATAAATTGGAGACGGTTTTTTTAACACTAGGTCCCCTCTGCCTGTCCTGCTTTGCGAAATGCAGCGTGAAGCTCATATTTAATTCGTAAACGTAACTTAACTTCAAAGAAAATGTAAACGTAACTTAAAAGAAAATGAGGTGTCCTATTATTGTTCTCTTAGGGAATAAGGACAAATTATTAGATTTAAAGACATTTAAATAAATTAAAATTTTAGTAATGTATAACATTAATAAATGGATAAAATATAGGTCATGGTTCATAATATATGATTTTGAAAAATATTTGAAACAATTTTTTACGATACATGTTACAAGCACGAGCCTTATTGTAATTGCATTTTCGTGACAAGTTTCGTGAATACTATAGTGTCTGAAACTATATTATGAACACTGTTATAACGGGAAATACGTTAAAACAGCCATGAAACACTGAAAATTGTTTGTTTGGTTAAACCCGATTATCTTAGGAACTACTGGTTTGAATTGATCCAACAAGTTTATTTCAACGAAAAAACGAAAGCTACCTTACGATATCCCGTTTTGAGCGAACCAAAAAATGGTCACGTTAGTTATAAGTCATGTAAATTTGTTAGTTGTTTCCATTTGACCATGGGTGCCGCATGTAAAAAAATAAATTTCATGTAGTACAAAATCAGCTCCACGTTCTATCACTGCTCTATATAGTATGTAGGCAGAGAGAACCTAGTATTAAGACACTCCATTCTTCACTCTCCGCCGAATTTTACAGGCATTGCGTGTTTAGTCATGAACTGAACAAAATTATAGAATTTTTTATAAAAAGGATTATATTGAATCCGAAGAGCCCTTGAGTATTATTTATTTTTCCGCTCACGTTGGTGCAAAGGACATATAAGGCCATTATGCATAATAAAAACACGAGCGAAGTAATAAACTGTTCAAACTGATCGATTATAACACAACTGCATTGTAATCACTTTATTATACGTTTTATATAGGAATTGTCTTTAGACATCATTTTAAGGGAAGGAACTTTTAAACAGTTAAATTTGAAATTAAATTCTTTGAGATGAGAAAGTAGTTTGTCGGTTTTTTTTAACAGTTTTAATTAGATAGTTTATGTATAAAAAAAGCTCGGAAGAACCAAGGTCAGTCGTGGTGCAGGCGCACAAAGTGTGTATAATCGGCTGGTTGTGGGTTCGCCACTCAATGAAATGAAATATTTATTTATATTTATATTTTCATTTCTCCGCTCTGGTGTCGAGGCAAAGCGCGGCGGTGATATCTAAATTATAAGTTAGATATAATATTTTTTTCAAATTATTATAGATTTTCAACGTTTCCCATACCTTAAAAGTTTTAATTTTCATTACATAATACATGGAAAACACACAATATCAGTTTAGTAACAATAAAAACCTTTCAGAATTGTTTATAATTACATAACGAAATAACATTAGACAATGTCGAAATACTCTATCGTAATAGTCAATCCATATAATAGGTCTATTGGCAAGCATGAATCGGACTTTTGACATTTACAAAAGTACATTATTGTTGTTGAATTTCAATGTAAAATTTTATGTTATAGCTTAATTATTTATTGAAAAGGAACGTTGTGTGCGATAGTTGCAGATTCATATTCCGCTTGAAAATAATATACAGTAGAAACTCGATTAACCGGACCAATTGTTGTTGGAAGGCATTCGGATTCGTATTTAGAATATGTAAGTATGCACATACGTAGTGATATAAATTTAATTAAGACAACTAATACATAAAGTGAAAATCGATGTTTATTAGGATATCTTAAGATGTACGACGAGTAATTGGTTTACAATATGTATTTGATAATTGCATTTTGGTAATACAACTAATTAAATAAATAATAAATTCAATTTGGTTTAAAATATTTGGTAATTGTTATTTGACGCAAGCCATTTTATCTCTTAATTGCTGCTAAGTCACGAATTCGTTTTAGCCGTCGTAAACTTACAGTATCACTCTCTGTTTGTTTTTTAAACCACTTGAGAGCTGTTTCCAGGGCATGAAGTGCTTCATCATGAGATGGTCCTGCATCGTTTTCCACGTCTTGATTTTCTTCTGTTTCATCATCTTGCATTTCCTGTTTTTTATTTCTCTGCAATATATTTTTTTACGATTTCGTCATCCGACATAATTTGAAAGCCTTTATCATTACTGTCACAAGCGAGCGGCTCTTTCATATCATCATCATCACAATCCTGGCATATTGATATTAGCTCGTTTAAATCTTCCAAAAAATAATCACCTGTTTTATTTATTGCATTTTCATTCTCTTTCTACTATACTACAATAAAGTATTCTATACACCAAATAGTCGTTAAAATATTAAACTTTTTTTTGTATAAATGTATATGAATAAATACAACAATTATTGAGTGACCAAATACATAAATAAACTAAGTTTTACCATTACTGAGTTTATTACAGATAACCAGATAACGCACTGACGACGCTACGTGGGTTAGAAGGTGGGTAAGTTAGGGAATGTGGTGGAGCACTAAGACGTTCTGTCTAAATTTCTGCTGGAGCGGGAAAAAGACTGGATTTTTAATTTTGTCTTAAAGTCTTAATGTCTACAGACTACTATTATACGATACTAATATAATAAGTACTATTTACTAAGTTAAATATGGCTTCAGTATTCTAAATCTATAAATTAAATTTGTACCATTTTCCCAATATATTTCTATCCAATAGAATAAAATGCAAAAATATATGTGTGGTTTATACATATGTTTGTATGTAAATATGTATATAGTACAAACATACACATGCACATGCGTATGTACCTAAATAAATAGACTGCTAAACCCATTATCCTCTTTTGCGTGGTGCAGTCGGGTAAAAACGAACAATTTATAAGTATTAACCGATTAAGGTATTTAAAAAAAATCTGCTTCACGCTGTGTCCCGCATACAACAGGATAGGCAGAGGGAATTTAGTATTAACAAAATCCGTTTCCCACTTTGAAAAATCACTCCTCATCACTCCAAAATGTGTGTAACATCCGTTACACACATTTTGGAGGAACTCAACGCTGCTCTATGTCGACACCAGAGCGAAGGAATAGAAATATAAATTTAAATAAATATTTAATTTCATCGAACCCACAGCCGTCGCATTACAGTCACACCTTTGTGCCCCTGGGCCACGATGGATTATATACAATGAAAAATGAATAATAAAAGTTTATAGCGCAATGTAACATTGCATTTTCATTATAATTATTTTTATATTATTATTGTTTTCACTGATCAGTTATGGGGCCAAGTTATGGAAGTTGTCTCATAAGGATATGCCCTTAATAGTTCGTACGTACACTGTCAGTATGCCAATTCACATCAACCCCATAATGTATGTGAACTTGATTTTTTTATGATGCATAAAGAAAAGCATATCCGGATGCGGAATTTAGTTTTTTTTATCGAAGGTTATGTGAATTGATAGATTTCTTCTTAAGAACTTATTTTATAAATGATAATAGAGACTGTGGGTAGTATGTAGTGGAAATGAATTCATTTAATTTCCTCGTTCTGGCAAGAAGATAAAACGAGGCGTTAAGTTCTTCCATTCAACACGCAATGTCTCGAAAAATGGAGACCGTAGTGACTTTACACCAGGTTCCATGTGCCTACCCTGCTATATGCAGTAAAAAATATATATTTTATATGCAAGAAAAATTATCTATATTAAAGTAGTGTTTGTTTATTATATTTGCACATAATTTTAATGGTACTGAAGCATTGCTGTGTACATACATAGTTAGATTAACAAAGTACATAGTTAGATTAACAAAGGCAATTCTATTGACATATTTTTAAATCAAATTCTATTTACATAATTTAACCCTGCACGCTGTATTTCTGTTAAGATTAAACAAGTTATAAAATAAAGATGAACTTTTTTATAATAAAAATATGTAAAAATATACATAATGCTAATTCTATAGCGCTTGTAATGTTTAGGCAAACATCATTTTTTGTCAGAATATTAAGACACTAAGACACAAAATATTAAGACACAGATCCGTGTTTTTGGAAATGTTACTCCACTATCCGTGTTAATGGGTGGCTGAACTCAACGAACTGTTTCGACCAGATCCATAGAAATTAAAAAAAAATAATCATAAAAGAAATTATTAAAAAGAAAAGATTATATACCCCATGCATATACATGCATGTGCTAGTTCTACATAAGACCGTGTGAAACAGTAATTTTCAATACATTACGAGACTTACCGTGGCGTGGCGATCGCACGACATTGATTATGTATAGTGATATAATAACTTATGTAATGCCAAATTGTTCGCCAATTAAATTTCTCTTAATTTTATTCCATTTTTTTATTATTCTAGGTGTTCCATTTTTTTTCCTTACATTTATTATGTAAATTATAAGCAGCATAATGATATAATTGACCTCATGTATTTTCAGTTATTTAATTTAGTTTTTGTAATAATTTATTGTTTTTAAAATAAAGTATTGTTTTGTGTAAAAATTTAATAGTGTTGTATAGTATTTAAATCTTCTTACCTTTGTCACATAAAACTGGCACATAAAGCAATATCAAACCCGCATAAACTGTTTTAAAAGTCGTTAATTTTCTATACATACACTGTTTAGTCCTTTTATTTGATTTATATTCCATTTTGGTTTTCTTTTATCAAAAGTGTCGTTCGAAAATATATCACTGCGTTTTGTTTAACAGAAAAAAATAATTATGAATAAACATTTTATATTACTAAAATTGTATTTTATTAATTGTTGATTAATTTGTAAGCACAGATTATAATTTAAAATTTTCATAAAAATTGGCGCGAAAAAAAAAACGCGGGCAGACGCGCGACGCATGCGCGTCGTCCATGTGGTTGTTAAACAGTGAAGCACAGATCTCTCGTTATACAGCCTTTTTAATTAATTACATACTACACGGCATTACTTTGCATAATTCCACAATAACACTTTATAAGTTTAATTTTTATATTAACTTTACTATATTAGACTGGATTGTAGTAATTTATAGAGTAAGTATATTGTATTAACTTTCACTAAAAAATAAAGTGAAAAAATAAAAAAATATATACATATATTAAATACAGAGAGCATTTAAGATTTTTTATTACATCATAATATTGTTTAATGTATATTATCATATCAACATTAATTAAAATAATATAAGAAATAAACATAATTTTTAGAGCGTCTATTATTTGAGCAAAAAGTATTTAGTATTTTTTTTATTTTTAAATAAACATAAAGAGTATATTCGTAAGAGTATTCTCGTTTGTCCATTATGTTATTCATTTTTGAGATCCTTCACATATATTTTTTAAATTGGAACCCGGAATTGAACTGGTGCTTGGTATATGTTCTATCAGATAATTTCGCAACATTTGTAATTATAACTGGGCCAATACTGAATGTTGAATTGTGAAAGAATGATGGTCGATGTTGGTATAACAGAAAAATAATGCAAGAGTATTTTATACACCAGTGATATAGGAATTTTATTGTATTTTTTATTGGTTTTTCATTAATACAAGCTATAACCTGGTCTAATAAAGTAAAATGACAAAACTTGAGATGTGTATGAGATGGAAATAAGAATTGTCAGAAAAATATACAAATATAATAAGTTCTTTGATTTTCACGATTATTACACATATTAAATGAAACTAATTTAACCGGATTAATCGCGTATATTTAAGGTTTTTACATTTTGGAAACCCGACGTTCCGAACACTTTACAGTAGTCCGTCACGGATTTTAAATTAGTTTCATTTAATATACAAATATTTTTATATATTTACCTTTAATGCCGTCATGGCGCAGTGGCGGAAGTGTGTGGACGTGAGGCCCACAAGGCTCGAGGGAATAAATTATTGTTTCTTTATTTACCTATTTTATTTATATTGTTCGTATAACTTTTATTTAAAAGTTATTATTAAATATATATAAGTAATATTAAGTATCAACAAAATTAAGAAATAATTAAGAAATAGTAAACAAAACTTTGTATAATATTCATCTTACAATGGTCTCTCTTGGGGTTATGAGAGTGAAGGAGTAGAGAGCGTTTGTATGTAGCGCAAACTCGTGTTGCATTACCTTCCTTGACAAAATATTACACTTACCTAATTAATATTAATGTCAAATGAAAGTTTTGATATATTATAAAATACCTTTACTTTTTGACCTTAACTATATTATTGTATGTATTTTTTAGAGATAAAATCAACTATAAGAAATTTTACATACAGAGAGATATTTATATGAAACAATAAAAAAAAAAGAGAAAAAGTTAGTTTATTGCACCGCGTTGAGGCGTTTAGACTAATATACGGACGGTTTGAATCCGGCGTGACTCCCAGCTCGAGAGACGACAGCAAGCCTGGGTTAGTCCCACAAAGGATGCCCTTGTCGCCATCACACCATCACATGCACATTTTCAGGTATAAATTGTTTTCAATCCAACTGATGTCGTTGTATAGATCAAGGCCAATAGAGTTAGCTTCAAGTTGGAAAATCAGCTTGGAGTTCCGCCATTCAAGTCTCAAAAATTGGGCGGTGCTTGGGGAATGCAGTGTTCATTGGAGTGAAGAGTAGATTCTCTCTGACTATCCTGTGAAGTTAAAAATATATTTTACAATTCATATAATAACTTATATATTCTCGATGGTAGAGTGGTAGTGGTCCAAGAGGCGAGCGTTCAAATCGTAGCGGACGTTGAATTTTTTGTACTCGTAAGTTTTCTAAAAAAAATATTTTTCTTTTCTATGTGTGGAACTACACTTTAAAAATATTAAGATATATATGTTATAATTAATTTTCCATGCATAAAGCTTTTAAAGATAACGGTAGAGGTTTCCGGAATTAATGAATTCCCTGACATAATTGGTTTAAGTCCTCATGACGTTAGTGGTAAAGAAAGGTAAAAGGTATTTATATTTAATTAATTAAGAGCAGCGTAGGTCCGGAAATCCAATAAACATTATAATTGAGTGTCGATAATGTGACATTTTAATGACATTGTAAAAAATATTTTTTAAACAGATTCTTATATAACTATAGATTTTTCCATTTTTTATCGTAACATGAATATAAAAATTGCATTTTTTGTTATTATTATTGCAATATTTTTGAATATGAATAGTGCTAAAGTGAATTCGCTAACAACCAATAGAGATGTAGTAAAAAAAAACAAGACAAAGTGTCCATTTTTATTCTTCTATCCTTATTATTACCCTGTGTACTATGTTCCTACTTATCATATACCTACGTTTTATTGGTTTGGATAATCTGTGTGGTTATAAAAAATATATTATATTTATATAATAATCAATGTCTTGTTATATTTTAAATTAATTATAAATAAGAAAAATGTAAAAAAAAAATAAACCTTAAAGTTTTAGCTTAACGCTGTACCTAATCTAAATAAGGTACACAGAGGAAACAGAGTGTCAAGACACTGAAAGAATGGTGGAACTCAACGTCACGTTTAGTTTACAAGTGTTTTGAAATATATTATTTTGTATTATATATATTTACCGCCGCCTGCGCAATGATTTTGAAATTAGTGGGAGCGAAAGTTATGTTCCTTAGATTTCCTCTCACTACCACACAAACGTGATATAGGATCCATATCTACTCGTATGTATGTGAATTGATCAATATATATATATTTTTTTTCTGTATCTACAGAGTACGTATTCTTCATTAAGGATCTGACATTTTACTACCTTCTTGAATGATATAACCTAAATTGTAACTAAAATTCAACTATTATTTAGTTTATTTCAGCCCTTAAGTACAGATTTTTGTTGAACTTTAAATACATTATGTGAAATACATCATATAAAGAGAAAGTAACTAATTAATTTTATTAAATGCATACATGAACACAAAAATAGAATAAACCGAACAAAATAAAAGCTTTTTAAATAATAAAAAATGTATAGCGATTCCGTGAAAAACATTAGACCTGTTGACCCAAAAATTGGATATTTTTTCATTGTCATTATGATAATGGTTACCTTTATTGTTGTATTCAAGTTTTGTTATTTAACAGAACAGTTTTTAGAAATATTAGCTGTATTTTTGTTATAATGGAATTTAAAAAAACAAATCAAATTTCAATATATACAAAGCTATACGCTGTATTCCGCATAAAGCAGGGTAGACAGAAGGAACCTAGTGCTAAGACACTCCGTTCCCCACTTTCTGCTGAATTTTCCATGGCATTGTGTGTTGACTAGCGTAACTTAACCCCGAGTTTTTGCCTTGGTGCCAGCGGTGGAGCGAAGAAATGCAAATATTAATAAATAATAATTCTATAATGGAATGCGGCTCCAAATTTAATATTAAGTAAAATAATTAATTTAAAAGCACTAGTCGTAAGTGTTTAAGTTACGTAGGTACCTATTGCTTTAGTTGTATAAATATTTGGCGCCTGCTGTATAATTTTAGCAATTTTTCAACAATGAGTTTAATGGTTCTATTTCTAGTTCAAATTTATATTGACACGTTTTTTACAATGAATGTGATTTTGTTAGTAGCTTTGAAACTATTTTTCAATTGATTTGACATTATATTTTGATTTATCAATAACAGCTCCTAAGGCCAGTCGTGGCACATGTGGACAAAGCGTGACTGTAAAATCGACTGGCTGTGGGTTCGATCCCCAAATTTCCTCTAGGAAATAAAATATTTATTTAAATTTATATTCGGAAAGTGGGGAACGGAGTGTTTTAACACTAGGTCCTCTCTGCCTACCCTGTTGCGTGCGGGATACAGATTGAGGACGATTTGATTTTTAATTTTTATAATATTGAACTTGAACTTGGAGAGTTCAAACATTTTGCCGACAGTTTTCAATCAGCAATATTTTAGTAAAGTAACATATTCAAGTGGTGGACCGGCTAAGAGGCTTTTATTACCCATGAATTTAATATACCCCCGTTCTTTACTAAAGGCTATATACATAATAAAAATCAAATAAAAATATATATAGGAAAAGTCCTATTATAGCTTACACTCAGTTCGAATAAAACGGGAATTTGTTATGGTTTTATTTTTAACCGACTTCAAAAAGAAGAGTTTGTATTTTGCTTGTATGAACTCGTATGTATGCGATTACCCAGCCAATTATGTATTAATTTAGATTTTAACTATTCATTGCTTCCTATCTTTATTAGTAATAATGGTTTTTACATTATTTTATTCACGTTCATATATTGAAAATTACAACATAATTACAGATTTTTGCATAAATTTTACTCTACATTCAAAAGAGTATCCATCCAGAGCTAAAAGGATAGCCGCCCTAAATTTGCAAAAGATAAACAATTCCCACAAAAGAAATCAGTTAGTTATTGGACGACAATTATCTAACTAATTAGCATTAGCAGGTTACCTAAAATAAAAACAATTAACCCAAAAATCACGGCCCATCCCTAAATTTACTTTGTTGATACAACAAACAATACAAGTACATGTTATGAGACATCGAAAATTTTTTAATAAAGGAACCACTCTAACCACTCTAAGTTTTATAAAAGTCTATTTCGATACTTATAATGTGAACCGTACCGATTTTTTTTATTTGAACCTTGTTTAAAGGCCCCTCGCCGTGTTTACTAAATACAGCGCATATTTTCTCAATATCTAACTCTGATAAGCGAGAATTTTGAAGCTGCTATTTAGTAGACGATATGAATTTTTTTCAACCGGTAAAGTTGGTGAGCCGCAAAATTTATACGTATATTACATACATGCAAAATGAATTAAATATATTATATCAGCTTTACACACCATCCCCCACACCGTTTCTTCCGAGTTCTGGAGTCCGAGATCTCGTAAGGCGTGTTGAGTGGCGGTACTCAAACCACAACCAGTTGATATTACAGTCACACTCTGTGCCCCTGCGGCACGACTGGCCTCAACATGCAAAATGAGATCTATATAATACTTATCGGCTGGTTTTGAAATCCGTAAATATTAGTATTGATGCTGTCTGTACAATTTATATTTAATCACTTTCAGGTTTTTATAATATTGAACTTATCCAATATATTAGCCAGAAGGAGACACAGGATAATGTCCTCAGAAAGTGTGGAAAATATACTCTATTACAAGGATTGTAATCATAAGAGACCAACAATCAGACCCTTAAGACAACATGTCGAACGTCCCCAGCAACAGCAATGCAAAATGTTCTGCACTATGTGTTGTGGAGACCAATGTGTCAACACTCCACAAATGGGAGCAGGGGAGCAGACTCAGGTTATGGAGTCCAGAATACTGCCCATAAATCCAAATATGCAGAAACAAATACGGAAAATAAGGCCTAAATTGCAACCGCCAATTCCAGAACGTAGAGGTATGAGCTTCACTAGGGACAATATTAAAAGTCTTATAGCCAAAGATGAGGATATAAGAAAGATTTTAAAGGATCTAGTCAGGGTTACAATGCAGAAAGTGGATCTGATGGAACTATTAAAGACCAGAAATGCTGAGAAAAGGAACTCGGACGTGTCTAACGAAAGTGAATCTGATAATGCTTTATAATTTGGATTGGTTTCTTTTTTTATTTTTTTTATATTTATTAATATTTATAACTTAACAAAACTTTTTTTTTAATTGTGACTAATATTATGTTCTATGATTTAATACAAAATATTTGAAATAAATGATTTGAATTACTGGTAGAAAATAAGAGAGAGAAGAGAAAAGATAAGAGATCTTCTTTAGTCTTTGTTTTTGTTTGTAATTATACTATTTTACTTAAATACTAGGTGGTACCTACCTTCAACGTTGTACACTTCATATTATTTTTATTTAGTGTTGAAAATGGGCTTTTATTGTTATTTTTTCTACCACGTAAAAATGGTTTCATGTATCTTCTTATACCTTGGATACAAATTTGAATATATTAGAAAATTTACAAGCAGAGAGAATCTAGTGTCCCTACTTTGTAATGCGAGGAAATGAAAATAAATACAGCACTCCTTTACTTACTACTTCCCGTCCTTAAATATAAAAATTATATAACATTTATAATTAAAACTGTGTCAACAGAACATTTTCATAAAAAAATTACAGATATCTAGGTAACCTTCTTAAACTTATCTAAATACTAGAAGTCAAGAAATTATTAATCATTATAAATATTAAAACTAATGGCAACACTCGTTAAAAAGTTAGCATTTGATATAAAATTTAAAAAATGAACGTTAAATTTCAAGCAAGAGGGACTTTGTTGAACAATTATCACGAGCAGCTCGGAGTCGGACGACGGCCCGCGGGATCTAAAACATTAACAAAATAATGCAAATGATGATACTTTTACAGCATAAATTACAATTCACTTGCATTAGCGTTATAATTTTAAACCATGCCATTTTGTTTAAGTTATTATTTAATTCTGGAAAATTTATTTCGTCAACGTTGTCTTATAAAACAAGTAACATTTAGAAATATGTTAAAATTTTAAATTTAAATTTCAGAATTAGCTTTTAATAGCGGCTTCGCCCGCGTTTGCGCGGAAACGACTCAGCGTATGTTATTTATGACAGCAGATCTCATTCTAAGCGTCCGTTGTGATTTTGAGAGCAGGTACAATGGGTTACAGTATCGTGAAGAAACATTGGTAAAAATGGTGGACACAAAAATTAAATAGGAACTTAGCTCATATGAATTGCACAGGCGCCTTGTTTTATCGGTGGCGTATAAACCTCCTCAATAAATGGACAATACAAATCAAAACTACTAAGATTAAAACGTTCAACCACTTAATAAGCGGGGCTTCATAAAATACATATTCTAGATTAACCTTTAATTTCAATCAATATTTATGAATGATGCGTGTTTAATAATAAATAGAACTAGTTAAAACTTTCGACTTATTTTCGACAATATATTTATTTATATATTTTTGTATTTTCCAAGGGGTAACTCATAAGTAAAAAAAATATTTTTAGCTTCACGCTGTATCCCGCACAAAGCACGATAGGCAAAGACAATGGGAACATAGTATTAAATACACTCCGTTTACATTAAGACACTTCCATTTCCCACTTTCTGTCTAATGTTGGATACAACGGGAAACGCACACACAAACCGTCGCATATACAGTCACACTTTGTGCCTCTGCGCCGCGACAGCTTCTGCATATATTTAATTATAGTTATGTTACTATTTTAACTCCTATTCGATGAATTATCTTATCTTCTGCAATAATCTTATATACATATGTATATATATTATAAAACAGAATATTGCGA
Organism: Heliconius sara; assembly: GCA_917862395.2. Lineage (NCBI taxonomy): Eukaryota > Metazoa > Arthropoda > Insecta > Lepidoptera > Nymphalidae > Heliconius > Heliconius sara. The sequence goes on along the minus strand of OU860782.2, from coordinate 11,928,353 downwards.
TAAAGGTAATGTTTCAGAGCACTTGTGACTATCTTTTATGTATACCTTATAGTGGAAAAGGGTCCGCTAAGTGTCTATGTACAAATAGATAAAACTTTTATGTTCAACAAAGTGGTAAAGCAGCAAGCAAAATAATTTGTTATTGGAAAAGATATGAAATTTAGTTTTATATTATTATTAATTTATATCATCGTGGTCATATATTAAAATTAATAAAAAAATAAACCGGACAAGCGCGAATCGGGCCGTCCACCGAGCGTTCCGTACAAAAATTCGAGGTCTCGAGCTATTTCTGAAATTCAAGCTTAGCTTAGCCAGAGCCCTTTCATCTGATATCTCACTGTAACTAGCCTCACTTTTAATACCAAATTTTGCCCGCGTTTTAAAGTTACCTTTTTTTAGGATTTAACCACAAATTACAATTAATACAGGTTGCAGATTTTTCCTGAAATCGTACTGTCGGTAGATGCTACATGGCTAGAGCTAACTGCCAATCTTATAATTTTAGGTCAACCCTACTCATTTTGATCCCATTTATTGTGTTGAAACACACGTTTCTTGGGATATATTCCCGATATCTTGTTTTGAAATAAATGTAATTTTTTTTCAGGAAATCAAGGGGCCGTAGATCTGAGTATCTGAGTTGAATTTCAACTCGATATATCCAAGAGTTCCTGAGTTAAAACAAACAGACAAAACAGATAGATCCTATAAGGGTTCCTTTTTCCCTTAGAAGGTACGGAACCCTAAAACGCTACATTCCCCTTTTCCGCCCAATATTCGTTACATTACGAGTTGAGTGGCTAAATTGAATGTTGCGATTTGTCTTATTTATTTTTTTTTTAATTATTAGGTCATGATCAATAATTAAGTCCCACGAGAATCAAACTCTCAACCATTGCTTACAATCAGATACGCTGCTGAGACGCTGCGACACGACAGCCTTTAAACAAACTCCATTCAACATTCTTCTATTAACATTATTTATTCTATCATAAACAATGTAATTTCTGGTTTATTATTAATTCTTCAGTTCCTTCTTGGGTCGTAAGTCGTTGTTGTGACCGCATTTCTTCTTCCGGCAGTTGGTGGCGCGAGGGTGGAGGCGCGCGTAGCACTTGCGACATATCATTTTACGTACGTTGAATTTCTGAGCTAGCGCTACCAGGTCCGGTGGTATGACCATTGCTCCTTTGCCCCCTGGAATAAAAGGAAAAAAAATGTTTTGGCTTCATTCTATGCAGGGTATCCATAGAGAACATGGGAACCTAGTATTAAGATACTCCGTTCGTACACTCTGTTAATACACTGCCGTTTCTCAACGTGATGACCGTTGAGCGGTGGAACTCATCACCCCACTTTGCCTCGTTAACAGAGAGATTAAATAATTTAAAAAAAATAATAATTTTTACTATATTTAATAAAATAAATCACAAACTCTTACTTACGACTACAAAATTTAGAGTATAATAAGTTATTCAAAACAAATTAAAAAAAAATATCAAAATCGGTTCACTCAGTCAAAAGTTCTGAAATAAAAAAAACATAAAAAAATACAGTCGAATTGATAACCTTTTATTACAGAAGTCGGTTAAAAATAAATAAATAATATACTAACCTCCAGGAAGGCAGAGAGTAAGGTGTAGAGTCGATTCGTTTTGAATGTTGTATTCAGATAGGGTTCTTCCATTATTTAATTGTTTGCCTTCAAATATTAATCTTTGATATTCATGAGAGATGCCTTTCCCTTTCGTAAATTTTAGACTTCACATGTTCTACGGTGTTAGTGGGTTCAGCTGCGAGGACAATGTGACCCGTGAGGGATCTTACGAAAATCTGCATCTTTGATCTGTAATTTTCATTAAATATTAGAACAGCATATGAATGTAAACGTGATGGATATAGGTTCGGTTCTTATTTGAATTTTGAATAATTTTCATTTCCTTGCTCTGAATAATTGTGTCTTAATACCTAGGTCTTTAGTCTTTTTTCTTAGGTCTTTGAAATTTGAAAATTTCTAGTTTTGTTTTTTATATAAAGTGGAGAGTGGAGTGTCTTTTACAAGCTCTGTAACTACCCCATATAATACTATTGCCACAGAAGCGTGATGGTAAAAAAGGTCGTACATAACAATGTTAATTACATAGACCGACTGTCCGATTCCTTATCGGTTTATCAAAATCGATTAAATGCACTCTTATATTATTGTTAGCCGACTGTAAATTGTTGGTATTTCAATAGAATTCAGTAAATATTATATTCTACAGAAATTTATTGACTGTTTTGTAGATGTTAAATTAATGATAGAAAAAATTAATATTAATTATAGTTTTGTATGATAGTTGTCGATTTTAGTATAATATATTTTTTTAAACGTATGTATTAACCTAGTGTTAAGATTTATATGTTGAGTATGTTGAGCAGAGGAACTCAATATATGCTTTGTTTTACCAGAGAATGAACGAATGTATGTATTATATGAATTTTCCCAAATAAACATAATTCATACTTTTGAGTAGAAATGGACAAGTATCATATCTTCTATTATCTACATATATTTTTGAGCATCACAACACATCTTGCACATAACAGGGTAGGCAGAGGGACCCTGGGGAACTAATATTAAGACACTCCATTTCCTAGCAATACACTTCCGTTCTCCACCTTTCGTTGAAATCTCGAGGCATGACCTGTTGGCTGAACTCAACGTCGCGCTTTGTCTCGTAAAAATATTAAAATATTCCACTACTTTCAGTGGGAATCGAACCCTCAACCCTCGCATTCACTGATGTAAACTATCTAATAATATATATGTAAGTAATTATTAACTAACCTTAACTATCGTCCCTGCACTTTACAAATTCAATGAAACAATTTAATACATCCTCGTAAAGTTACTATCCATAACGCTGCAAGAGCCAAAGTGAGTGTTCGAATATGTCACTGTTTTATATATATTACTGAAAGTCGACCATGGTACAACAGATATTAGACATTACAGGGTTGAAAAATTATTAGTTTTTTTTATGAATAAAGAATTATTTTATTTATGAAACTGAAATAGTGGAAGAAAAATGTATGCTGAATACCAATATACTTGTCATTGACATGCCCCAAAGGTAAGTGAGTCTTAATTTTTTTTTAAGATTTTTTTCTATTTTACTTAATGATGTAAGCATATTTTTATTTTATAATGTACACAATTTGGTGTAATGAAGATTATAGGTAATGTGAATATACGGAACTATTAATTCCCAATAAAAAATATAGTACCTTTAGTATACAGAATAACTGAAATAATTGACTGATAGAAAAATAACTGATTTTATTAAGTTATGACATAAAAAATATTTCATTTTGAATTATATTTTACTTTTACTTTCATAAATAAAATTTTATTTCAATTTATTTAATGGTAGACAAATAATATAACGAGCAACATATGCATCACCTGAATACGAGACGAGCGGCAACCCTACTCTAACCTAACACTACAAACAAATTTACATTTAAAATTACATAATATTATTGTAAAATTATGAACTATTATTAAAAAATCTTTTCAATAATATCAAAAAATCTACATTTTCGTTGCTTTTTCAATTTGTAAGTGACATCTGAAAATATTTTTCTATTTCATAATTATTGTGCAATATTATACAAGAACGAACTTAAAGCAAGTAAGGATTAACTGAATACAGAAGTTACCCTTAAAACCTAAGCGGTAAATAAAATAATAGATTAAATAATTGATACTATTTAATATTAAATATATAGAAACGTTATTTGTTGTGCAATATTAGATAAAATATTTAAGACTATATTTAAAGCTTTACATGCATCTCTATATCTAAGTTTAACGTGTCATTTGATATGTATTGCAAATTTATTGTTATTGTGGCCAGTGGTGGCATAGGAACACAAGGGTGCGACTGTAAACGCGACAAGTTGTGTGTTCGATTCCCACTCGAGGAAATGTCATATTTAATGTTTTTACTACGTAGCTCTGGTAACTGGCGGAAAGTGGGAGACGTTAGTGTCTTAATGAGTATGGAGTTTACTTAACTTTACAGTGTGTCCCGCATAGAGCATGAAAGGCGGAGGGACTCTAATTTTAAGTGACTAGGTTCTGCGCAAAACACCTAATTTTCGAGACATTGTATCGCCACGTTTTGCCTTGATGCTAGAGCCAAGAAATGGAAATAATTTTTCCCTCTAGTGGGAATCGAACCGTGTTTCCATTTAAATGTCGTGCCGCAGCCACGACGAGTGACCTCTATATCTTGTATACTAGAATACTCTATATACATGGAATATTAGGGTGTATTTTATAAATATATTTAAGATAGAGCCCTAGATTGGAGTTCAAATTATAACTTTGATTAAATGAAATATTTTTGTTAGTATGTTCCTGATATATTCAAGGCGCATACATTTATGACAAAAAAATTCTGTAATCAAACAAATTTTACTGTAAAATAGGCTTTATTGGTTATACTTGTATACTTAGGCTTTATTAGTTATACTTATAGCATTTATAGTAAAAATTCAAAAGTAATAAAAAATGAATTGTATCTGTATTTTCTCAAATATAAATAAATGTAAATAAAGAAAAGTTCATATAATATATTTTCTATATTGTACATTGCGTATAGGTAGTTAAATTTTTCAAAAACGACATAAATAAATAAAATAATTTCTACAATAAAGGAATTTTTTTTTATAAAATTATTTTATAATTCATATACTATATATTTTATATATTTCATATATTTATTTTACTATAAACACTAGGTACATTAAAATTGTGAAAATATATGAAAAATTTTTAAATTCTTTTTACGTCAATCTGTTTTTGTCACTTTTAGTATTATAGTCTGATTTTTCCGGTCATACTAATGATATATTAAGATAGTTTTAGATAAGTAATAACCAAAATATCAGTTTCACGCATACAGCGTGTAGGAAGAGGGAACCTAGTTTTAAGTCCTTTCCACACTTTCCGCAGTTTTTTTGAGGCATTGCGTATTGGTGAGGCTTTTGTCTTGGTGCCAGAACGAACAAATGAAAATATTAATATATAATAATGAATTCCCTTGAGTGGGGATCAAACCCACAGCCATCACGTTACAGTCACATCCTTATGCCACTGCGCCGCGACGGATTTTAGATAACTAATATAAAAGATAGATATATATTTTTAATTTTTAATAATTTATCATGTTGATGGTAAAGCATTTTTTTGCATTTTAGGTCGTTATTAATGCAAGCTTTATTAATAGTTTAAATTAAAAATGTACTACAAAAATATATTTCATAATTAATTTATAGGGTATTTTTTGTATGGTATGGCAAGTATATTATTTTTTGTACTCATGAAATTAGAAAAAAATATATATAAATAAAATATAAGATAGTCGGTTTTATTTTTATTTACCAAAATAAAACCTTAATATTATAAAACTAAACGAAATAAATATATAATGACAATATAAATTACAACTAAATAATCTAATATTTACTAAATGTTATAATACATTAAAGTATTAAATAAATAATTTTCATACACTTAGAAAAAAATACATTATATATAATTAATATACAGATAAAATAGATAAAATATATTAAAATTGTCTCGGTTCTGACAGTGATTTCTTAGGTCGTAAGTCGTTGTTGTGACCGCATTTGTCCTTCCGGCAGTTGGTAGCGCGAGGATGGAGGCGCGCGTAGCACTTGCGACAGACCATCTTCTTGCAGTTATACTTCTGAGCCAAGAGTAGAAGATCAGGAGCCAGTCGTATTGTTCCTTTTCCACCTGTTATATAGGAACGGAATATTATTGAGTCCGTCGTAGCGCGGGCACTAAGATATGACTGTAACGCGATGCCTCTGCCTGTGGGTTCGATTACCACTCGGGGGGAATGAATTATTATATATTAATATTCTAATTTCCTCGCTCCATCAAGGCAAAAACCCCGGCGTTAAGTTCCGCCATTCAACATGCAATGCCTAGAAATATTCAACGGAAACTAAAGAACGGAGTGTCTTTAAACTGGGTTCCCTATGCTTATCCTATGTGCGAGATACAGCGTCAAGCTGATTATTTTCTTATTTTTATGACTATCTTTAAAGACAGCTTCGCCCGTTAAACTTATTGGTAAATATATTATTATCAAATAATTCAATTTTTAATTCTGATGTATAAAAGCTTTCTTATTTGAATTTATCTTAATCCGTTCAACAGCTTTTGTGTTAAATTGGAACAAACAATCATCTCATCTCACAAATTTTCATTTTTTTTTATGGAAAAGACACGGCAAACGAGCGTTCGGACCACCTAATGGTAAGTGATTACCGCCGCCCACGACCCCGTGTAACACCAGAGGAGCTACAGGTGCGTTGCCGGCCTTTAAGAAGGGTTGGGCGCCGGGGTCCTGCATTACCTGATGCGAAACGCAGTGACATAAAGCCACTACTTCACGCCGGTTTTAAATGCCGAGGGCGGTAATCATCCGGTCAAGTCTGCCCATGCGTGTTGCCATTGCTGGCGACGTGACTCTACCACACGTACTTTAGTCGCCTCTTACGATACCACCAGTACCAGGATGATCCTATTCTAGGCCGGGATCACACGGCGAAATTTCATATTTATATAAAAAAAATAGATCAAAATCTTCCAATTCACACTTACCTCCAGGTAAAGTGAGTGTAAGATGAATAGTGGACTCGTTTTGAATGTTATAGTGTGATAGACTTCCGGTTTCCATTGGTCTCCCCTCATGAATAAGCCGTTGTTGTTCAGTGGAAATGCCTTCTCTGCTGCAGATCATAGACTTAAGATGTTCGACGGTGTCAGTGGGTTCTGCGTCCAGGGCAATAGTCCCCGTGAGAGTCCTGACGAAGACTTGCATGATGAAGCTGTAAACAGATTTTGAATATTTAATAATAGTCTTTGTGTTGTATGGCTACTATGCGCTTCTTTTATTTAATTAGGTAAAATTAGCGGCTAAAATTATTATTTTTAATTTTTTCTTTTATATTCACGGTAACTTTTAGATTGAGCCTGTCGTGGTTCAGCGGCATATCATTTGAATGTGAACGGTGACGGTTGTGGGTTCGATTCCCACTCCGGCGAATTAATTATTTGCATTTTCTCGCTGTGTTAACAGGAGCGTAGGGCATTTCTTCTACTTAGGGCCTAATGTTTCGAAAATTGAACGGAAAGTAGGAAACATACTGTCTTAAAACTAGGTTCCCTCTGCCTACCTTATGCTTGATAAAAACCTTTACTTGAAATAAGCAAAGTAATATAATAAAACGACATGTGATTTTGATAATTTAATAAAAATCTAACTAAATATATAATAATTATATTAAAAAAATATATTAAACACTAATAAAAACACGTACTTTCTACTTAACAACTAAACTAGATCAATATTTAAAAGAAATTTTAATTAATTTATATCACTCTAAAGAAGCTATGCCGCAAGGGCCCGCACTAATAGTGTTCTAAGCTGTAACGGACCCGTATTATATATACTAGCGAGAGTTTGACCGTGAATCATTATCAGTCGAGGGCTGGCAATGATTTGAAGAGGCTTTGATAGGGAATTAGGTATTGCATAAAGAATACACAGCGTTAAGTTCTGCCAGTTAATGTCCTAAAAATTGAGTGAAAAATGAGAAATGGAGTGTGATAAAAAAATTAAAAATAATATATTTAAAACTAGATCTTGAATTCCTACATATATGTATGAATATAATAGAGGCCAGTCGTGGCGCAAGGGCGCAAAATGTGACTATAAACCGACTGCTGGTGAGTTCGATCCCCACTTCAGGAAATGCAATGTTTATTTAAAATTTACATTTCCATTTCTTCGCTCCGGTGTCGAGGCAAAGGAGCAGGCGTTAAGTTCCGCGGAAAAGTGAGGAGCGGAGTGTCTTAACATTACAGAGTGAATAAATACATTTATAATTATATTCAATATCTAGCGACAAAAACAATGCAAGTGACAGCCCTATTCTTGCACACCACTACTGTTATTCCAATTTCTCGATCATATGTAATTTTAGAATTACATTTAAAAAAAAATAATTCATTTATTTATTATTAAACATTTATTGACTTTAATTTAAAATATAATTTTAAGTCAAGCGCCTAATGAAAAATTCGTTTTACAATTATTTCAAAATTGTTGCGCAATATTATGGAACTCACAACACTATTTACTCTCATGTACTCGTATATAATATGGAGTCAAAAAAGCTCTGAAATCTTATAATATATAGAAATAAAACAATTTTATAGTAAACCAAATTTATAACACAGTCTAAAATATTAGTTGTGAAATATAGAGTAATTGTCATGGTTTTTCCTTGAATAATTTCGCTAATTTATATTTCAGGCCGTTGTGGCACAGATGCACAGAGTCTGACTGTAAACGTTACGTTCATGGGTTCGATTGTCACTTGGGAAAATACATTATATTCATTTCTTTGCTCTGGTAAGAATACGAAGTGGCCTGAAATTTTGCTATACCAAGCCAATATCTTGGAAATTGGATTATAAATTAGTGTCTGAAATCTAGGTTCCCCTCTGCGTACTCTGCCCATAAACATATATATGCGAGATACCGCGTGAGGCATTATTAAAGTGATAAAAATATATTATGAAATATATTAGTTGTGAAATATAAAGTAATTGTTTTTGTTTTCTTTCAATAATTTCGCGAATTTGTATTTTAGGCCGCTGTGGCATAGAATCTGACTGTACATATCACGTTTATGGATTCGAATCTCACCCGGGTGAATACATTATTTTCATATTTTTAAAAAACAATGTCTCGAAAATTGAATAAAACACTAGTGTCTTAAATCTAGGTTCCCTCTACCCACACTGCCCATATACATATATATGCGGGATAACGCGTGAAGTATTATTATTTGATAAATCTATAACTTTTTAATATGAAACGTTGTTTTTATTAATTTTTACGTGAAAATTGACACAAAATAAACTAACAGATTTACATTTATATATGATAGCTCCACATTACGAATAGATCCTTGTCTATATTGTCAGTATTTCCACAATTCGCATACATTTAACTCTGACAAAATCTAGTTTCTGGGGTTGGATACCGAAGGCACTAGATTTTCTAAGTTCCCCACTTCTAGGTTCCCCATTTTTTCGTTTACATAGATGTTCCGAGCACTTTAGTGGAACCTAATATTATAGCTATAGAAAGATATTATATTCGTTCAGATGACTTATGAAATCAGAGACTTCTCTACTGTGCCTAAACAGTGTTAATTCATAAGAAATGAATGACGTTAATTAATTTTATGACAAAAGAAAATACTATAATGATCTGTTTACAGCAAGCAAAAGAAGTCGGTGCGGTGACGGTCAGTAAAAATTGTTTTAGTTTCACGCTATATCCGGCATATAGCAGAGTAGTCACTAGGTTCCCAGGTTCCCGGGAATCTAGTTTTACGACCATCCCCCACTTTCCGCCGAATACTTGAGGAATTACGGGTTTGTAGCGGAAGCGAAATACAACGCCATGTTTTAGTTCGTTACCAGAGCGAGGAAATGAAAACTAATCAATAAACTAAAAACTCATCTTTACTCGCGATGTTTATGAGTTCGATTACTATTCGATACATTGTACAATATTCATTGAGGCCAGCCGTGGCGCAGGGCACAAGTGTGTGAATATAAACGCATCTGATTGTGGGTTCGATCCCCCCTCAAGGAAATAAGATATTTAAAGTTACATTTTCATTTCTTCGCTCGCCACTTAACACGCAATGCCTTCTGATTTCGGTGGAAAATGGGAAACAGTGTATTTTAAAACTAGGTTCCCTCTGCCTACCCTGCTGTGTGCGGAATACAGTGTAAAGCTGATATTTTCTGGTAGTAATATAAAAGGCAAAATGTCTCGAAATTAATTGGAAATGTCATTGAAATTCAATTTCATAATATTAAATTTAATGAATATTGCACTAATCTAATCATTTTAGTCCTATAATTTGTTTATATCTTAAGAATGTACGTACTGTGTGAAAAACAAATAAACAGTCAACTTTCAACTAACCGGTATTTACGTGTAGTGAGTCATTCATACATGTATGTATGTACATTCGGTATACTCTATATTGGTTTACCTCATCATGCAGTCCAAAGTTTTGAAAAAAAAAAAAAAAGTTAAAAAAAAATACTCAACACGCAATGCCTCCAGAATTTGGCAAAAAGTGGGGAACGGAGTGTCTTAACACTAGGTTCCTCTGCCTACACTGCTGTGTGCGGGGTACAGCGTGAAGCTGATTTGATTTTTTTTTATTTAAAAAAATATTCAGGTTCACGTTGTGTCCCGCAAGTAGCAAGGTGGGGAGGGAGCTTAATATTGAGTCATGGACGACACTTCGAGTGGCGGGACTCGACGCCGCGTTGTTGCCTTGATATCAGAGCAAAAATTGAAAATATTAAATATTTAATTTTCTCTAATGGGAATTGAATCCACAATTTGTCCCATTTACAGTCACACGTTTGTGTACTAAGTATATCCTACTAATAACAATAGATTTAGCTTTTAGGCTTACTTTTCACTTTAATTTACTATTGTGCATATTTGATAAAAATAACAAATGTCCAAAAATATATTTTTTTGCTTTTGGCGCGTGTGTATAGAAAAATATGAGTGTATTGTATTTATTTTGTTTTCATATAATAGTATAGGCATAACATTGCAACGTGTTCAGACTTGAGATTTGGAACGTAACGTCATATTCATTATTAATTTTCCAGAGGAAAATGATTTAAAACTATTACATTAACGATTATTTATAATAACAATATTTAGCTTAACTTGATGTGAACGTATGGCTTAGTGGTCAGTCCGCTTGGACGGTTTCCAAGAATTACGGACTCAAATCCCGCTGTGTTCATATGTTTATATGTTTTCTAAATAAGTAAAAATAAAAAATTAAAAAGAGGCCTGTCGTGGCACAGGAACCCAAGCGTGAGATGTAAACGCGACAGGTTGCGGGTGCGATTCTCATTGGAGAAATAAAATATGGAATATTTACATTTTCTTCAATACAAGCGATACAATCTCGCTTTAGAGTAGTCGTACTTGTGAGAGTAGTCGTAGTCTGTATAGTAGAATATTCTAGAGAGTGAGATTAATAGTCATAATGCTGGAAGTGCCAAAATAAGAAATGTTTCAATATATCACTCGTTTTCAGCTTTACTCAGCTGGGTAGACAGAGAGAAAATAGTGTTAAGACATTCCGTTCCCCATTTTTCGTCGAACTTTTCGAGGCATTGCGTGTTGAGTGGCGGAATTTAAGATTTCCTCGCCTTGCCTTGCCTTGGTAAAAGAGCGAAGAAACTAAATATGAATAAATAATAATTAAGTATCTCAAGCGGAGATCGAACCCATGACCATCACGTTGCACTCATACTCTTGACCCTGTGCAATGACGGTCTCTTCACTCTTTTTATTAGGCTCACTTACTAGGGTACAGGGAGGTGGAGGGTGATCTACTTCCCGGTTACTGATTGAGCTTAAATTTTGAATGCATATGTAAATTGGTTGGGTTGACTGGACAAAATTATTACTATATGGAAATGATCTGATGATAGAGCCAGAATGGGGCATAGGAACTCGGTAGTTATACGTAGCTTTTATTTGACGTGCAATGTATGTACATTTGTTCGGGTGGAATCTTGTAACTCCATTTTGAACAATCTTAGAGATAAAGAGAGTATCTTAACACTAGGCTTACATCAGGTTCCAAAATTTCAATGTAAAAAATAATAATGCGTACTTAGTAAATATTAATTAATTTAAAATTTTAACTTAAGCGCCTGATGTTAAATTCGTTTTACAATTATTTCGAAATAGTTGCGCAATATTATGGGAGTGGTGAGGTGACTTAACACAAGACTCGTTCTTTCCACGCTGCTGGAAACGTACAAGTAAGTCTATATATGAAAATTCCGAAATATACTTACTTAAATATAAACGTCATATCAATACTAATATTTTAAATGCAAGTACAACAATGCAGGTAAATTAAAAATCGTTATATCAAGATATATAGTGGCAGAATACCGATCCCATATGGTTTGTTCTCAGTTCCGAGAACGGACTATAAACGAAAAATACGAATTCTCCCTAATATAACAGTATGAGAATAGTTTTCAATTCACTAAGTGAAATGATGGAAACGCGTCGCTTCCTTATAATAAATGTTGTATTATTCATAACTTTACTAAAGAAAATCGTTATCTTGAACTAAAGTGTCAATTGTATAGAAAATCTTTGAAACTAACAATTGAAGTGATTGAAAATATATTTTTTTAATCATTTACTTGATATAAAGTAATCAGGATTAAAGATAGAAATAGAACTTCGATGCCATCTTTGCGTATTTCCGTCAGACAAAATTATAAATTTATTGTAGGCTTGCTATAATTTTTTTATAGGCGCTTTGTGTATTTTATCAATATGATATCAATTTAATTGACATATTTTGGAAATGCAAAATTAATTACTTCTTTCTTTTAGTATTATGAGTTCTTTTAGATAGAAGCCGTCGCGTCTTGGCACAGTATTTGATTGTAAAAGCGACGAAGGCTTGGCAATGAATAATGTCTATTTCTTGGCGTGTTTAATAAGGTAAAGTGCGGCGTTGAGCTCCGGCACTCAATACGTCATGTCTCTAAAAATTGGAGTGTGGAACAGAGTGTCGTAAGCATTAGGTTCCATCAGACTACACTGTCGTGCGGCAAAGAGTATCGAGCTGTTATTAAGTACTTTTATATTCGGTTCTTTAGCAACCGATCACACATCCATCGTAGAGGCCGACAAACTTCTTTAAACCAACAAAAACCTTTAGCATTTTGACACATTCAAAAAATCAGCTTAATGTTAAAAGTATACTTAGTGTTAAGACACTCTATTCCCTACTTTCTGCCTAAATCTGGAGGCATTGCGTGTCGAGTGGTGGAACTTAACGCCACGCTTTGCCTCGACACCACAGCGAAGAAATGCAAATATAAATTTTAATAAATATTTATTCCCTCGAATGGGGATCGAATCCACATCTACTCGATTTTACAATCACACTTTGTGTCACGATTGGCGATTTTGATACAAAATTCCAATTATTATCTATTTTTAATTAGTTTTATTGTTTGAATATGAAAATTAAGACACAAACTAAATATAAAGTATCATCAAATATTCCAAGTAAATATTATGTCAAAAATCCTCATAATTATAATTCGATAGTAAACCTTTTAATCTGTTAACACCATTTCGTGCGCGGATAAACGAAAAACGTTCGTGCGAGCGCGTGTTTTTAATATTTGAATCGGAAACAAGGATAAAATGATGAAACATTTACCGATGTTGGATTTTCATCGATAAAGTCTTCTATAAATAATACATATTTTAAAATGTTATAGTGACGTTTTTTTACATTTTTGTTGTATTCGTCTTTTACTACTATAAGGTAGTTCTTTTACAGCTTCAGAATCCATCTAGTATATACAAGGGCAGAAAATAATTGACAATTATAGCATTAACAGTGACAGCGCCGATGTGCCACGACGTAGATATTGTACGTTTTACAACATTAAATATATTGACATCGCATATTTTACATCCTCTATACTCTTTAATATTATAATTTTCTAAATCAAAATTCTCTGTCGTTCCTTAAATAAAAGAAAAGGTAAATACACTACAACTATCCACAAAATTCCTAAATGAATGCCAAATATTAATGTATCTACTGTTTACACTAAGTACGGTTTTTTTGTGTTTATTTGTAAGTATACGGAAATTGTGTCCGAGCTTCACATGCAAGCACACAAGGCAAAGCGCGGCGTTGGGTTCCGTGATTCATCGCGCAATTCCTTGAAAATTCGGCGAATAGTGGGTCTGTTACCCACTATTCGTCGTATACTAAGTCTTAACACTAGGTTTCATCTGCCTATCCTGCCAAATGCGGGATACAGCGTTAAGCTGAAAAAAAAGATATAAAAATAGAACCACCTACATCCATTTCGATAAATATCCATTGTATCCTAAGATTAAGATGCCGCTATATAGAAATCCTGGCATAGTGGTCTGGACAATGGCACTTGGACTGATCATTTGTTAAAATGAAAGAACTGACAGATTACTGTATGTTTTGAAAAATACTTGTAACATGGTCACATTATTGTATTTATTATCTAGAATTATCTTTTTTATAATTTCACTTTTTATCCACAGCGGAAGCGGAGAGAATATAGTGTTAGGACACTTCGTTTTGTAAAATACTTGTATTTATGGTTTTATTGGTGGTCCACCACTTTGAAAGCTGTGTTCTTAATCTTTAAATGGTTAAAAAATTAAGAACATAATGACTTGGTCGAACCGTTGTTTTATCGAGATAATCCGTATCTATTGAAACAGCTTCACTCTGTATATAGCAGATGCGGCAGAAGAAACTTAGTGTTGAGTTACTCCGTTTCTGCCTAATTTTGAAGACATTGTTCCAGACCAGTGGCGGAGCCGAATGGGAGTCGAATCCACTACAGTTACGTTTACAGTCGTTCCTCTTTAACGTTATCCGTATTTATTCTGGCAATTTTTAAAGTTTTATTAATACTTAAAAGTTTCGAACTAGCCTGTTGGAGAGATACTTTTAAATGTTAAATTAGCTTTGTAAAAGAACTTACCAAGTAAAAATGCAACTTGTATCCACAAGGCCTTCCACCTTATTCAAATTAAGTAAAATATACATCTTACTAAGAATAAGGTAAGGGTAAGTAAATAAGGTAAGGTAAGAGTAAGGTAAGGATAAATTGAGGCCAGTCGTGGCGCAGCGGCACAAAGTGTGACTGTAAAACCGACTGGTTCTGGGTTCGATTCCCACTCGAGGAGATATTTACTTAAATTTATATTTCTATTTCTTCGCTCTGGTGTCGACGCAAAGCGCGGCGTTGAGTTCTGCAAATCAACACGCAATGCCTTCAGAATTCAGCAGAAAGTGGGGAGCGGAGCGTCTTAGGTTCCCTCTGCCTTCCCTGCCGTGTGCGGGATACAGCGTGAAGCTGATTTGATTTGATTTTTTTTTACTAAGAATAAGGATGTTTCTTGTAAGAATATGGTAAGGAACATTTGAATAGTACACGCTTTTAGGCGATATGATCACTTATAAGATTTAACAGAGTCGCTTCACTGAGCACGTTTGTTCGTTAGCCTTTATCATCGGAACAAATCTAATTTAGCATAATAAAATATAGTGATGATTATTTCAATTCATAAATATAAAGATTGGCAAAGATTACATGCTAGGTTATGAATATGGCTGTCGTGGCGCAGTGGATAGAGTTTGACAGTGTGGAGTGGATTCACTCTGGTATCAAAAAGTTGGATGGAATATTGAGAACGGAGTGTCTTAATACTACTTTTCCTCTGCCTACTCAGCCGTACGGGTGTAAGCGTAAAGCTGAGCTTTCGCATGTATGTGAGTGTTTCTACTGCCTCCTTTCAAATATAGCCAGACCCCTTATAATTGACGTTTAATGAACTTACTAAATTATTTTGACTTGAATTTTTTGCTTGCATTTAAAATGTATGAAAAATAGGATAGTGCTTCTAACTAATTATAAACTATTATAAAGCCAAAGAGACGCCAAATATTTTAAATAAGCATAAGTATTATGGAAAATCAAAATATGTTAAGTTCAAATTTAAGCTAAATCTTCACAAAAGAGTTATATTGTAAGCGCATAAAGAATTCCAATTGATACAATGTCTTTTGAAATTCAAAAAGGTACACGTATATTTGAGAGGTGTTTTGTTTTCTTTTTAGATATTCTCTTGGATATTAATTATTCTATTTTATGTTATAGTATATGTATACATATATATAAAGTTTTCTATTTTTTTGTTTAATTTCCCACTTTAGCTTGTTAGATTGCGGTAATATAGTGTTAAGATACTCCGTTTCCCATATTCTGTAAACTCTACTGGTTGTGGGCTCGATCCCCACTCGACGAAATGAGATATATACATAAATTTATATTTTCATTTCTTCGCTCAGGTGACGAGGCGTTGAGCAACGTCACTCAATATGCATTGTCTCCAGAATTCGGCGGAAATGGAGAACGGAGAGTCTTTAATATTAGATTCTCCCTGTCTACTCTGCGGTGTGCGGGAAACTAATTAATTTTTTTTAGTTTAATTTATATTAATATTGTAGAAGCCCGTCGTGGCTCAAGGGCTTAATCAGTGTCTGTAAATGCGTCAGATTTATATTGTGAAGCTGAAAAAAATGTAGTGGATATATTATATTATTGTAAGATATTCGATAAAAGCAAAAAAAAAACAAAAACAAATCATTGAATGTTGTTTTTTTACAGTGCTTTCAGGGAGGCAAAGAGTTATTTTAAAAGTACGTGTAAAATAAAAGATACGTAAAAACGTTGCGTGACTGTAGCACTCTAGTTTATGGTTTGATCTTTATGAAAATGCGTAGCATTTATATAAACAAAAAAAGGAAGTACCGTAGGGGCAAAAGCATGCAACTGCAAACGCGACGGTTGTGGTACCGAGTGGGAATCAAACCCACAACCGGGGGAATTGAAATTAATCAGCTGAATTCTGGAGGCATTGCGTGTTGAGTGACAGAACTCTACGCCGCACTTTGCCTCGACACTAGAGCGATCAAATGAGAATATAAATTTAAGTAAATATTTCATTTCCTCGAGTGAGGGTCGAACCCACAACCAGTCCGTTTTACAGTCACACTTTGTGCCCCTGCGCCACGACTAGTTTAAATCAAATATTTAATATAGAAAATAGTTCCTTTTCTTTATCCTGCTTAAAAAGTAGTAATCGTCTTTGGTAAAGAAGCAAAGTATGTTGTTAAGTTTTGCCACTCAACACGCAATGCCTCCAAAATTGAGCAGAAAATAGGAAATGGAAGTCTTTACTTCAGGTTTCCAGGTTCCGGTAGACAGCGTCTTAAACTCGAGCAGTAAGCGTAAATCGAAATGTTTTGACATTAAATGTCTTTCTCTCTCTACAATATCATATACTGAAAAAAAACAAAAAAAACTAAAAGCAACTATTTATATACTTACCAAAATACAATATAATAATAGCAGGGTTCCATTAAGGATACCTCGAACTCAAAACATCACCCAACCTTAATCTCACTTAACATCTTATTGACGACATATATTGATTAACGCGAGACTAATCCTTGTATTGGTTAATATGTTAATGTTCCCTTAAAGTTTTGGAACCAAAGTTAAGTTATCCAGATCTGTCTTAACTTACGTGTTCATTGAGCGAGTAATTAAATTAGTTTTATATGGAAAAAATGTTGTTAAATTTATATTGTATTTTTTTTTCAATATATTTTCTTAAAAATAAGTCATAAACTATATAAACATAATTATACTATAAATGCTGTTGAACTATATGAACCCCATTTTGAATATTTTAAAATTAAGATCCTGTCTTTATTATCAGATCAGCTTTTGATCATACCATGTTACTATAATGTCATTGTTTCTAGAAATTATTACCCATGTGGTGATCGAAGTTACAGTCTCACGCCTCGACGGCATTGACCTTGTATTATTTTTTATTCTTCATGTTGTATTCTGCTCACCACTGCTTATCCTGGGTAGAAAGCACCTGGGAAGCTAGTGTCAAGTTCGTTCCCATTAAGACACTTCCATACCCCATTTTCCGGCAAATTTGGAGGTATTACGTGTTGAGTAGTGGAACTCAACTCGCTTTACCTCAACTTTGCCAGAGTGAAGAAATTATAATATTACATATTTCATTTCCTACAGTAGGAATCGAACCCATCACATGTCGTGTTTACAGTAACACGCTGAGTCCCCGCGCCACGACTGGCCTCACTAGGTACCTTTAAGGTACATAGGTACCTACAATTTTTCCTTATTTTTCTTCAATTCAAATTAGAGCTTGTTTGTTTTCAACTTCACATGCAGTACGCGCATAACAGCGATTAAGTGCATCGCTGTATTCAACTCGTACAACGTCAACGTCGGCTCTTAACGAAATATTTCGATTCATATGATGAAGCTATTGAGAAGTACTTTTTAATTAAATAGGTTTTAAATTTTAAATATGTATTTAAAGATTTTAATATTTATGCACTTATATATTACTATCTACGTACCTTTAAGATTTAAGCGTTTTCAAGCAATGAAATGAAAACGGAATCTTAAGATCGATCTTGAAAGCGGTGTATAAATATGGACCTAGATTTTTTTTTATGAATGAAGATTCACGGAAATATATTGTATTTTTTATTTTTACATTGTATCATACGCACAGCACGGTAGGCAGAGAGAACCTAATGTAAAACACTTCGTTTCAAATTTTCTAACGTTTCTGGCGGCATTCTACATTGAATAGCGGAATTTAACGCTGCGCTTTGCCTTGCCACCACTGTGAAGATATCAAAGTATTAAATATTTCATTTTCTCGAGTGGGA
The DNA here is from genome assembly GCA_917862395.2 of Heliconius sara. Lineage (NCBI taxonomy): Eukaryota > Metazoa > Arthropoda > Insecta > Lepidoptera > Nymphalidae > Heliconius > Heliconius sara. Next base: position 11,909,801 of record OU860782.2, on the reverse strand, counting down.
ATCGAACCTACAACCTGTCACATTTAAAGTCATATTATACTCCTGCGCTATGACTGGCGTCGTCGACTTTAACCTTTAAAATATTATTTTATTTTTCGAGGACAATAATCCACGTAAATATAATATGTATATTCAAAAGAGTTCTATTTCGTAACTGTAGAACAACAATATAACGTAAAATTTCGTAATTTCGTTTCTTTGATTTTTCCGACTTTTTTTTTATTTTAAGTGACAATCTTTAACTGGAATAATTACGTATATCATATTTAATATTTAATATTTTAGTGAATGCAATGTTTCGAATATTTTAAACTAGTCCGTGGTCACCTGTTTAGTTGGACTACACCTGCAAAATATTGGGACAAAAAGTGAATGTTTCGAAAATATTACATACACGTAATGAAATTGTTTTTTTTTTAGCGTCACACTATGTCCCGCGCACATAGGGAACCTAGTGTTATGATATTCCGTCCGATTTGCTCGCTATGCCTCGAGACCAGAGCGAAAAAAATGAAAATATTGAATATTTTTTTCCTTTAGAGGGAAGAGTTGAACCTACAACCTGTCGCGCTTACAGCCAAAGTTCTCTTAATCTCTTAAATCAAAGGCTTCTCTTAATCGGGTTAAAAGTTAATATAAAATGTAAATCTTCTCGATCCCGTAGAAACTTCAACAAAATCTAACTTAGTGCACGCCTACACTCGTTAAAGGACCCATGTGCTCACTTTCGGCTTTTGAAACAGAGTAAGCAGTACGTTGTATCGAAAAACATGAGCTCATATCGTAAAATTTTGATTGTGTCTATACCCGTATGGATTTCAAAAAAATTTACATGAAAAATTTCAGCGTTATGCGCCGCGTAGTTCCAGGCTGTATCAGATATCAATATTGTTGGCATTTTATTTTAATAACGTTAGGTCTCAACTTTGAAGATTACCAACATTTTGAATAAGTAAGTGGAAAATGCAAAAGAAGGGTTTTTTTTTAATTTCTGAAAAAACTAAGTCTATATTATGGTAATATAAAAATAGCAACTTACATGAGCTTTTTCGATGGTCATAATAAACATATTGCCCTAAATTTATAACATTTTAAAGTAACATACACTAAGTTTTTAAAAAAGACTAAAAAAAATCAGCTTCACGCTGTATCCCGCAATCAGCAGGGTAATCAGTAGGAAACCTAGTGTTAAGACACAGCGACACTCCACTTTTCGCCGAGTTCTGGAGGCATTGCGTGTGTGTCGGAACTCAACGCTACGCTTTGCCTGGAAACCGAAGCGAAGAAATGGAAATATAAATTTAAGTAAACATTTCATTTCCTCGAATGGGGATCGAACCCACAACCAGTAGCGTTACAGTCACAATTTTTGTGCCTCTCCGCCACGACTGGCCTAAAAAAAAAAGACTAAATTTATTAATACAATTTAAGCTGCTTAGAACTTTAAATGAGTTAAATCTTCAGAATACAATTTAACCCTACAAGGCACCCAGTTCCATATGAGGAACATCCACTTTAATCGTTTCTATAGTTACAAAACTAGTAGTAGCAGCATCTATTGACATCTTGATAGAAGCTACAGACCTTTAGCAATATTGTAGTACGGCTCTTTACCTAAAAATGTCATTCGTGTATTTGTTATAATACAGTAAATGTCAAATTTGAATAAAAGTGAAACGTTACTCATTTGCTTGAATTAAAAAATATTTAAAAAATAGTTATTCGATAGTTTTGACTCAAATAAAAATATTGTAAGTGAAAACCAAGTGTATATTTTGCAGAGGTAAGTTGTTTTTTATATTACAATAAGTAAATGTATTAGTAAATCATACTTTTATGTGTGTTCCACATACGGTACGTTGAGCTTTAGAGGCCGTTTTCACTTATACGAACTTACGATAACTTTCTTTATAAATACTGTGATATTTTTGCAGATAATGGCGCGAAGAAGATTGCGTGACGAAGATATTGAGAGTTTCTTGGCAATTCCTTCGGGGAGTGAAGACGGACAAGATTTTTCTGATGCTGAAAGTGATGATGACATCGAAAGGATTTATTCTATCCAAAACTTTCTATCTGAGCCACTCAGCGAAGAGGAAACTTCCTTATCTCCGCAAAGACATCAGTGTTCTCCCTTCAACGATGTTGTTAGGAATATTAAAAATTGTCAGCCAGAAATATCAGACCCTCAGCCTAGTACATCAGAGACAACTACCATTACACAATCTCGGGCACTTAGACGATCATCGACTACAAGTAACACACTTGCTCATGAATCTAAAATCCCTGGCTCTGTAACTGTCACCCAAAGAAAAAAAAGAAGATTAATTTGGAAGAAAACATCTTTTCAGTCACCTCCTATTACATTTACTGAAAACACAAATTTAGAATCGCCGATTATAGACTTTGAAACTCCCCTTCAATATTTTTTATGGTTTTTCGATGATGAGTTACTTCAGCATATTGTAGAAGAAATGCACAAATTTAGTATCGTTTGGATACTAATTCTTCAAAGGCATTTACAATAACAACTAATGAATTGAAAAAGTTTTTAGGTGTCTGTGTGATTATGAGTTTGGCGCCGCTGCCGAATATTCGAATGTATTGGGCACCTGAATTGGGTATTCCTTTGATTATGCAGACAATGTCGCTAAATCATTTAAAAAAAAATTGTCACTTTCTACATTTTAACGATAACTCCACACAACCCTCATCGGGTAGTCCAGGGTATGATCGTTTGCATAAAATTAGGCCTATATTGGAAACATTGAGAAAGAAATGCCAAAGCGTGCCTAAAAGAGAAGCACTGTCTGTCGATGAGCAAATGTGCGCGACAAAAGCCTCTAATATACTACGACAATACCTTCCTAATAAGCCACACAAATGGGGCTATAAGCTGCTAGTTCTTTGCGATGATCGTGGCTTTGCTTACGATTTTGAAATTTACTCTGGAATGGAGAACGTTCCTGAACTAAGATATTCCAGTGAGCAAGACTTAGGAACAAGTTCAAATATCGTAGTACGCTTAGCTAGGTCCATACCGAAGAATCAAAATTACAAATTATTCTTTGATAATTATTATACGTCACCAGAATTGATTGCTTTTTTGGCCAAAGAGGGAATACAGTCACTGGGGACTGTTAATAAAGATCGTTTAGGAAAAGATCTCAAAATACCTTCCATTAAAGACCTAAAAAAGGATAAAATTCAAAGAGGTTTTTCAGAGCAATGGATAGCAAATTGTGATAATACAGATATTGTCACCGTTATGTGGTACGATAACAAACCAGTCGTTTTATCATCGTCGTTTGTGGGCCAAGAGCTAATAGAAACAGCAAAAAGATACTGCAGGAAACAAAAAAAATATATACAGGTGGATTGCCCCCAAATAATAAAGACATAACCAGCATATGGGTGGTGTAGACCTCCTAAATTCGTTCCTGAGTAATATAAAATAAAAATAAGGACTAGAAAGTGGTACTTGAGGCTATTTTATCATCTTCTTGATGTAACTCTTATCAATTGTTGGTTATTGTACAGAATCCATCCATTTCCATCAATAAACAGATTTATTATATTAGTTATAAGTAGATTTTGCAATATACAAACAAAAATAAATATATAAGTAATAGTAAGATCATTTAAATAAGTTACAATTGAAAAAAAGTACATGGAAAACAATTCTATATGTACTAGTTCAATAACCAAAAAGTATAATCAAGGCTCAGTGTTCCATATGTGGAACTGAAATAAAAAGTGATATTTTCCGTAAAATATAGTTTTATTTTAATTTTTATAAGTGTTCCCTATCTTCTAATCACTAATTACAACCTATATATTTTTTTCACGCACGAAAAAAAAATTGAGCCTTGTAGGGTTAAACATGTAAAATTTTGGTGTCTGTTAAGTCCCACTTCAGAATTTGGCGGAATGGAGAACGGAGTGTCTTAACACTAGATGACTGTGTGACGCTTATTTCCTGAGATTAAAAAAAATCTTTTTACAACTTTCCTTTATTCTTCTTTTTATTTCTTTTTCATATCTACAGTAATTCAAGTAACACAACATACGTACAACAGCAATTAGCCACATATCAACACTTATAATTAAAAGAGTACTCGACTCCTTTAATAAAGTTGGCAACAACACTGTAATCAACTGATTGCAACTTTAATAACTTGATGTGAGTTCGGTAAGAGAGATGGAGAGTATATCTATCTCGCATTGCTAGAAATCCGTGCAAATCGTAGCTTGTAGGGCGGGATCGAGTCTATTGTATGGATAGATATGGCAATATAATATAAATAATATTATATTTTTTTTCTTATGCAAGTCAAAAGACTTGAATTGAGTTCTACCATTCAACATGCAGTGTAAAAATTGGGTGGAAAATGGAGAACGTAATGTCTTGACTCTGCCCCCTACTAAATCTATTATTTAGCGGGAAGGTAAAATAAAATATTTTATAAAAGAAATGTCAAACAACGCATTTTAAGAAGCCAAAGTCAGAGCTCTTCTAGCTCGGCCTTCCAAAACCCCGTTGCTGTAGAAGCCAGTAGGGCTAACAGCATAATGCTTATGCAAAAAAGGTACGCATTTTAATTCCAGTCGTGGCGCAGTCGCACATGCATGTGACTGTAAACGTGACTGGTTGGGGTTTGATTATCATTTGAGGATATAAAATATTTAATGTATTCGTTTCTTCGTTCTGTGTCGAGGCTAAGCTTGGCATAGAGTTCTGCCACTAAACAAGTTACGCCTCCGGAATTCTATGAAAAGTGTGGACGGAGTGTCTTAACACTAGGCCTCTGCCTACTTTGGAATATAGCATGAAGCTTTTCGAATGGACTAAGAGTGCTGAACTCTTCATTTATTAGTATAAAAAAAATTACGCCTAAATTTTATATAACAGTAAAATTGTGAAGATTGTACACTAATTATAAAATATATAGCTTCTGCTTAAATTATAATATTTTGACTTAAATTGTGATTTTCTTTCACTTTATTCTTCACTTAAGTTTCAGATTATCTCTTTAACAAGATTAAGTCCTGGACCTGACTCTTATCTTTTTCTAGCCTCCACTGCTGGATAGACCTCTAAATAGCACGCCACTGAGCACATTCTTCAGCTTTTCTCTATGTACATCAGCTTCACGCTGTAGCCCGCAAACAGTAAGGTAGGCAGAGGGAACCTAGTGTTAAGACACTCCGTTCCCCACTCTCTGCCGAATTCTGGAGGCATTGCGTGTTGAATGGCAGACCTCGACACTGCGCTTTGCCTCGATATTCGATATATACATGATATGGTTTAATACAAAACCACTATTTATATAAACTTTTAATATTAATAACTTTTTATAATCAATATATACCTATGATATCCTAATACATAGGTATAATCTAAAAAAGTATATATATTAATATACTATATACAATATATTACAATAAGGTATTTGTGTGTCACCCACGCTATTGGTGGTCTGTGGAGGGCGTTTAAAAGCTCGCGTTCGGCCCGCCCAAGCGCATTCCACGGGAAATCACCGGTTGCTGTAGGTCTTACTCACCTGTAAAGATATACGTAAGTAGTTATGCTTAAGTTTTGTATTAGAAAATAGCAAATATAGTTAAAATTATAATAATATATAGGTTATATTTTTAATGATTTCTTATGTAGGATTTATTATTTTTATTTATTTTAATAAATTTCAAAAACTTGGTAGGTGGGGAGGGCAAGGTGAAGTAAAATTTATAAAATCGTGTTAAGGATGTAATATAGTTTTTTAAGCATATACAAATGACTATTAGTTAAATTTTAAAATAAAATTGTCAGTTAAAAAAATTGTTCTGATCAAAAAAATATTGAGTAAGAAAAATTGTAACATATAAAAATGAACAAACTTGGTTAATTTTAAATACTCATAATAACCTTAAATAACCTCAATTAATTTGTAATAAAATTAAATTATATTATTTAATATATTTAATTTATATGTTTCTTCGTAATATTATAATGACTTTATGAGATTAGAAAATAATGCAGTTCTTACAGTTATCAAGATTTTATTCGTTTTAAGCTTTCAATAGATTTTATCTTCTTTTAACACATTCGTGTGTCACGTCATATAAACAAATTTTAAATTTTATTTAATTTAGCGATAATAATTGCAGTTTCAATTAAAAAATATTTTTAAGTTAATTTTTTATTAAGTACCGATCTTGGCACAGGGTCATAAGTATGTAACTGTAAACGAATGGTTGTGGATTCGATTTCCACTCGAGGAAGTGAATATGTAATATTTTAATTTTCTCGTTCTGGTAACGAGGCAAAGCGCGGTGTTGAGCTCCGCCACTCAACACGCGATGCCTCCAAAATACGGCGAAAAGTGAGGAACAAAGTAACTTAACACTAGGTCCCCAGGTTTCCTCTACTTAACTTGCTGCGGTATACAGCATTAAAAAAAAAGATTTTCTTTATAAAAATACTATTTTTAACTAATTTTTTTAGCTACAATGATAGAAACAGTTAAATTAAAAATATATATACTATTATTGTTAGTACTGTAAAAGAAAAGTGTTCCTCGATTATACAGCAAAAACTGCGTATAAGTGCTCATATCGTTTGATTGCGTTGACTTAGAAATTTGATTTTTGTCTGTGCTCCAAGGGAGACCTATATTTGTTATTAATTTCACATTGATATATTCACGCGATTTCGGGATAATGACTTTTGACACACGGACAGACGGACAACAAAGCGATCCTATAAAGGTTCCGTTTATTCTTTTCTAGGTGATGAACCCTAAAATACTATCTAGAAAGTTAGTATTTTCTTAATAGTGTAGTAGTAAGTGTGGAGTTAAAATTGAAAAATGTAAAAGAAGGGAAATATACATGAATATGTGGGTAATAATAAGTAATATATAGAAAATGTTTATGATTTAGAACAAATTGACACAAATAATTTAAACTTAAATTTTTTTAACTCATTTGTTTGCCAAAATTTTTTTTTCTAGGCATAATTTAAACTAAGATCTATTGCGTAAAGTTAAAAACTTTCCGACCGAGACACAACAATGCCCAATATTTTTTTCAAATTATATTTAAATCGGATCTAGAAGTGTGGCGTTGTGTTGCTGAGTACTCTAAAAAATAATTAGTTACATAGGGATTTATAGTATTCTTTTAAATTTAAAATAATAAAAAAAAATTGGTCTCGACTCCTTCTCACCGAGGGTTCCGTGCCAATTTCAGTATTGTAAATCAAAGTTGACAAACTTAAGTTTGTGGGCGCATGCACTCATTGTGTATGAAATTATCTACAATTATAAGTGTGTAGGAAAACATGAAATATACCCAGAAATCCCTATAGGTTTTGATTACGTGGCGTATAAAGTTGACAAATTTAAGTTTTCAGGTGAATGCCATCAATCGGTATAAAATAAACTGCAAATATGGGTTTATATTGTTTTTTTATTAAATACCTATAATTTTTTTTACTATGGGTCCACTCAATGTACTTTATAGATTTTATTATTACGGCAATTTTCGTATTGCTATAACAATATATGTATATGATATCGTGTTTATTGGATTTGGGGACTGTACAAAATTATTGTATATTTAAAAAAAAAAACTTGATACTTACCATGTGATCTCGAGATAAATGATCTTAATGTCCATCGGGACTCACGGACAACAAAATTTTCCAACAAAATCCCCTTTTTTCTATTTGAATTACGGTATTCTAAAAATTTGATAAATCATAATAATATATGAAAATTGTCATAAGATTTTTTACTTTTATGCGTAACAAGCAGTCTACTCTTCGCCGACTTAGAGATTTAACGAATGAAATTGACGAAAATAAGTATCTTTATTTTACCAGACCAAGTGGGCATCAAACCCAGAGTCATTACACAACTACAACCTCAAATGAAATCATCAAATTAAGTCAAATTTAGTTCTAAATTACAATATACAATTTGGTTTACAATTCTGACCACATTTGGTTCATTTCTAATAATTTATAATGAACGAAAATGATATAGATTTAGTTATTTCAAATCACGTATTGGATTTTAATAGTTTTTACATTAATTTGTGTTAAAGGTCTGTATGAAAATATCATTCTATATAAATGTTATTAAAAAATATGTTTAACATATAGACGGTATTTCGATATTTTTTCTTATATTAATATAATTCTTTCCTTTTTTATAAATTAATTTAATTCTTTCCGTTTACCTTCATGCTGTATCTCGCACAAAGGGGACCTAATGTGAGCTCCAGGTATTGCCCAAATTTCGAGACATTGCATATCGAGTGGCGGGACTCAAAGCAGTCTTGATATATTATCTAGCGAGCGAGGATATAAAAACAAACGAACCGGCAGCCATCGACGACAGCGTCTGATGAATTAACACAGGCTAATTTCATATAGACAATGTACACCGCAAACATTTTTATTTACTAAGATTTTTGTAAATGAGACTCTTTTTCCAAAAAATGAAGGCAACCTTATTATATTCTTAAGCCCAAATATTTTATTTTAAGTTTCTCTCTGTTTAGCGTGATCGTTTAGGTAGGTAGAAAATCCAGTGACAAGAAAGTATTTTTTGAGTATAACCTCTACTGGTCGTGGGTTCGATCCCCACTCAAGGAAATGTAATACTTATTGAAATTTATATTTTCATTTAATCACTCTAGTGTAGAGCAGTGTAGTGCTCTATTGTTTTATTTGTCGGCTATAATGAGGCAAAGATTGGGTTAAGCCGCACTCACACTGTATGTCTCGCAGATTTTTTCCTAAACTATTACTATCTGTAGTATCTACACATATTAGCTGTTAAATTTAATTATTCTAGGTCAACCGGAAGTACCCTATATATTTTGATTCCCTTTATATTTTTGAAATACGCATTTTTTGCGATATAAAAGACCATATCTTTTTCTAAATAAATATAGAAATATATTTTTTATTAGGAAATCATGGGACCGTAGATCAGAATATATGGTTTCAATTTTAACTCGATATCTCCAAGCGTTCCTGAGATAAATGGTCTTGACATACAGATAAACAGACAATAGTGATCTTGTACTTTTTTACTTGAAAAGTCTGGAACCCTAAAAATAATAGAGGATAAGTTAAGCCCTGTTTAATTTTTTCACTTTTCTAACAAGACAAAAAGCGGCGTTAGGATCTACTACGTGATACGAACGCGAAGTGTCTTATCTAGATTCACTAACCTTCTTTATAGATATCCCATATATGTAGAGAGGTTCCAAAAATAACAGACAGACAGAAGTTTGTTCAAATTCTTTCATCATCGTAACAGTCTAATACTTTTTATTCTGACGTGAAAATATATTCAAATAACAGGTATATGTAAATGGCAGTCCATAATATATTATTGAATGAATAATGTATTTAATACGCTATTATAGTCACCAATAGAGACTGTATAATCGAATGAATTCCTCACGCTTTCTCTCGCATTGTAAGGAAGATAAAAGGAACATAGTACAAAAACATTCCGTTCCTCCAGTTTGTTTTTAATTACCTCGAACGGTAATCGAACCCATATAGTCCCCGCAAAAATTTTGAAAATGCGTCTTGAGTGATAGAACCGAATACCGAAACCGAACATAATAATAATTTTAAGTATTTTAAATGATTTTCCCGCGTAGGGTCTAACCCGCAACTATGGTCCTTACAGGCAGGCTATGTTCCACTGCGCCACAACCACCTCGATACCTAAAAAGTAGAAATATTCAAGAGCTTTTAAGCGTCGTTCATTTGAATTCTTTTTGAATTTTTTCCCACAATTTCATACTTTAGTAATGCATGGCACAATTAATTTCTTATAACAAATGCAAATTATTTTACATTTATAGATGAGAATAATGGAGATTTATGAGAATTTTTATTAGACATTTCTTTATCAGACGAATCACAACAACATCTGACGTATTAGGGTATGTGTTTTGCGGATTTATAAATTATTTAAAGTTACTAAAATCAATTATAAAAAAAATTAAATAAGCTTCACGCTGTATCCTGCACATAACAGCAAAAAAACCCGGCGTAGAGTTCCACCACTCAATTTTCTCGCCTTGGTGCAGGAGCGAAGAAATGAAAATATTAATGAAAAATAATTTATTCTCTCGAGTAGGGATCGAACCCGTCGCGTTACAGTCACAATTTTACCCCTGCACCACGACGTCCTCATTAAATGTCGGTTAAAATTAAAATAATCATTTAATTTACTTATAATCCGTTTCTAAAATCAGTTATAAATCAGTCAAATAAAAAAGCCCTCGCGAACAAGCGTACAAGAAAACTTTTTTACCTTAATTTCGCAAAATTTTTCAAACATATCGTGTACAATTAACGTTAGAAATTTATTTTAGAGTTCGAAATTCGAAATTGGGACAAGTTAACATGCTTACCGAGTTCACTTAAAAGCCTTACAAGGCTAAAGTTCTTGTTACTTTTGTATCATTTTTATTAAACAACCGTTGCTTCAGCAATGGCAAATTCATGGCAAAAACTCTTATAAATAGATCTTTTTTTTCTATTTTTCTGTCGGTCCATCTGTATGTAACAAATACTGTTTTTGGAATTTTTTTGTTAGTGGCTTGAGGTTTGGGGCCAGTTGTAGCGCAGGGGTGGGTTGCTGTCAACGACAACGGTTGTGGGTTTGGCGATTTCATATTAATATTTTTATTGAGGCGAATGAAATATTTACTTACATTCATATTATCATTTTATCGCTCTGGTGTCGAGGCAAAGGGCGGCGTTGAGTTCTGTTACTCAACACGCAATGCTTCCAGAATGCCTCGGCGGAAAGTGGGTAACGAAGTGTCTTAACTAGGTTCCTTCTGCCTACGCTGTTGTGTGCGGGATAAAGCGTGAAGCTGTTTTAATTATTTTTTTTTAATATTTTTATTTACTTGTTCTGGTAACAACCCAAAGTGTAGCAGAGGAAGCTTAGTGTTAAGACACTCCATTCATCACTGTCCGCCTAATTCTGGAGGCATTACGTTTTAAATGGTGGAACTCGTAAAACACTAAAGAGCTAAAAGTACTAAAAGTGTAGATATAACAAGATGACAAGGAGCTTATGGGAATATATTTATAATGTACTCGTAGCTGCAAATAATTTTCCTAATTATCATAACTTACACATGAAAGTACACAAAAAGGACACATTTAATTTCTTACTTCGACCGTCAATAACCACGTTTGTGTGAATTATAAGATTCAAAATTCCATTTTCTGGTGGCGGTTCGATCCTCGCCCGAAGAAATGAAATATTTTCATTTCCTCGCTCTGCCTCGAATTTTGGAGGCATTCCTCGGAATGCCTCCAAAATTCGACGAAAAATGGGCAACGGAAGGTCTTAACACTATGTTTCTTCTGTCTACTTTGTGCGAGATACAACGAGAATATAAAAAAAAAACAACATTCAAAAACTTATATAAAAGTAAGGTAAAAATAGAGAGCCATTTTCTGATATATGGTAAAACTACACATATTATATATATAAGACACTCCGTTTTCATTAATACAATCCCGTTCTTCACTCTCCGCTGATTTCCTCATATATTTCATATTGAGTTATAATAAAATATGAATGCATATTTATTAAATGAAAAAAAGGTAAAATATAAGTATTTGAATAAGTAAAGCTTCTTTGTGAGAAAAGAGAAATATTATTATTATTTATTTTCTTCTTTTTGTAGTTCCGCTACACCTTTTAGTTTCAACTTGTATCCTGTACATCACAAGATAGGTAGGAGGAAACTAGGATTAAAACATCCCGTTTCCCAATATTCGTCTGAAATTTGAGACGTAGCGTGTTGAGTAGGAATACAACGCCACGCTTTATCTGACCGTAGCAAAAAATGCAAATAATTGATTTCCCAAGAATGAGAATCGAATTCCGAACCATCGCGACGCTATACCTCATAAAACATCAAAAAAAACCATTAAACCTTAACTTCTACTAAGAATAATTTTATTTATAGTACATGTATACTGTCATTTATTTCAATAACGTTCAAACTTTTGTACGAATTTAAAAGTTTTGGTATTTCATCATCTAGGATCTATTCGTAACGGAAAATATATTGTAGATACCATTATTAACTTTTGTATGAGTTTTGTTAACTGAGTCCGTCGTGGCTCAGGAGAAGATAGACTGTAAGCGCGACGGGTGCGCGATCGATTCTCGGAGTAATCAAATGTTTATTACTATTACTAGGCAAATAGCGGTGTTAAGTTCCGCCTCTGAGCACACAACGCAAGTGGGGTGCGGAAATATCACAATTGGCAACAGACAGTGTTTAGTTACCCTAAGTTCCCTCTGCTATTTACGGAATTTAGATTGAAGCTAAAATAAATGAATAATAAATATATTTTGTGTATTGAGGCCCTCATGGCTTATTCGGACTTTGAGTAACTGTAAACCATGATTGTGTATTTGATCATGGAGTCAACAACATGTTTCGAAAATTTGGTGGAGAGAGGAGAACGGACCCCTCCTGCTATACAAAGGGTACAGCTGGAACCTAAAGAAATTAACTCAGTATATAGGTATAGTAAATCATACAAGATTATTATATTCATATAGAGCTATAGAGGTGTATAAAACAAGGAAATTTAGTGAAGTATGTAGGAAGATAAACGAAACCGTTCTAGTCGTTTTATTGGTACTTTTATTTTATACCTAAAGTGATATAAAAATATTGGGTGCTTATAAAATACTAGTATTTTCCTTACCTTAATTTTTTAAAATTTTACTTTTACTTTAACAAAAGAAAAGAGATGATAAGCATGCGCAATTTTAACTTTATAATTTTTTGAGTATCTTCAATTATGAAAATTTGTTGAGCGGTTGAATTTAAATGTTTCCTTTTCTTTTTCCAGACGATTCTTTTTTTACATTTATATTAAAAAATACACAATTTATGCGTTAACTTATACATGTGTAGTTATATATATATTTATAAAATATTATTGTATATTTTTTAAATATTTGTGGGGAAAAATTTTATTCAGTTATATAATAGATAGATGAGATTCACGTTGTATCTCGCACCGAGCAGGGTAGGCAGAGGGAACTTGGGAAATCTCTGCTTAATATTTTCATTTCATCGCTCTGTGAATGGAACCCACAACCGTCACTATTACAGTCACATGCATGCCCCTGCGCCAGCAGCTTCTAAGCTGGTTGGCAGGCTATTATGTTCTGGATACAACAGTAATTGTGCAAAAACTTCTCGGCAGAATTGTTATAAAAACTGAATTTTCCTTTAAATTTATCAAAAATATAAAGAAATACTTTTAAATTAAAATTGATAAAAAATAAAAAAAAATCTCAACAATTGTACGTACTTAGAAGGTACTTACTCGTATGTACAACATAAATATAAGTATGTATAACATAAAATAAAATAAAATATTTAAGCTTATGCCACACTCAAGTACTAACCACCTCAGAAATCTCATGAGAATAAATTAAGGTATGCCCGCAGTACTACATAGAACAACGATCTTTGTTTAGGATAATTACCAACTTGTTCCGGCAACACATTAGGCCAGTTAATTATATGAACTTACTTACTTTGGTTTTATGTGATATTATAAATAATGCACAGGTGTCAGTCAGGTTATAGTCTATTAATAGCTGATATAAATCCCAACGTTCAATTTAGTTCTCTACAGAAAGAAGGCAAAAATATTATATCAAATAAGAATTAATATTTACTGTTATATTTTTATAGAGCGGTTTATTTGAGGCCGTCATGGTGCAGAGTCACAAGCGCGTGACTGCGAACGCGATAGCTGTAGGTTCGATTCTTGAGGGCTCGGCGAAATTAATGAATAAATATTTTTATTTTTAACATTTTTTAACTTGGTTGGTTTCCAGGAGCGCGGGTTCAAGTCCCACAACGTTCAAATTTTTATAAATTTTTATACGATTTCTAAATAAGTATTTTTCTTTCCTAAGTGTGGTAAATAACACTTTGAAAATGTCAAAAGTATTTAAATAAATAGCATTCTCTCTTGCCAGACGATAATTTTTAATAATTATCTTTGGGTAGCGGAAATTTGTAAAAATTTGTAAAAATTCCCTACAGAGATGCTATCAACATAAATAAGTTGAAACAAAGCCTTTCCCTATAAAAATTGCGACGTATGGCTTAGTTGTCAGAGCGCCTTGTCGGTTTCCAGGAGGCACGCGTTCGAGCCCCGCTTCGTTCAATTTTTTATACGTTTTCTAAATAAGTATTAATTATTTTTAGTTGTTCTCTCTTTACGGTTTTGCCACTCACTTATATGAACCTCACCGTTCCACGCAATGCTTTCAAAGTTCGGCTGTAATTGGGGAACGGAGAAACTACCTATCCTGCTATATGAGGGATACAGCGTGAAGTTAAAAAACTTATGAATTATTACAAGTGAGGGATTTAAGTACACTGCTTCTGTTTTTTGGTAATTTAATCTGATGAACATCTTTAAAAGGGCGCTGACCTTGGCTTTTTTAATTTAAGCATGTTAATAACATTGGCTTATGGAGACTTAACTGGTAGACTTATTAATCAAATATTAAAAATATTTTAAAAAAATTAACAAATTTTTTGGTCGATTTAAATGTGGACAACTAGTGACTCGCTTGTGGCTTTGCGTGGCATACTATGTTTTGTTTATTTTTTTTTCAAGACGAAATACATTTTTTTTCTGGTCTTGTGTATTATCATATAAATTTACTACATTCTATAACTTTAAACTTATAATTTTGGCCGTTTTTTATCGAATAATTTTGATAGTATCGTCTCTAACGCTATTCATTAACTTAATTAATTAATAAAATGAGGCAGTCGTTTCGCAAGGGCACACCCGAGCGACTGTAAGCGTGACGGTTGTGGGCTCGATTCCCACTCGTGGGAATTATATTTTTATATTTTAATTTTTTCGCTTTAGTAACGTGGCAAAGCGCGGCGTTGAATTCCGCTAATTGCCTCACACAATGCCTCACGAATTTGGCGGTAAGTGGCGAATGGGGTGTACTAACGGTGAACAGAGAATCTAACACTAGGTTACCAGGTTTCCTCTGTGTACCTTGCTATATGCGGGTAGCATGAAGCTATATAAAAAATGAAAAGGTTATTACTTTCACAAAGTACGCATTTGTGTTGCTGTAAATACCGTTTGTGTACGATACGGTAGGCAGAGGGAACCTAGTGTAAAGATACACCGTTGTTCCCTACTTTCCGCCGAATTCTGGAGGTATTGCGTGTTGAGTGGCGGAGCTCAGTCGATTTTACAGTCACACTTTGTGTCCCTGGGCCACGGCTGGCCTCGAATATACATCAAATAATTATTTTTGTGTAAAGTGACTGTTTACTTTGCCCTCCCGCTTCTATTCATGAAATATCATTAATTTTCTTTGAACATATTTCTATATGTAATGGTATGGTATGGTGAAGCTTTCTGTTTTGTTGTCAAATAAAAATTAAACTTTAATATTTTTTTTCTTTCTTACTCGGAGTCTTTTACAGTGCGTTGCCATACTTATTTGAATTAAATTAAAATTGAATTAGCTTCACGCTTATCCCGCATACAGCAGGGTGTTAAGACACTCCCTTCCCCACTTTCTGCCGAATTGTGGAGTGGCAGAACTCAACGCCGCGCTTTGCCTCGACACCAGAGCGAAGAAATGGAAATATAAATTTAAGTAAATATTTCCTGTCCTCGAGTAGGGATCGAACCCACAACCAGTCTGCCAGGACTGGATTTATTTGAATCTACAAATCTAATTTCTGTATACATTCCTACTTTTGTACCCGATTGTGCGACGCCAAGGAGGGTAACTTTGTAGGTTATTGTAGGATATTTTTTTCTTGAATTTCTTGTATTGAAATTTTCATATGTTAAACATTACATTGTCATTTAATCTCTATATAAGTACTAGTGATCCGTTCGCGGCTTCGCCCGCTAGTGTTACACTATTATTTATTTACTAATCTGAATTATTTTGTGTTGTAATAACATCACTTTAAAGGCAATGTCTATACATAAAAAAACTACAGTTTCAGTCATTTTAATAAAAGAAATAAAATATAGAAACTTTGGCGATCAAAATAATTTTTAATGTTATTTTTTATTACTTATGAAAATAGCGGAGAAATTAAAGTATTAATAAATAATAATAATTCATTTCTCCGAGTGAGAATCGAACCCACAATCCCTCCCTCATTGGCCAGGCCTCATTGGTCAATTTTAAAAGTGCTTTTTAAAGTCTATTTTAATAAGTAATATTTTAAATATGAATTTGAACGGATTATCTCAGCATTAGCTGAAATTGAATTACAAACGTATAATTAAAATCTGTTTATTTGTTCACCAAATTCTGCGTATTACAAAATAATTTATTAATAAGTAAAGAACAATATAGGTAATTTCAATTATGTTTTTCTTTCACGCTTGTTTTGCGAAGCCTTAAGCGTCAAAGGCTCATTATTTTAAGATTTTGAATGCCTAAAATATATAAATATTTAATGTTGAGTTAACATTTATATTTTAGTTAGTATTCAATATTAACCAAGTTGCTTTAGTGTTAAATCACTCTTTTTAAATTCTGCCTTAATTTATTTTCTCATATTATTTTTATTGCTTCACACTGTATTTCTTTATGTATCTGTATATTGACCATTAAAAAAAAATCAGCTGCACGCTGTATCCCGTACACAGCAGGGTAGGCAGAGGGAACCTAGTGTTAAGACACTTCGTTCCCCACTTTCTGCCGAATTATAGAGGCATTACGTGTTGAGTGGCAGAACTCAACGCCGTGCTCCGCGCCTCGACACCAGAGCAAAGAAATGAAAATATACATGTAAGTAAACATTTCATCTCCTCGACTGGGGATTGAACCCACAACCAATCGGTTTTACAATCACACTTTGTGCCGAACCGCTACGACTGGTCTCACATTTACTATTAAGGCTCATATTTACTATTAAGACTCTCTTTTCCCGATTTTCCACTTATTTTTGATACATAGCTTCTTGAACGGATGAACTCAACGCTATTGTATTGTATGACATGACCATCAATACCTGTATAATGTATATTTATAAAAAAAAATTAAAACCGACTTCAAAATGATACTTATATACGTATATGTAGAAACAAATACTAAAAAGTAGAAAACAATATCTTAATTATTACAATAAGTAAAGAATTATGGTCAAGTGGAAATACTTAAGTTAGCTTAGTTATCCGTAAGCAACTCCAACTGTATACGTACTGTATTTTTCAATTGAAACCAGTACTTCCTGAGATAACCGCGTTCAAATAAACAAACAGCTTTATAATATTAAGTGCAAATGGGAAAAATGGGATTCGAACCTATGACAACGTTTCTTAATTACATTCCAGAAAATTTCATACAATGTTGACCTTCGTTAAACTGAATCGTATAGGCAAGAATTCTCATTAGCTCTTTAAATTAGAAGAGAAACAGAAGAATTAGAGGAACAGAAGAATATGCTCAATATATGTTTTTGGTTACAGAGAATGGCTCAGCACATCATCACGTTGTCTGTCATCGCGGTGTTGGTTGTTACTGTTGGAGTGAGCGCTAAGCGTGAGTAATATTTATAATAATTTTCTTTTTTTAGATTCACGCTTTATCACGCATGAAGCAGGGTAGGCATATAGCCTAGTGTTAAGACTCTCAGCTTTCCACTGTATTCTGAACGAAATGCGTGTTGAATGGCGGATCTTAACACGCTTTGCCTCGACACCAGAGTGAAGAAATGGAAATATTAAATATTTCCTTTCTTCGAGTCGGAATCGAACTAACAGCATATCGCGTTTACAGTCACACGTTTGTGCTTCTGTGCCATGACTGATCTTAATATTTATTTATTTCAGTTATTATTGGATTTTCTTTGTAAAATTGTAGAAATTAATTTTTTTAGGAAGAAGGCCACTAAAAAATATATAAAAGACCGTATGTTATAATATGAATATATGAGTTTGACAATTATGTTTAAATTATTTTCACATATTGGCTTTACAAGACAAAAGGTGGTTGGTGTTAAGTACCGCCACAGACTGTCTCAGCGATTGGGCGGAGGAGAATAGGTATTTTTAGCACTATTGTTCATTTGGCTATTTTATTAAATATGGAAAAAATATACAGCAATATTATGCTTTTATATAACTTTTATATAATGTTAATTCAAACCAAAATATGGTAACGGAAGTATCTTAAGGTTCCTTCTGCCTACACTGCTACGTGCCGGGTACCGTGTGAAACTAAAAAATATTTCCGATTTTAAAATTGTTTGCTGTTTTTCACAATACTTTTGCCACATTTAAAATTTATTCGAATATACTAAAATTAGGATAAATTGTGGTCCCCCATTACCTTAAATCATTACAAAAATTCAATACATTTCATCACCCCAAAATGACAATTCCACACTCCACCCAAATCCATACAACTGATTACTTTTCTTAACATCGCTTATTTGTTAATTTATATAGAAATTTCAACAAAAAACCGCAAGAGAAGTCGAATGTACATATATCGTTCACATTTGGTTTGATTAGACCTTTTTCAGTACATTGAAAATTACTCAAACTTGCTGTGAATTTCTATTTTATAATGTCTGTATTGTATTGTATTGTATTCATATGTAGCTTTTTGCAATTTGATCCAAAATTTGGGATGAGTTATAAGCGATACAAACAATTGTATTGTTTATGTATTGTTATTTTGAAATCGATTTTAATTATTTTTCGGGTTTTGCGGTTTACTGAAGACTTTTTCTCATATAATGGTCATTTTTCATTCTTACCAGTTGAGTGGACAGATTTTATAGATCATTTTATTTTCGACATTGTCTTTATTTTTATGAATTAGATAACGAAACATGGCATCACGACATCTGTTATTGTTTAACAAGCCCCGAGAAATAATAGAAATTGTTAGATATAATTTTTTTTTGTTAGATATAATTGATTAATAGATATCTTAAAAAAGTATTTTACTTCTTTTCAAAGAATATATAGTTTAACGATTTATCTCGCATATACTAGGATAGGCAGTAAGAACCTATTGCTAATACCATTCCTTTTATATTTTTCGCTCGAACTTGAAACACTGCGTAGAATACGAACCCAGAACCATAGACTTTACAGTCACAGATTGTCCTACCCCCACGAAAGCCTCAAAATTATACATATAAATACAAGCTTTAAGCAAACTCGGTCTGAAGAATACCAATACCACTTTTGAACTACGCAGCTGCGCCACCACCAGAGCGAAGATGTTGGAGCTAGACTTATGTAACTTAACTCTAAACTAAACAACGTGTTGAACAAACACAAATTATATACGAAATAAACATTTGAACTGCGATCAGTTACCGGATGTGAGTAGGTGTGAACTTGTTAGTTAGTCGTCTGTCTTTAAAATATGGGACCACTTTAGAGGCCAGTCGTGACGCAGAGGCACAGTTGTGTGACTGTAAACGCGCTAGTGGGTTCGATCCCCACTCGAGCAAATGAAATATTTATTTAATTTTTTTTTTTATTTATTTCTTTGCTCTGGTGTCGAGGTAAAGCACGGCGTTGAGTTTCGTCACTCAATATGCAATGCCTCCGGAATTTATCGGAAAATAGGAAACGAAAGAACGAACGTCTTCAAAGATATTTTAATATACTTATTAATTGATATAAATTTTTGTCTATTGTCTAATTATATGAAATTTTGTTTAATTTTTTTTTGAAAAAACACAAGAGTAAAAAATTACTTTAATAATTTGAAATAACTATCTATTTATTACAATATGACTATTGCCAAAGATTTTTTGGATTTTCTAAACAAAACGAAACAGTGTTAACTTAACTTTATCCCTAGCGGGATTGTCAGAGGAAACGGAGCGCCAAACGCTATAGTACAAAATAGTTTACAACTTTTTAATTTAACAGATTTCTTAAAAAACACAGATGTTAAGCCTCAGTAAGAAATTAAGAAGCAACCAACTCGGTCATAATTCATAAAGAAAATAACTCAAAAATTTTAATTAGACCATAAATAAAAGTTTTCGTATAATTTTAAGGTACATTGAATCGCGAATTAGCGGAGGGTAGTTTTGTTTGGGATTTATTTAAGGATCTAAGTACTAAGATTTAATTTTATAATATTTACTTTTGTTTTATTTGATATACTGAGATGGTCATGCTGGATGACGGATAGCGTGTAATTGTGAACACGACGATTATGGTTTCAATTCCCACTTGTGGCAGAGAATTATTTTCATTTCCTCCCTCTCGGTGGTAAAAAGGCAAAACGCGATGTTAAATTTCTCACTCACCACGCTGTTTCGAAAATTAAGCGTAAAGTGGAGAATAGAGTGTCGTAACGTAAGGTTCCTTTATCATTTGAACAAAAAAAATATATAAATACTCGCACATACATACAAACAAAACACATAAATACCATTATTATTTTCTCGTTTTTATAACCTATAAAATAAATTTCGTTCCTCCTATAGTCATGTAGCGGTAGATACAAATAGGCTCTGATACCTCCATATGGAAGAACATAATTAATATGGGAATTGAATTTTACAATCTCATTTATTTCGTTGTTGCCTCAAAGTATGTACTACTAACTGAAGAAGCATATATGTATACACATGTATAGCCCAAGATCTCAGAGCTCCCAGGACCACGTCATTTTAGCAAAACAAAAATTTTGAGTATTATTAATCTAATATGTAGAGGTAAGATGGTATACGTACGTACTAAATTGTCCTTTTAGCGGTAACGTCCAAATAGGTAGGTTGCCTATCATGTTGAGAGATGCAGCGTGGAGTTAAAACATAAATAAAAAGCAGCTAGTATTTTCAGTCTAGCTTTTAAGTAGTCATCAATATAAAATAATAATATTTTATTGTTTTTATTGTTTAATTAAAACCATATCTGAATGCCTTCTTCTGAGCTCTAAGCTTTGAATATGTTTATAATTCAAAATCAACTATATATTTTGAGGCCAGTCGTGGCGCAGCGGCACGAAGTGTGACTGTAAAACCGACTGGTTGTGGGTTCGATCCCTACTCGAGGAGATGAAATATTTATTTTAAGTTATATTTTCATTTCTTCACTCTGGTGTCGAGGATAAGCGCGGCGTTGACTTCTGCCACTCAACACGCAATGCCTCCAGATGATGATCGGAGTGTACTAACACTAGATTACATACTAATACGCCCATTACTGAATTCAGGACATTGCGTTGTAAGTATCTGAACTTAACTCTGGAACGATATGAAAATAATTAATTCTTCTCTCTTCTTTTACGAAAACTAAGTGTCTTGTCACTAAAAGTTTCTATAATTCCACCATTGCTAACTAAGATTTCTTAAATTGTATTACCTATATGTGTTTTTTTTTAAAAGTGCAATAAAGAATATATATAATAACAGATTCTATTATTAATTCTTATTTAAGAAACGTATAAAAATTTGAACCGGAGAACCAGCGCCTCCTGGAAACCGATCAGGCTTAGGCTCTGACCACTAAGCCATACGTTCTCATCAAGCTACGTCGAAATTTTTATACGTTTGTTACAATTTATTTATGTTGTTAGCTCACTGTTGGCAATTACTAAGAATCTGGCAAGAGAGATTATTTAAAATGTTATTCACACACAGGAAAGTCTCTTCTTATTTATTATTTCTTTCTTAAGTGTGGAAAACACTTCAAGAATGTTCAAAATATTATATTTATACCAAATACGAAACGCGCGTTATCTCAATCTGCTCGTATACTGTAGTTTTACTTCTACGCCCTTTATAAGTTTATTGAGAACATTTGTTTTACCATAAAGAGATCTATTCGATATAGTATTGAGTATACTTGATACTTGAAGCATACTTAAAAAGAATTGTGAATATATATTTTTTTCGTTTCGCTGGAGTTATTATAATATTTATGTTTTGTAGTGATTGTATAGTGCTAGAATTGGAAATTCATTTTACTAAAATATTAACAAAATATATTTTAATACGATTGGTGGGCGGTTAAAATCCTAATCAAACCAAGATGTTTATTTTTTGTAAAATAATCATATCGTGACGGTTGTGAGTTCGATTTCTCACTCGTGGGAATGAATTATTGTTTATTAATATTTTCCATTAATTGATCGGCCTGGCACTAAGGAGTTCTTTCTTAACGCTCGGAGTTGAGTTTCGCCACGCACCACACGTACCGAACGGACTGTCTTAACATCAGGTTCCCTCTGCCTACCCTGCTATATGCATAATAAAGCGTGAAGCTGTTCGTAGGGGTAATAATCGAATAGTTAGTAATAATTAGTTTACAACAACAAAAGAAACAAAATAACCAATATTATACAGTACAGTACAGTACTTACAGTAAATTGAGAACAGTATAATAAAATTAACTGTATGTCGTACATATAACTAGATTTCTCTGTCACATGTTACCTACAATTCATGAATTGCCTTAGGGTATTGGGTTAGTAAGAAGACTGCCACATGCAACGTGACGAAGCATGATCTTTGAAATGTCTTTAAATTATTAAGGAGTGTTGAAGGGTGAGAGGTAGCGATTTTCTGTTTTTGCTAGTTTCACGCTGTTTCCTAAATATAGCAGGGGACCTGAAAGCCTAATGTTAAGACACTATTCATTTCCCGCTGAACACCCGAGGCATTGTGTGTTGAGTGGCGGAACTCAACGCCGCCTCGTCATCAGAGCGAAGAACATGAATAGTTATTTTATTCCCTCAATTGTCGTGCTTACTGTCCGACGCTTGTGCCCCGGGATCAAGA
Organism: Heliconius sara; assembly: GCA_917862395.2. NCBI lineage: Eukaryota > Metazoa > Arthropoda > Insecta > Lepidoptera > Nymphalidae > Heliconius > Heliconius sara. The sequence continues at coordinate 11,886,926 of OU860782.2, read as the reverse complement.
CTGGTCCCAAATTTAAGCCGATTTAACTTTAATATTATACAAAACATTGATATCGTTAATTAATTTATCCCAAGAACTATTGCTATTGCATAAATCAAAATATACATCAGATTTTCAATTATATATTCAAAGTATGAAGCTCAAAAGTGATTTAGATACGAGTCCGATTAAATAATAAAAACAATAGAATATTATTATTTTGTGTCACGGACTAACTCAATAACTTTAGGTACTAGGAGTACCTAAAGTACTTTCTTTAAGTTATAAACCTATTTTTTTATATATTCTTGGTAATAATATTAGAAATGACGTTGTCCATTGGCAGACAGTCAGCAAAGTTAACCCCTTGCAAGATACCTCTAAAATACAAGCGCCTACAAAATTTATGTATTTCAGTAAAAAATGTTATTTGCTCTTAATATTCTCATAGGCGCTTATAGCTAATAGGATATGGAGGTGTCTGGCTGGGAGTTATAAGCATATTAAGAGTTCTGTCTTAAGGTTCCCAGGTTCCCTCCGCCATAAGCGGAGATACAGAAGCTAAAAAACATTAAATTTATTACGATTGCGTAAAATCATATATCAGTAATACTCTACTCAAAACCTACACAAAATCCACAAAATCTTGCATTTCCAACAATATTTCATACATAACCGACCGACCACGTGTGACTTCGACCGGCTCTGAGGAGATTACATCACATGCTTCGTTAGAGTTAATCCGGTAACCGCAACCTGCTGTGCACTCGTATACCTCTCAACTAGAGGAGACCTCTGGAAATCGACAACTTTAACGCATTTTGATTTATCTGTTACGAAACACTCCGGTCTATTTTACTAAATAAATCAATAAATATAAATTGAATATTTTAGGTAGTTTCACTGTAAACGCAATGGTACTCAGTTCGATTTTCATTATAGCTTGCTCGAAATTAAAAATAAAAAAGCTCCAATTTTTTTTTAAATTTGAAATTTTTTTAAACAATGTTAATGATGCCATTAACACTAATTTGAATAAAACTCGTAAATTTTAATCATGTTAAGGAGGGCAGTCGTGGCGCAGTGGCACAAGTGTGTGATAGGAAACACAATCGGTCGTCGGTTCGATCCCCGCTAGAGGAAATTCAATATTTATTTAATTATATATTTTCATTTCTTTTTAAGATTCAGATTTCAGGCTAGCATAACAAAAAAAATTGACATCATCACAAAATATTATCCGAATATACTAGAAAAAACGGACACGTTAAGCAAATATACAAACTTTGACAGTCCCAATTGTCTAAAAGTAACCAAAGCCAACGCTTCGTGTAACAGAATTACACTTTGTTTATACATCGTCGTGATATCCACAGAGGTTGCGTGGTCAAATAGGGGAAGGGGGAAAAGGGGGGAGGGAAAACAAACGTATTGAAATGCATGGACGTTTTTACCATTCATTGAATTTTGGGTAGAGCTGATATTGAACTATCGAGGTTTGATGTTTCAGCAAAAACTTCTTCGCTGTTACTTTAGTAATATAAGGGGACCATTTGGTGTAGTGGACCAGCGTTTGATAAGATGGGTGTAGGTTCAATTCACGCTGGGGTGTATTAATAGTTTTGATTTTCGCTTTTGTATATAAAACAGAGCGTTAGGTTCAGTCGAAAAAAAATGTGAAAAATAGCGCATTTTTATAAAATAATAAGTTTAGTAATAAGACTTTTTTTATTTTATATCGTATTTTAACGTATTTTTGATCTATTTAAGATATGGAAACAGGATTTAATAACGTATTATTTGAAATAATATAAATTGAGAACGAGAAAAATATGCAAGATATAATTATATATAAAATGCTTATTTTACTTGCGTGTTAAGTGACGGAACTTAATCCCGTTTTACCTTACTTGAGTCATAGACTTGCAGTGGGAATCGGACCCGCAACCATGGAGTCCATATGTCAGACCGTAACCCACTGCGCCACGATGGTCTTGATGGTTTTACAATAAGATTACAAATATAAGATATTTCTATTTATTTAAATCTTCGTTGTCGATAATGTAATTGAATTATTGTGTACCGTAGGCTTAGTTAATTATGCAAACTGGCGACGGTTGTTGTCATTAATTATGATAATATGCCAATTTTCTTTTTAAATTTGCTTTACATATCTACATACATTATATTAAAAATAAAATAATTTAAGAATAACTTGAAGCGAGTGCAAATCTACTATTTCAATGCTTTTTATTTTTTTTATCTCTGATAAGCAGAGGGAACCTAGTGTTAAAACAGTCCACAGTTAAAACAGTGCACTTTCCACCGAATTCTGGAGGCATTGCGTGTGCATTGCATTTTCTGGAGGCATTAAACGCCGAACTTTGCCTCACCACCAGAGCGAAGAAATGAGAATATTACATATTTCATTTCCTCGAGTGGGGATCGAACCCACAACCAGTTTACATTTTCAGTCACTTACTTGTGTGGCCTCAAATCAATATTTTTTAGTTATGTAACTCATAATACAAAATATGTTATATATCATATTATTAGAGAAAAAAATATATATATGTTTTTGTTTTGTCCGTAGGTGGCTGTTCAGCATTCGGTCACTCTTGCTTCGGCGGCCACGGAAAGCGGTCTGGCGACTCTTCACCTATTGATGTAAGGTTTACTAACTTAAGTAACAATATTGCAAGAGAATTTGATAAGATAGGACCAGGGCAGACCTCAGGTTGAATCCTGAAAACAAAAGTATCAATGGTACTGGAGGAAAGTCACGTAAAAAGCTTGAACCTCCGAAGGGCACGTATGAAGAGGTTGATGATACTTGATAGCGACAGAGAGGTGGAGGGATTGTAGTGGTGACGCTCCTTCTACTCTGGCTACTTTGCCTACTTTCTTTAGTCTCATACTGTATACCACAAATAGCAGGGTAGGTAGAAGGAATCTTGAAACTTTGTGCTAGCACTTCGTTCTCCACTTTCCGCTGAATTCTGGAGACGATGCGTCGTAGGTCACGGAGCTCAACGCTGTAGCTATCTAAAAATAAATAGTTTTAGCATAAAACGGTCATCGCATGTTATATAGTAATAGGTGATTCAGGATGTTAATTTGTTTATTTGTGAATGACATTATTATATTATTATTATACTTCATAATAATTATTAATTAATGCTAATAATATAACTTCATCGGTCAGTGTGACGCACAGTGACAGTAAAATGGGTTCGATTCTCATTCGAATAAATAAATATCAAAATTATTTTCCATTTCCATCGGGGATGTTAAGTTCAATCACTCAACACTCAGCATTCCGTGTTTCGAATTAAGCAAAAAGTAGAGAAAAAGTGCACTAAATGTGTTGAGACTAGGTTCTTTCTAAAAAAACCTTTAAAAAACGCAAAAATCCATACCAGCCCGCTTCTCTCCTCCAATGCTCCAATGTACAGCCAGAGGGTGTGTACGTAATGTCGTAAACAAACTAACAGTCAACTTACTCTGTTTTCCATCGACCACAGGTCAAGAGAACTTTCCTCGACGGCCTCGTTCATTATTAAGTTGATTTGTAATTTCAAAACATTATTGAATACTATATTAATAATTAATAAATGTGAATGATCAATTTATTTGTTTTAAGATCAGTCGTGGCGCAGGGCACAAAGTGTGAATGTAAAGTCGAATGCGAAAAATATGTATTTACATTATTATTATCATTTCTTCGCTCTGGTGTCGAGGCAAACTGCGGCGTTGAGTCCCGCCACTCAACACACAATGCCTCCAGAATTCGGTACACCCCACGGTCGGCGTAAAGTGGTGAACGGAGTGTCTTAACACTAGGTTCCCTCCCTCTGCCTACCCTGCTGTGTGCAGGATACAGACAGCGTTAAGCTCATTTAATTTTTAATTTAAATGTGAATAATAATATTTAAATGTGAATAATAATTAATATTACTAATACTTTGTATATCAATATAAATTCATTATTAATTTAAGTTAATTACGTTTGTTTCACTATAATAAGTAATAGAGTTAGAAATAGAGATCAGGTATAAATCGCCCAAAACCTCGCATCTAATATTTAAAAAATGCTATAATTGAATGATTATGAAGATAATAAAGGATTGTAGTAAGTTCTTAATTTTAGACTTTGAAGATTGTTTTGTGAAACCAAACTTATGTTGACACCGAATCTAAAAAAACATATATAAAGAGGAAGAAGCACGGCGTTCTATTGTCTACTGTCTGCTCGAATTCGGGATATTGTGTATTGAGAGTTGGAAATGAGGGCTAGAGTGAGGAAAAGAAAAATATTAAATAATTATTTCTCGTGAGTGGGAAATAAACCCACAACCATCGGATTTACGTTTGAAGTTATTCCATTGTGCCACTATGGCCTTCTTAATCTATTTATATTATATGAAATAATTTTCGTACAGTCTCCTAACTCGGACTTCATGGGTCACCGTCAGCTCGGTCAAGAAGAGACTCCACCTCACCCTGTATATCCTCATTCTGGGTACAACATGTTGCCTGGTGATGACATAATCCCTGTTAGAGATGGAGGTACATCTAGTTAAAATGTCCTTTTTATTTATAGAAATAAATGTGTAAAGAGTGAAAAACTTACCAGAGAAAATAGCTCATTCCTTCTAATGGGGCAGTTTAAAATGTGAATAAGGCTACATTATTTTCTTTTATCAGAGAAGCTCCAATCAACATCTTAGTAAAACAACTGCCATGGTAAAATTGCGCTAAGTATTATTTTTATAAAGATCAAAAGTTGTTCAAAGGCCAATCGTGGTCCAACATGTGGTTGTGTGGGATTCGATTTCCACAGGAGGAAATGAAATAATTAATATTTTTCATTTCTTCACTCTGATGTCGAGGCAAAGCGCGGCTTTGAGTTCAGCTGCTTAACGTCCTGCGTCCTTATTCGGCTGAAAGTTGGGAGCAGGAGCATAGATTTGAGTATTTGGTTGGAATTTCAACTTGATATGTCCAAGCGTTACTAAGATAAATGCCCTTGGCAGATAGATATACGGATAGACAGACAGACAGATGAACGCACAGTCGGGCGAACCTACAACATAAGATCCTACATAATAAGCCTGCATAATAAGCGTTCCTTTTCTCCTTAAGAGTTTCAAAACCCTCTAAATGAGCAACAAAAACGAGTAAAAAGATAAAATACACATCCTCAAAAATGCCATCAAATATTGTTAACAATATACTTATTGGATATTTTATAAGATTTCGAAGTTAATCTCCCTCTCGGAGGCGATAAGAGGAATGACAATGTGATAGGATATAGCTTTGAAGGATGTGTTTACGATCGGATTGATTTTACGACCCCAGCTTTATGCTACGGCGTAGGTGCTATCGCAAATTTCGTAGCACCTCTACAATTGTTCGAATCTATTATAATATAATAATACTTTCTTTTAACTATCGAATTTTTGTCACAACATCTGATCTGATCATGATAGTTATGGGTTCGATTTATATTACCTACAAAATAAATATTATATTCAATATCTTAAAAAATTGAGGCGGAAAGTAGGAAATGGAGTGTTTTAACATAAGGTCTCTCTGCCCCATGCTATGTGCAGGATATAGTGTGTAGCTACAAAAATATTATAATATGAAATTGATACATACTTATAAATTATGTTTTACGGGTATTTTTTTTTCAATATAATATGAATATTTTGTTATCTAAAATAAGTAAAATTTACAGGAGCTTATGATCGAGAGGATAATATTAGGGATGCGTACAACGCTAAAATGAAGTTACGAAACATTCTCAAGTACTGGGTAAATATGTTTTATATTTTAAAAAGCTTGTTTTTAGTAAACAATTTTCTTTTAGTACAGGTTCGAATCTTGTGAGTAAATATTACATAGTAATAAAATGCAAAATTTTCCCCAAGTTGTTCTGAAGTATATATAGATTGTATTAAGATAAAGGCATCATTAATAGCTTTTTATAAGTTACAGATGTCTATTAGAATTTAACTGACGTTTAATTAACATATGCGAATTGATTGATATAGTTATTTTTAACTGACTTCTGTAAAAGGAGGAGTTTGTCAATTCAATTTTATTTTTTATGTTTGTTACCTCAGAACTTTTGAATGGGTGAACCGATTTTCTTGAAAGCTAGTGCTTTCTGTTTGGTCTATTTCATTTGGTCTATTTTGAATAATTTTATTCATGACAAAATCACATAAAATTTAAATATGTATTAAGTATGCGTGCGAAAAATTAACGATTTCAATTATTCTTCGTTTATTGGAAAAGGTACTTTGATGAAAGTTTCTGAATATAGGATTTGGTTGAAATTGAAGTAGTCGATTTTATTGGTAAAAAAATGTAATTATTTATGATATTGCTTTAAGTTATTTTCAGATAATTTATTTTAACATTTATTTGCCCACAGATGGATAACTACAGGCGATCAAAAGTCAATACCGAAGATGGATATTTTATTGACACTCTGTAAAACCAACGATAACGATAAATTGTTTAATAAATGTGTAAAATGTAAGGGATAGGTAACTAAGCTTGATTCGTATTCACAATCTGTCGAATAAATTATAAAACAAATTCTAACAATAACAATAACTATATCATTATTCCTATATATAACATAATTTTTGGGCAATATATTATCCAATAATATTTTTCTGCAATTTGTCATTTTATTAAAAAAATATAAAAAATTAAAATTACAATTTATTTAGAAAATTTAAAAAATAATAAACTAATCAAGCTTTTTTCACTATCCACATAATATCTTGACTGTTATATTTGTAATTAAATTTTTATCTAAATTTGAAATTTTATCTGTAGTGTATGTCAATTATAAAAATGTGACATTTCTTGTTTTTTTTTTAATTTTTAATTTTAGTAGAAGGCTGGCTCTTGATCATTGTCAACTTACTGTATATAATGTGTATTTAAAATATAAATTCTATAAACGTCTTAAACTTAAATATATTTTCTTACGTAGAGCTGTCGTACCTGATGTTAAAATTTATTTCACACATTTGCCACAAATTAATACATTGTAAGACAATATTTTCTGTTTAATAAATATCAATAATTTTCTATTTTTTTTTATATTTTAGATTTCTAGTCGGGGACAGCATCCTGTAGGACCGACGTACTGACGGACATTTTTATGTAACTCGTCGATTCAAAAATCGTTAATGGCCTAATTGAATATATTGTAATTTAAAATCGTACAGGTATAGAAAATAATAGATTTTACTTTTAACAATGAATGCTAACAATACTAGCTAAGACTTATACTGCGAGAGTGCAAATAAATATAAAAACTAAATTTATTATGTAATACTATTTTAAGTATATTTTTCATTATTGTATATGAAATAAATCTATATATTTAATAAGAATATACATATATTTTAAATTATGTTTATAAAGATGTTGTACATGGTGTTTTAATTTGTGGTATAATAACTAAGGTGTTTCTCCCCTAATGCAATTACTTATAGCATAAGTTTACCATCATATATAATTATAAATTATATTGTAGTCGAGCATTTTCATAACGATTGTGTGTTTAAATAAATAAAGTTAGATACAATCTGTTTCTTTGTTTTATTTATTATTCATATTTAAAATAACTCATCGTATTTTTCTTTTTAATGGTGAAATAACGTTTATTATTGTATGTCAAATATATCGTCCGTCCCAATCCTTTAACAATTTCGATTTTAATGAGCAAATTAAAAAAGTATAAAATTTTCAACATAGAGCAGAACAAAAATTCAAATGTATATAGTCCATTGGAATTTAGTTTTAGAATTTAGGTTTAGATTTTTAGTTGACGTCCGTTCCGTTCAGCATGACTTACTTCGATAATATCATCAAAGATATGGAAGAAAATCAACAAAAAATTAAGACTCTTACACGTTTTTCAAAATTAACGTAATGTGTAAAATAAAGTGTAATATTAATTAATTAGTCTCATAGAAAAAATCTGTCTTTATAGACAGTCTTGATAAATATAAATATTGTTTTTTCTGGAATTTTCCAAATGCAAATTTTTTTATAGAATCTATGCGACTTTTGGTTTTCATTATCTTATTACACAGCATAGGTGAGGATGTACCCTAAAATTACGCGCTACGTTTAAAAGGACCCCCACTTTGAAGGTAATAAGTACGCATACAGTCCTAACTACATATTAGACTATTAATCCTCATCCTCAGCTTTGCTAAAATGACGTAGGTCTCGGGACCTTGGGATCTCAGTCTATTATAATTACTATAAATATGATCTAAGGAAAACAACCACAAATTAAAAGTTTACTGTACCTGTAAACATATTCGACTTTTAGCGTGGGTGAAATGTAATAAGTGAGGCGGTCGTGGCGCAGCAACAAAAGCGTCTAACTCTAGACACGATGACAGATGTAGGTTCGATTCCAGTTCATTCCAGGAAATACCATCGGCGTACATATGGGTACAATATGCAGTGAAAAGAAGAATTCAGTCAAAAGTGGAGTACTGATTTCATGAGACGGAGAGTTGGCTACATTTTCAAATTATATTCAAATTATATGTGTATACCAACAACCGTTCCGTTGGATTAATAATTTCTTTAAAAAAAAAACAGGTAGGCAAAGAGAACCTAGTGTTAAGACACTTCGTTTCCCACTTTCCGCCTAGTTCCGGGAGCATTGCGTGTTGAGTGGCGGAACTCAACGCCGCTCTTTGCCTCGACACCACGACGACGAGCGACGAGAGCTAATGAATAAATGTAAATAAACATTTAATTTCTTCGAGTGGTGATCAAACCCACAATCAGTCCATATGATATTATAATAATGAAACATATTTATTTTATAGCTATCGTGATATATTGACGTATATTGTACGTCATGCCGATGCACTGGTTGCATTAATGATTTCCATTTGAACAAGAGTTGTAAAAATATTTATACAAAATAATACAATACAGGAAGTAATATATTATTTTGTTAATGAAAGGAAAAGGGAGATATCTTAGATATTATAATAATGAAACATTAAAATAATGTTAGACTCTTATTCCTCATTTACTGTAATCATGCAACACAGTAGTCTAAGTTATGTTTTATATTACATTCTTAGAAAAAACAATCTTTCCATTAAGAATAATAGTCCACGGTACCATAGAGGCATGTGTATATATATTGTGCTCTAACGAAGTCTCTTTTTTATTTTATTTAATTGATAAATACTTATTTACTAGAATTATTTGAAAGTTTTATATCTCAAATGTAATAAACCTGGCGCAGGCGCACAAGGATGTGACTATAACGCGATGGTTGTGGGTTCGATTTATCCGTTCTGGCACGCGTGAAGCGCCCGCCGTTCTGATACGCCTTTGAGGCCGTCACGGCACAGGGGCAATTTCGTCAATTCGTCAATTCGCACTAGAAATATTTAATATTTTTATATTTAGAATATTTAATATTTTTATTTCCTCGTTATGGAAACAAGGCAAAGCGCGGCGTTGAATCCCGCTACTCAAGACGGAATGTTTTTAATATTTTTGAAATTTTATTCCAGCGCGGCGTTGAATTCCGCCACAAAACACGCCATGGTTTTAATATTTGGAAAATGTATTTCCTTACTGTGGATAGAAAAAAATTAACAAAAACATATTATCATCGAATTTAATATTCAAAAATATGAAGCTCAAGACCTATATACAAATGTATGAAAACACAATCTTACATTGTATGAGTAACACAATCATTTAGTTTTAACAAAATATCTAATATTATTATACTTATTAAGAAAACGTATAAAAATTAACGCTTAAATAATGTTTACGCTTTACGCGCTCTGACCACTAAGCCATACGATCGTATGGCTCAGTGGTCAGAGCGCCTGGTCAATTTCCAGGAGGTCGAGTCCTACGCTACTATTGTACGCTACGTTCAATTTTTATACGTTTTCTAAATAAGTATTATTCTTTCCTAAAGGAAAGGAATGGAATAACACTTCAAAAATATTAAAAATATCTAATATTATTCGTACTATAATTATTCTTAACAAACTGTGAACTGCAACATGTAATATAGAAAATAGATTTGGATTGAAAACAACAAAATGTCACGTTCACTTTAACATGATTATTCGGTAATTTGGCGCATTAGCGGTAAGCGTCTCCATTAGGTGATTACGTGTTACTGGGTTACCACCTACATACATACATACATACATACATACATACTTGTGTATATAGCATATTACTAGTATAGCATTGACTTTATAGACAATTGTGGTTGTGGATTCGACTCCCAGCCGTGGAAAAGAAATGTTTATTCATGTTATGCTACAACAGGTCATTCTGATAGACAAAGTGCCATTTGAGTGCTGCCATTTACACACAGTGTTTGGAATTAGAGAACCGGAGAACGGAGTGTTTTAATATTCTCCTCTTTACTCGATTCTCAATGCCTAGTCTGTAATACACAAATGAATCAGAACTTGAAACACCTGAACTGCCTTCCGAGGTGGTGATAGTTTCCATTAGAAATGACATTACCCCCCTGACACGACGGACACAAAATCTGGCAGCAGCGTTGCCAGCTTGTGACATTTTAATTTTGGCCTTGAAATTGGGACGTCCCGCCAAAATTGGGACGTCTGGCAATACTGGATACTACTGAGATTTCCATATAACTGGATACAAAAGTCCTCGTGATGACCTAATTGAATAAAGCATATCTTTATTTATATTTTAATTTTGCATGAAAAGTCGAAACATTCAACTGAAAGTAACAGAAGTCCAACAGAAAGAAGAGCTTTAAATTGTTAAAATATATTCACAATGGCTTATGTGTTACAATCAAAAGTTGTTAATTTGGGGAACTTTCTAGAATGGTGAACGTAACAAAACAAGTCTTTTACGTTATCAAAGGTTTATAATCATGAAAATTCCTATATACATATGTAAATACTGTTTACATTTGGTAACAAGCCGTAAAACAACAAGCGCAGCGATAGTGGTTTGAATGTAAACATGAGGGTTGTGGATTTGATTCCTTCTTGAGAGAACGGCGTTAAGTTACAAGCTCTAACGTGTCTCTCATATTTAGTGGAATGTAGTATCAAGACACTCCATTCTTAATTTTTCCCTGGATTTCATCGGAATTTCGGGACATATTCGAGTAGGAATCAAATCCACAACTATCAGTATTCTAGTCTCTATGTCTATTTGCAATATGATACGTTGACTTTAAGTTCAGTTAATATTTAACATAATATTAGTTTTACTAATAACATATACAGACGTCTGGTTTTGAAGTTAATCGACAAAACACAAAGGAAAATTGTTTAATAATATTTTCTGTTTATTTATTTGATGGAAAAATATTTTAAAACAGAACAATAATGTATGAATGAGGTGTTAAAAAAAGTGTGAGTTTTATAATTAAATGCTTTAGACATTTATAAATGGCTTTGTTACTGAAATATGCTTAAGTTTACTTAAGAAAATTATATTTTTGTTTACTTTTAAAATAAACATACGTAATTAATAAACAAATTATGACAAAAATCTATAAATTTTAATTTTAATTAAAATTATCAATAAAGTTCTTTTGTCCTTTTACTTTTTGTTTTAAACTAACCGCAATGCTATTTCAAAGGTAAAGGTTACAAAATATCGAGTGGGGGTCGTTTGAATCAGGCATCAGTGTAAATTAGGCATGATTTCATTTTATTATTAAAAAACAATTTTGTTTATATATTCTGTAAAATTATATAAAGGCAATATAGTAGCGGTCAGTTGTGGGCCAGAGCCCCAAACGTGACACTGTAAACGGATGTGGGTAGGTTGAAGGCTGTAGGCTGTAGGTTCGATTGTCATTCGATGACATTATATATTTAATATGTCAAATACGTTTTAAATACCTTCCTAACTACCTTTATTGTATTGTAAAATCCTCTCAGAAATACATGGATCTTAGTCTCAAAATGTATTCTAGAAATTTTGACAAGACTTGGACTATTCTCGAACTTAAAAAATACTTGATTTAATGGAAAAAAGATATCTATATCTCGATATCACATTCAGTTTATGAGAAATTTGTGTAAACATACATATTATTATTTTAATTACGATTAAAATAATAATATTTTTTCTATATACATATATAAAATAATTCAATTCTTAAAAATCCCACATTTCGCACCATATCCATACAATGAACAATAGAAAAAGTATAAAAATTTTACCATATATGGGAATAACGAGTAAAAATATCACCATATAAGGCAATATCGAGTGACGTTCCGCCCGCTTCGCAATAACCTGTCTACAGTTGTCTCACATCCCATTTAGAGACGACTCATTTTCTACCAGTTACAGATTTCAAACCTAGGGGTGAATTTCTTTTTTATACAATTTGTTGTTACAACTGTAAATAAATAACATTAGCTTCACGCTGTATCCCGCACACAGCAGGGTAGGCAGAGGGAACCTATTAGTAAGACTCTCCGCTCTCCACTTTCTGCCGGACTTTTCGTTTTTGCCTTGTTACCAGAGCGAAGAAACAAAAACATTAATAAATAATAATTCATTCACTCGACTGCAAATCAAACCCACAATCCTTGCACACACTTGTACCCTTGCACCACGACGGCCTCTACTAAATAATTGTTCAAGTCATATCAAATTAGCTCCACGCTGTACCGCGCACATAGCAGGGTGCCAGAGGGAACATAGTGTTAAGACACTCCGTTCCCCACTTTCTGCCGATTTCTGGATGCATTGCGTGTTGAGTAGAACAACTCAAAAGAAGAAATAAATATTTAATTTACTAGAGCGGGGATCGAACCCACAACCAGTCGATTTTACAGTCACACTGGCCTAAATAATTAATTTCCATAAAACATACAACTTATCAACCCTACCTCAACAACTGAATAAGGAAATGAGGCACGTTAACGATGCCGTTTTATAGCACACGTGATAGCGCTACTTTATATTGAGATGAAGGTTTATAATAATTTTCCAATGTGCTTTCCGTGTCCGCTCGCTTTATTGGTCATTATACACTTTGAAAGCTCGTACTTGAGCTTTTGTATCTGAATTATTTTATAAATAATATTTTTCTAAGAATTTTCAACTATTTTATTATGTAACCGAAGCTGTCGTGGCGCAGCTATACTGACAGACTGAGCTGACTTTGAATAAAAAGCGACGTTTATGGGTTCGATTTTCACATGTAATGTCTCAAAAATTGGGCAGAATGGGGTATAGTGTCTTAATATTAAATATTGTGTAAGTTTGTGTAATGATATCAAATACCTTAAAAAACTGAATTTAATCAGTAAACAAAAAAGATGAAATCTTGTTATTTGTTTATTTGTCGCACACATACTTAATGCAAATTAAAGACTTATTTGAATTATTTCTCAGGGATGCTAGAAATGAATCAAATTAAAATGGCGCTTTTAAATAAAAGAAAATATCAAAATTGGTCCTAACATAAGAAATGATATAATCGAATTGAAAATCAGAAGTTGATTAAAAATGTATTTTTTAAATAACAGTAAACTTAGCTAGAAATGATTGCGGAAAAGGGATTTTTTTATCATACGAACAGAGTGTAAACGCCGCGCCGGCTCGCGTTCTACAGGTGATTACTCTTTAAAACATGGCTGTAGTAGTTTTACTAGAAGTGAATAGTCAAAAATAGTTTTTTTTATATTTCAAATTTCAAATGTCATGGCCAAAAACGGAGAAATAGTGTTGTGACACTAGGTTCACTCTGTCTATAATAAAAAAATATTTATGTTAAGAATAACATACTTACTATAGTAAATACATAGTTTTATAAAACGATGCAAGCAGATATACGAAGAAATCGGTTTCCTGAAGGAAAAATTACATATATATATATATATATATATATATATACATTTGTTTATTTGTAATTTTTCACATGTATATATATTGTGACGTAGTGGTTAACAGTGCGGTTGTTAACAGACTGTTAATTCAATGTTAAAGAGTTTGAATCCCTATAGAAACAAAGTGCGGTGCCGAGTTCCGCCACTCAATGTAATGTCTCGAATTCGGGCGGAATGTTTCAAACTAAAAATTAATAGAAACTTAATACCAATGAGGAGTATTTCAACTCACAACCATAGTACTTGAATTAAATACATTTATCTATATCTTTTTCCCAGCTTTGCTCTCTATAGTAGGGTACACACAAAAAAATTATTATGAACTAAAGGTATCTCCTTTCTCCATTTTTTGCTTGAATGAGAAACACAATATCTATCGAGTGGCGTAACTCGACACCGCATTGACTAATTAATAATAATTACATTAATCTTTCAAACCTAGTATTCATTTTATGACTATGTTTCGTAACACACAATAGACGCACGTGTTGCAATTTAAACGTCCATACCTTGTCATTTGGTAATAAGTACCTACCGTGGAATCGTATTCCGTACTTCAGACTTCACGTGTAGTACATTTTTTATTCTGTCTGCACTAAAACCAGGCTTATAGACTTAGCTTCGATACATTTACTTTGTTTGTAGATGCCAGTTGTTTATCATTTTTGTTTTAATTTCCTTTTAGCTCTTTGATTAGTGTGTTCGGTTATATGATAAGTTGAAATTAGATTTTTGAATGAATGAAGGTTGTGTAACTATGAAAGTTTTTACTTTTAAAAAAAATTGTATTAAAGTCTTTTTGTAGCTTCACTCTTTTTACTGCTTATAATATATGTAATTAGTCATAGATAAGCTAGTGGTAATACATTCCGTTCTCCACATTCCGCCCAATTTTTTTTGTTTTTTTAGCTTCACGCTCTATCCCGCACAGAACAGGGTAGGCAGGGGGAACCTAGTATTAAAACACTCCGTTCCCCTTTTTCCGCTGACTTAACACCACACTTTGTCTCGGCACTAAAGTGAAGAAATGAAAATATTAAACATTTCATTTCACAAAATAGTAAACGAGATAGGCATTTACAGTCACATTTTTGCACCTGCGCTGCGGCTCGAGGCTCGACTGGCCTCTTCTTAGTAAAATATATTTTACTTTCATATTTTTTTTATTTATTACCATTTAACAAATTAGTACAAAAACATCAATATACATAACATCTAAAAGCAAAAATGATTTGTAACGATGTTAAAAATGTTCCTACATTACACAATTTTAATTTAGAGTAAGGTTACATAATAATAAAAAAATAATAATTATAAACAAACGAAATAAATATTCACATAATATAGTTAAATATATTTTAATATACATATAATTTTGTTACATAGATTCACAATTTTTTTGTCATTTAATTTTTTTTCTAAATGACTTCTACTGTCACTCAAAACAATGCGCTAAGAGAATAATTTTTGCAATTTGAATCTACGACCATCGCGGTAGTGGAAATTTTCTTTGTTTATTTCAGTAAATCTTTACAATGGTTTTAACAAGAACAATGTAAGTTGTTTACTAAGCTTTGGATATGGCGTTGAAAAAAAAATATTTTTTTTATTGTTAAACTGTAATTGCTTTCCCCTACTTCTGTATTCTTATTACTTAGTTTAATTTGAAACCTATACATTTGTATAATTCTTTATGCGATTTTTTTTATAATGGCGTGAATTAAACTGGAATTTCCTTAAAATAGTATTGTTTTGTTAAGTTTACGCTTAAACCCTAGGTACCTAGTCAGAGAGAACAGTGCACCAAGCCCTACGGTCTGAGCAAACCTCTTTCGCCTCGTCCACAATCATCAATCCATATTCCCGCATTCCAGGTTCTCATGCTTTTTACTTGAACTTGCTTCAACATTCGACATGTTCTCGAAGGAGACCTCTTTGTTACAGAAACATATTTTTTCTGATATATGACTTTTATTACCATCTTTTTTGTACCATCACACTATAAATATAACGTTAACACCAATTTTATATTCAAACGGTCTTATATAGAAATAAAATCATGTTTTATTTCTTCTAAACTGTTGTGACATTTGACAAACAGAATGTTTATGAAGAATGCTTCAAGTTCAAGTTTACCATATTATGTGTTTTATATCGGCCTTGTATAGTTTTATAAAATAATGAAATTGCAACTTTTTTGACAAAAAGAAAAAGAAGAAACTGTTGTTTTTTTCAGTCTCTTCTCAGTAGACTGAGGCTAGTCGTAGTGCAGGGAGACAAAGTATGACTGTAAAGGCGAGTAGTTGTAGGTTCGATTCCCACTGGTGTCGAGGCAAAGCGTGGCGTTAAGTTCCACCACTCAACACGCAACACCTCCAGAATTCGCACGTCGCACTTTGCACGATCTGTAACTGCTACAGATGAAGCTAATTTAATTTGATTTCATTTTATTTTTTCTCGTTTAATATGTTTTCTATCGTTTAATATGTGTTGTTAATTTAAATATACTAGGATCCACTTAATCCTATGCAAAGCTAAGCGAAGCTAAAAAAACATTTAGCGAAAATTTTGAGAAATTTTCTTTGTTACTCGCTGGGTTAGTTTAGTCAAAGTTCAATCTGTGCTCGTGAATTCCAAAATGTACCACAGCTTAACTCTATGGGATATTTTGACCATTTACTCAAAAACTACAATTACAATTATCACCGAACCGCTGGAATCACGTTGACGTCCACAAAGTTCCTGCAACAGCTGAAGGTTTAACCGTCTAGGAGGAGTTGCATTTCAATGAAACACACTTTTGACCAGCAAGAGTCAACAATAAAAAGTAGTAGTAGAAATCTATTTTAAGCCTATGTGGGATAATGTGTGAATATAAAGTATTATGAATTTAAATTTTTTATTAAATATTTTTTTTTCATAAGATATACTTGGTAGGGGCAACAGAATAGGGTGTTGGGGGTAATGCAGTTTGTTCTTGATTGATTTTAAATGGGTTTTAATTGTTTTATGACATTTCATAAAAACGTACGACCCCATTTTTGTTATTTCCCTTTGTTTTACTTACTTTAAGACTGATGTTTTTTGTTTTGTTTTTAATAAAATAATAAAAGTATTATTATACGCTATTATTATAACAATCCAAGTACTTAATATGTGTAATTTTGAATTAAAACTAAATACTTAATAGGTACTTAATTTTTTCTGTAAAAATTAAATAATATAATTAATTCTTAAAATATACGAATTCCACAACACAAAACTTAAGCAGTCGTATAACTTACTGCTTATTTATTTTTTGTGTTTTTTTCTTCCACTAAGATTTGAAAAAAAGACTTTACAACTCGTGAATGAATTATTTTTATATCATCTCTCTAATAACAGGACGAAATTGGGTTTAACCACTTGCAAGAGGGGAACAGAGTGTCTTAATATTATGATGCAAAGAGAAATCAAAAAAGATTAATATTTTTTAAATGTAGAGATGTAATTATATTATATTCTATGGATTCACCAGGCACTTATCTATCAAGTTGAAGGAAGAGAAGAACAATGCATTGCAAGGGATTGTAAAGGAAGTGTGGAAGTTACCTGTGTAAATAAATAATGACACTCCTCATAAAATTACCATAAAAATTGACATGAATAAAATAAGAGAAACATTTATCTCTAACATCTCTACATACCTCTTTCGTCTGGTCCACTGTCATCAATCTCTTCATAGATTCAAGGAGGTCCTCATGCTTTTTATGTAACCTTCCTCCAGTATCTTTGATACTGTGTTTACGATGGTCTACCGACTTCGTTCTCCTCCTACCTCTTTTACTGCTCATTTTTCCATCATATATATTTTTTGCCATTCTTTCGTCTCTCATTTTTTCGACGTGCCAAAGGCGAATAATGTACAAGAAAGTATAACGTAAATACTCATATGCAATAGTGTATTATCTATCTTAAAATGGAAGGATACTACAAGGCCTTTTAAATCCTTTACGATTCATCAAGTTTTAAGCGGTTAGCGATTATTTAATAAGGTATAATAAAATTAATTTAAGTAAAATTAGGAAATAATTCCGTTTCTTTTGTTTTTAGAATTGTTAATAAATATTTCTTGCATTTTTTGAATGTGGGGTTGAAAATATATTCTTAATTAGTTACTGTGATTTCTAGTTTCAGATATTTTTGCCATTCTTTTATGATTCAGTTTTGCTGTTAGGCAGAAATAAAATTCTCAAGACACTCTCTTCTACACTTTTCGCCAGAATACGAATCACAGCGTGCCTTTTGCTTATTATCGAGAGGAGATACACTGCGCCACGATATAGATCTAGATCTACAAATTAGCTAGATCTAGTACTTCTTTAATAATTTGATGTCAGTCGAGGTGCATGGGCACAAAGTGTGTTTGTAAATGTTGGATGTGGGTTCAATTACCACTAGAGGAAATGAGAGTCTGGTGTCTAGGTAAAGCGCGCGCGTTGAGTTCCGCGGCGTTGAGTTCCGCCGCTCATCGGCAGAAAGTGGAGTACGGAGTATCTTAACACTAGATTTCATTTGCCTACCCTGCTGTGCGGGATATAGCATGAAGCTGATTTATTTATTTTTGTAATCTAACGAAATTAATTCAAATAAGAATTGGCGTCACCATCACTATACGACTACCACTGTACGCCGATGGGTTATTTTCGACAATTTTTAACTTGTAACTTAACCCCATACTTACTAGCGCGCCAGTCATTAACGCTAGTATCTAAGAAGCCAACAATGCTTTTAGAGAACTCTCATTACAGTACGCAAGACGTTACAGTCCAAAATATGTATGAGAAAACGTTAATGCAATCGGTATAAGTGTAAGGGAGGATAAGATTTCACTGTTTTAGTTTTTCTTTTTCGTACGTTATTTAATTATATGAGGCTAGTCGTGGCGCAGGGGCACAAAGTGTGTACAAAACCGATTGGTTGTGGGTTCGATCCCCACGCGAGGAACTGAGGGTCTCAACAATAGGTTCTCTCTGCCTTCTCTGCTGTGTACAGAATATTGTTTATTTTTTGTTTAATTACATTTCTTATGTGTTTTTTTAGCTTCACGTATATACTGTATACAGTCCACACGACGTTTTCAATTCGATTCCCACTGGGAGGTGGACGTCTCGTGCCTACACAGCACAGAAAACCTAGTGTCAAGACCTCTAATTACGGATCGAGTTATTTTCGAGACAATACAGTTGATTCCCCGAGTGTGAATCGAACCAGCTGACTTGTTTACAATTTGATGCTATGCTGCACAGCGCTACGACAGCCTTCACCTCTGTGTGTGATATAGAAGATATAATGAAATTGGAGAGTTTGAGTACATTCAATGTATCAAGAACTACTTGTTCAAATTAAAAATATTTTTGTGTTCATTATATTATATCTCTTATTCAGTTATAAGAGAATTTAGTTAATATGCTTTTAGACCTAAATGTTGTATGTAGACCTATATATAAGATTAAATGATAATAATAATTCGTCATTAAATATAGTGGAGGTCATGGCTCTTTATAAAAGTTATCTAAGTGATTTTTTTTATCCTTAAAATAAATAAATAAGGTTTTTATTTCAGCTTCATGCTGTATCCCGCACACACCAGTAGGCATGTAGGCAGAGGGTTGTTGACACACTCCGTTTTTCACTTTACGCCGAATATTGGAGGCATTGCGTTTTGAGTGGCGGAACTCAACGCCTTCCTCCTTTGCATCAACACCACGAGCGAAGAAATTAAAATGTTAAGTTATTCATTTCGTTTAGTAGGAATCGAACCCACAACCTGTCGCGATTACAGTTATTTCCCTGCGCTACGACGGACCTTAATCAACTTCACATAAGGGGATAAAAAAGAAACGAATAAGCAACGTCCACTTAGAACAGTTTAATATTTAATAATATAATATTATATAAACATGAATGAACCAAAATAGATTTAGAACGTATATTATACACGCTTATCTATATATTACAGTTAGTCGAACAACCCAGCCTTGCCCGACCGCGGAGTATTAGGGTTACAATGTGGTTATATATATAAATATAAATGGTCAGTTCTGTTGTACGTTCATTTCTCTTGTGTAGCTGCTCTCTGGAAAACGGAGAAATTAATAGTTTAAATGAACTATGTAGAACATTCGTATGAAGAACTTAGTAACAATAAAATAAATAAATAAAATAAATCAGCTTCACACTGTATCCCGCACACTGCAGGGTAGGCAGAGGGAACGTAGTGAAAGACAATCCGTTCCCCACTTTCTGCTGAATTCCGGAGGCATTGCGTGTTAAGTGGCAGAACTCAACGCCGCACTTTGCCTCGACACCAGAGCGAAGAAATGGAAATATAAATTTAAGTAAATATTTCATCTCCTCGAGTGGGGATCGAACCCACAACCAGTCGGTTTACAGTCACACCTTGTGCCGCTGCGCTACGACCGGCCTCAGAACAGGCCGGCCTTAGTAACAATAATATGTGGAAATTTCGTTATTTATGTAATATACCTTTATTTCGATTTGGAGGTCTTCGTGGCTGAGAGGAATAAATGTATAACTGAAACGCAACGGTTGTGAGTTCGACTTTCACTCGAGTAAATATATTATTATTTATTAATATTTTACTTTCTCTGCTCTGGCACCAAAGCAAAAACCTGGCGTTGACTTCCGCCACTCAACACGCAATGCCTCGAAAAAATCGGTGGAAAGTGGGAAACGAAGTGTCTCAACCCTAGGTTCCCTCTACCTTCCTTGCTGTATGCGGGAAACAGCGTGAAGCTGATTTATTTGATTTATTTATTTGGATAGATAAAAATCTGAAGTATTACATCACTATATTTCTTTACTTTTCGTCTATTAATTATTCTCGTTTGTGCTTTATAACTGAACTCTAATCAAATCGGACCAGACTAATCTAAAAATAATAATGATAGAACAATGATTTTCTTTAAAAATATTTTTTACAAATATTTAACACAAAATTATTGAATATACAGTCAGAAATTTGTCTACTATAATGTAATTAGAGCCTTTTTATTCTATTTCTTCTTTATCATATAATTTCTTTTATATATATATTAAGAAAATTGAAATCATTTAAATATCATTCTCGATGGAAACCGGAGAACAAATTGCCTTAACGCTTGGCTTTCCTGTGTACTCTCCTAACAAGATGCCACCACATGCAAAAAACAACCACTATCCGGTATAGAACTCGCTATCTTCACCACCGTCCACTACGCAATAAGGACATCATCATTATTTATCCATTAAATAAAGTAGGATTTACAACGCCCAGCATCGCTGTAAGACTGCTACTAATTGGACGATCATACTTACACATTGAAATTAAATCTCTTATACAAAGTTAAAAATAGAAACGCTTAAATTAATAAATTGGAATTTATTATTGATATTAATATAATATTATATTATTTATTGCAGTTTCTTATTTTAGAGCTTTTTTATAATGGCCTATTTATTTATGATTAAAAATTAATATTTTCAATACCACTGAACCTTGGCGCCTCTAAATGATCAAAATCAGCTTCACGCTGTATCACACACAGCAGGATAGGCAGAGGAAGCTTTCCGAATTCTGCAGGCATTGCGTGTAGGTGGCGGAACGCGACGCTGCGCTTTGCCTCGACACCAGAGCGAAGAAATGAAAATATAAATGTAAACAAATATTTCATTTCCTCGAGTGGGGATCGAACATATAACCAGTCTATTTTACAGTTACATTTTGTCCCCTACTTTCAACATTCTAAGTTTAAACACCATATAGGCAATAAGATTATCTGAAGCCATCATGGAGTAACAGCATAGCTTCTGGTTGTAAACGCGACAGTTGAAGATTACGTTTTCCACTCTTTCTGGTAACATACAAAGCGCGGGGTTGATTCCCCACACTTAACATACATTGTCTTGAAAAATCAGCGGTATTATGGGAAGTGGGTGAGTGTATTAAAAATAGGTTCCTTTTACACCGCATTATGCGAGACAGCGTGAAGCTTATACATAATATACATAATATATAGTAGCTACATTATTTTTTGAATATTTTTCTTATCGAATATTTTATTCAAATTAAAAAAAAAACGTGTCGTTAAAAAATCTACTCAATCAAATATAATAAATATAATAGACAAGCAAGCAACGAGCTTGATTTTCACTCGACGGAATGAAGCATTTTCATTACAAGACAAACTCAAACCTGGGTTCTGGCAAGTCAACATGCAACGTCTAGAAAATTGGGAAACGGATTGTCTTAGCACTCTTTTGATACCTTGAAACAGTGAATTGGAACAAAAGTTTAACGTACCATAATTTCCCAAATTTTCATATTAGAAAGCATGTCGTCGTCCAGCATGGGTTTTGCTTCTCCTCTAGTGCCAAGGTCCTGTGGTATTTCTTCTGCCTCATTACTGAAAATAGTAATTTACAATCATAAATAAAAAGACTATAACAATTAGGACAGGTCGTGGGTTCGATTCCCACTCGATATTCATTTCCTCGCTCTGGTCACGAGGTAAAGCACGGAGTCGAATTCCATAACTCAACACGCAATAACTCCAGAATCGGTAAGTGGAGAACAAAAGTATGTAATGGAAATGCAGTGTCTTAACAACATGTTCCTAGGTTCCCTCTGCTTACTTTGCTATGTTCGGAAAACTGAAAATAAATAAAAATACAATAACGTCAAAACTAGGTCAAATTCCATTTTTCTCTTTAAGTAGAAGAATTTCCCCAATTTGTATACATATAATTAATATTCGCTTATGAGGTAATTTAGCATATAATTCTTATAAACATGTAAGAATTATATGATACAATGTAAAATTTCATTTATATTTTTTTATACAGTTTTACGCAGCGTAGGTAAAACCGTAGGTGGGTGAAACCTTAGGTTGCGAAGCCAGAGGACACTAGTTAGCTTCCGTATCTTTTCAGGAAAAAAGGAATCCTTATAAGATCACTTTGTTGTCCGTCCGTCTGTCTGTCTTGAGTTGAAATTCAAACCATATTCTCTCCCTTGGTTATCTAATAAAATCGTATTTCTACATATTCTACGTTAAAAAAAGCGATGGCTGTTTATGTCGCAAAAAACACGTATTTCGAATCTATAAAAGGGAATCAAAATTATTAGAGTACATCCGGTTGACCAACAATTATGAAATTTGGCATCTAGCATCTAAAGGTAGTACTAGTTCAAAAAAAAACTATACATTTGTGGTTAAACTCTACATGCAACGGTATTTTGTATTAAAACTGCTAGTTCAAGTAAGGTATCAGATTAAAGGGCCATAAGAAGAATTTTAGATTAAACTCAAAATTTTTGTACGGAACCCTCGATGGGCGAGTCCTACTCGCGCTTGTCCGGTTTTTTTGATATTATGAAAAATATTAATTGTAAATTAAATAAGAAATTTAATGATAAATAATATTGCAAAAAAAACTGGTCAAATTCAATGCCTCCAGAATTTGGCGGTAAATGGTGGAAGGAAGTGTCTTAACACAAGGTTCCCAGGTTTTTTCTGCCTATCATATCACTTTCACGTTCACGATTAGGTCACTATAATTCTAAAGGTGCGATATGCTATGTCAGATACAGCGTGTACCTAAAAAAACATGAAAACAACCATCTAAACCACTACTACCATAAAAAATAGAAGAGTATATTTTCATATAACGCCATCTGTAGAGTATTTTGTTACACTATGAAGTACCGAGTAAGAGGACTTACATGAATTTATTTGACGACTCGTCTCTATATAGGTCCTCTCCAATTTGTTGAGCGCGGGTCTGAAATGAGAGATGTCGTTTTCATCAATATATATATATATATATATATATATATATATATATAAATATAACTTTATTATTACCAGGTCTATTATGTTATTTTTATTTTAACTTAAGCACCGCGGTTTTGGGTTCAATCCGCACCGGGGGCAATTATTTTAAATTTTTATCTTTCTTTTCGTCTCTTATAAACTGACTTATTATGGCTTCATTTATATATTTCATACAGTGAACCACTTTGAATTAAAAATATATATATCAAGCGCTGCTCAATAATAAATGGCATATATTTAAAATTTTCTAATAGTGTTAAATTTAATATATTATAACCCTTTTGCCCTCCAGCGGATTTACTTTTACGGTTTAAATGTCGCAAATACGGCGACAACGGAGTGCAAAGGGTTAAAGGTCGCGAGGGTTTTAGGTTTGGTTTCCACTCGAGGTGATGAATTGTTTAATATTTTAATTTTCCTCACTCTGGCAATAATATAACACACGCCGTTTAGTTCCTCCCTCAACACACAATGTCTTGAAAATTAATCGGAAAATCTTGACCCTAAGTACCTTCTATCTACCTAGCTACATATATTTCATATAATGTAGAGCAGTTTTTTTTATTAAAAAAGTACAATATGACCGAAAAAAATTAAATTCATACCAATTCATTGTTAGCCGCCATTCGTCGCAGGATCCTAGTGATGTACCAGTCGGGAGCGGACGCGGGTGGCTTTTCAGATCGCTTACCGTGCGCTGAAATAACAATATAGTATGTTAATATGTATTCTGTATATGAAAGGGTAAGTAACATGACTACCTTCCTTGAAATTGGAAACATGTGTATAAAATTGCGGAATTCAACGCCGCCACACATACGTAGTGACAATTAATTACAGATAATATAAAACATACGTTTTGTCTCTTAGAATTCATTTGTAAATTCTCATTATTAATGTCTACTAATTATTTCATGTCCCTATTCTGCCAAGGCAAAATGCAACATTGAGTTACGCCAATCAACACACACTGTTTAATTTGGGACGGAAAGGGAATAACGTGACGTCTTGTCACTAGGTTCTATCTGTCTATCTTGCTTTGCGGTATAAGGTAACAAACTTAAGAAAATAAATAATAATAATGTTTTAACAAATTTAAAAATTAAAAAATAAATCAAATTAGCTTCACGTGGTATCCCACAGACAGCAGGGGAAGCAGAGGGTATAGTATAAGAGCCTCAACGCCGGACTTTTGCCTTGGTGCCAGAACGAAGCAATGAAAATACCGTCGTGTTTCAGCCATACCCGTGTGCCACTGGGCCACGACGACCTCTAAAGCCTACAAATTTTAAATATTATCGTATATATTTTTGTTATCATGAACAAGTAATGCACGTAATGAATTTTGACCTTTGATTTAATTAGACAGGTTTATTAGTATTCGCGTCAACGTACACCATGCACAAATTTTAATTACCTTTTAATTACCGCCACCTTGTGACAGATAGGATTAAAATGACAATTTACGTTGATACAGATTATATATTGTCTTGGTACATAATGCGAAACTATATTTCTCTTCATCCAATATATTTTAATAAAAAAACATATATATTAATTGAAATCATTTAGTTTTGTAATATTTATTAAAAAACGAATTTAATAAATATATCATGTATAATTTTATAATTGTTTCATTTAAAAGTACTCGAATATTTTACAGTTAATGTATCAACAGTAGATCACTCAAAGTATATTTTTACTCTGATTTTGAGTAAAACTGTAAATTTCGTGGGTTCAATTTCCACTCGATAGAAGAAGAACCTGTTTCCTTTTAACATATTAAACAAGGTACTAAGATTTGAGCCCGTCTCTCTTAGTGTGCAAGCTCTCAAGTAAATTGGGCTATACTTGAAGTTCCATTATGTTTAAATATTCACACTTCAAAATAATTTTCTTTTCCATAAAATAATAATTAGAAAACGAATATTAATCATTGGATAACATTTTTTATATAATGCACCGACGTAATATAGGTGCTAATATTTCAAAGTGATATTAATGAAACGTTTATGGGCTTCCATATCGACGTGTGATTTTTATCAGAGCCTTAAGCCCTGCGATATGATGGTGTCAGATGCACCTGACTGGTGGCATATTTGTCATTTTAATATTTGTGATGTAATTCTACCTAAACTAAACTCTAGTTTGAGACCAGTCGTGGGCCAGGTTCACAAAGTCTGCCTGTAAAATCAACTGGTTGTGGGTTCGATGCCCACTCCAGGAGATAAAATATTTACTTACGCTGTAACTGGTATGTAGTATGGAAGACACAGGGAACCTAGTGTTAAGACACTGCGCTCTCAATTTTTTCGAGATACCGCGTGTGGAGTGGCGCAATTCTAACGCCAAGTTTCGTTCTTATTACTAGACCGAGTAAATCCGGAGTATGAATGATCAACTATTAAATTCATCAGTGATTATAGTTATGGTTAATTGTAATATACTTTTTTAAACTAGTTTATCTTGACTAAATTACAATAGACAGAAGAACATCAATCGTCTCGTGCAACTTTATTTAGATCTTCAAGACGCGAAATGGAAAATCCTGTTATTTTTACCTTTTTCCCGTGAGAAGAGATTTTCTTTCTTAGTTACATTCTGCCTACGACCAGTAGACTAGTCTGTGCGTAACAAGACTTAATTCCATATACATAGAAGAAGAGAATTTTATATACATAGAAGATACAAAAAAATATATGTATATTGTTGGCATTTAGTAATAGTAATCTAAAGTTTGTACATGTCGATTTAATTATACTTTTATTTTGGCATTTTTATTAATTTGTAAATAAAAAGGTAATAAATACCAGTGTAAAGAATGTTGTTCGACAACATTATTATAAATAACTCTTTTATTGAATTGATTCTATTAAATTAGTAGATATTGATTTTAAAATGATATTATTATTCGGAAACTAAATTAATTCAGAATATTAAATATAACAATTATGTAGTTCAATTATGTGGTTCAGCCGTGTGAGGGCCGCTAGTATATAATATATGGACTATATTCCAAATGATACATATTTTGATTGGTATCCGTCGAAAGGGACGGAGAGTAGTTTAAGAAAAGAAGAGAAAAAAAATCTGATTTTAAAAACATTATGGTTTTCTATAACAGAATACAATTTAAATTTCTTGTAAACCATTCCTTTAAAGTCCAATTAGATGCTATATAATGGTTCATTTTGTGCAAACTTTTTACTTTTATATTTAAATTTTTATTTCTGCAATCTTTTATCGTGTTGTGTATAAAAATAGGTTTTAAATGATGATAATGACTCCTTTCTGTGTTTTAAGACAGTCAGTAAGGAAATACTTCAAATAAATTAATCTTAAATTTTATTAAAATGACATAAAACGAGTTTTGTCTCCGTTCTCTAAAAAAACCAATATAATCAACAATTAACATTATAACATTTAACTCAATTATATTTAAATGCTATTCAACTCTAACAATAACGCAAACACAGGTGACAAATTAATACCCTTATTGAGTCAAATTCGGTAACATAAATCGGCTTTACGCTGTATCCCGCATACGGCAGGGTAGGCAGAGGGAACCTAGTGGTTAAGAAACCTCCGTTCCCCACTTTCTACCGAATTTTGGAAGCATTCCGTGCTGAGTGGCAGAACTCAACGCCGCGCTTTGCCTCGACACCTGGGCGAAGAAATGAAAATATAAATTTAAATAAATATTTCATCTTCTCGAGTGGGGATCGAACCCACAACCCGTCGGTTTTACTGTCACACTTTGTGCCTCTGCGCCACGACTAGCCTTTTTCTAATAAAGAATAAGAACAATACAAATTTTCCTCTAAATACTGTAAAGACTATTTGAATATAGAAAGCCCGGTTCAGAGCAGTGTTGTTTATATCGTAATCATTGATAAGAACATCGAAACATGGATTAAAAAGATAGTATGATAGTGTGAGGGGACAGGGGAATCTTAATAATGGGTTCCCTAGGCCTAACATGCTGTGCGGTAAAATACGTGAATCTGCTAAGATTATAACACTTTTTTACGTGAAGCATTGAGAGAGTTTACAGTCAAAAGACTCGGTTCTCTTTTCTGTTTTTAAAAATGGACGCGAATGGAGTGACCGTATTTTTAAATCATAAATATGTAAGGCTAGTCCTGGCACAGATGTAAAAATAATTGTATAACTGTAAACGCAATAAGTTGCTGGATTGAGGAAATGATATATTTAATATTTTCCTTTTTATTCTCTCTGATGACAAGGTAAAACGCGGCATTGAGTTCCGCAACTTAACACGCAATGCCTTTGCCCAGAAAATTGGGAAGAAAGTGTTTTAACAGTAGGTTCTTCCTGCCTAAAAAATATAAATATATTTTGTCGGTGATATACTCGTATATACGTTTACTCAACGGTGTGGGTTATTACGACGCTTATTTGACGGGAGCTTATGATACGACGCTGATAACGCCCATTCATATTATTGCAGTCTTTAAATTTGTTACGTATTATGTTCTTTACTTTGTTCGGGATAATGCCACAAGGAAAGGAAGTTTAAATGTAGCTTTTATAATAATTTTTTTATAGCTTCACGCTGTATCGCGCATAAAGCAAGGTAGGCAAAGGGAACCTGCGAAACTAATATTAAGACCTTTTGTCTCCATTAAGGTACTTCCGTTCCCCATTTTCCGCCATATTGAGACAGTGCGTGTTTACACCAAGGGGTAGAAATCAAAATATATATGTAAATAAATATTTCATTTCCTCGAGTGGGGATAAAACCCACAACTAGTCGATTTTACAGTGACACTTCGTACCCCTGCGCCACGACTAGCCTCAAATTCAAAAATTACTCTTATAATATTATTATTTTTTATTGCACATACTCTATAATAGCCACCGTTTAAATATATACTAATATTTTTTTAAATATGATCATCTAATTTGATATATATTACGAACTTATGTTAGGTTTTCAACACATCGAGTCCCTGATTTAATTAAGACACCTTACGCCATCTTTTACAAAACGCATAATTAAAACTTTTTGAATGTTATAAATTATGCACGTATATTTTATAATTTAATAAGAAATCATTTTTTATTTTTTTTTATCTTTATCTTGTGCACTTTCTCTATCTTTTAGGTAGAGTAAACCTAATGATTCAAGATTCTAGATACTCTGTTCTTTACTCTTTACGGGAATTGCATACATTGAAATAACAGTGGGGAAAATCATCCCCCCGAACCGAAAATGCGATGGTTGTAGGTTTTATGCCCCGAACAGGCATAGAACCTACAACCATCGCATTTTCAGCTTTCCTTTAATTTTTTGATATTTCCTCAATATTATTAAGGATAGGATACGCCGCATAACCAAGACGATAAGTGCGATGTTTATCAGAAAGGGTTTTAAATACACGTATAGATTTTACATAAAAAAAATTCAAACATAAAATGAGTTCTAAAACCATATTTTAAATTACACTGAGTTTTAAGTATTTATATGTAAGTACCTATCAAGTTCAGGAAATAACGAAATCATTCGTTAGGTTCTTGTACCTGTACATACGTTGTAGAAAAGTAAGTCTTTCAAAACTTTTTACTAGGATTTTTCTTTATTTTCATATAAACTTAAGGAAGAATATGAAAATGTATATTTATAGTATGAAACTTATAACATCGTGTTTTGTTTGTTTTTAAAGTTGAGGATGTCGTGGCCCAGTCGTAATGGGTTCGATTCTCGCTTGGGAATGAAACCGTTAACCGTTAAGTTCCGTCACCTTATTTGAGTGTGTATATCCTATTTTCCCTTCGAAAAACGAACGGAATGAACATGCTTTAGACTTTAATCTATGACCATGTCAAAAATCATTCACTTATGATCATTAATTAATAATTTTTAACATAAATTCCATTGAACAACACTACATAAATTGATCTTTTCCAGTTTATATTAACCAGATTTAAAGTTATTACCATACTAAAAAATACCACCTTTTCAGTTAAATTTTTTTTGTAATTTAAAAAATAATATCTACATATTCAAATAGACAAAAAATCTGCTTAGTATATTTAGATTCATCGATATATTAAAGCACCCAATTGTAATTTTTTTTATTTATCAAATATAATTTTACCCTTTTCTTAAGTTCTTAAACATAAATATCATATATAACAAATATATTTAGAACATTGTAATCTATATGTTGAAAGAATATGTTGTATTTACATTACAATAAACAAAAATTGCATCGTTTTATAAATTAAAAAATATAAGACTTACCTCCCCAACAAGAATGCCCGTAGCTCAAACAAGATCCTGTAACAGAAAATAAAAGTTTTAAGTGTGTGTAGTGTGACTGTAAACGCAACTTTTTAACGTCTCCATCTTCACTCAAGGAAATGAAATAGTTATAAAATGTATATTTTTAATTCCTCGCTCTAGTGTCGTAACGCGGCGTTGAGCCCCGCCACTGAACATGCAATGTCTCCAGATAAAGATATAGGCGGAAAATGGAGAATGGATTATCTTAGCATTAGACTCTCTCTGCCTACTTTGCTGCGTGCAGGTCACGGCTGTATCCCGCAAAAAGCAGGATAAGAAGAGGCAAAGAAGATTTTCTCATTTTAAACGAAAACTCTTTAACCGGATAAATTGCGAATATTTATAATTATACATTTTTGGGCACCCAACGTTTCGAAAACTGCAATAGCCTTTGGTCGCTGGTAGACTGTTGCAACATCCGTCGGTCCGTTCTCCTATCATGTACAGGCGGCCTTATTCCAGAATATTATAAAAAACAAAAACAAAATTAATATAATATTTATTTTACAATCCAAGCAACCAGAACCAGCCATAAGCGTTTCAACAAACAAACGTAATAATATAATCTGAGTCTTGTAAATAAGCTTCAATCAACAAGATTTGCCTCTTGCTGTGTAACATTAATTTATGCACCTACATACGTTCCCAAATTCGTACCTCCTCAGTCTCTATGTGTATAGCACTGAAGGAATTATAAACAAGTAATATGTAAATTGAGTGCACGAGCTAAATTTGTACCAGTTTATACTATATAATATATTTTGAGTGGTGCAATGGCACATCGTAAATGCGATGGTTGTCAATTCGATTTTCATCGAGCCCCACTTAACACTCAATTCTAATATCTCGTAAATTGAGTGGGAAATGGGAACAGAGGTATCTTAACACGAGGTTCCGATGTTTCCTCTGCATATTTTGCGTTGTGGGTAAAGGATGCTGTATGAAGCTAAAAAAGGAAGGAAAAAGAGAAATAGAGTGATTTAACGCTAAGTGCTCTCTACTTACTGTAATATAAACGGGACAAAGAGTGAAACTATACATGTAAGCAAGTACTTTATATAATTTGTGCTGATGATCATAGCGTAATTTGTGATTGGTTGACAGAACGTTCCTCGTGGGTAGAAGTGTTTCTCTTGGATACATTTGTATCTATAATATACGTATTGTAGTGATTAATCACTACACCACTATATTGCAATTTTTAGGTAATATTTCTGATATAAGTGGAAAATTTAAAATATGGTTGGACTGCATTTTATAAAAAATTACAATCTTTCGTCAATTGGAAAAAAAAATCTCATTACTCAATGTCTTTAAAATTGGGCGGAGCGGGGCGCGCCCTGTAGATTAGGTAGGTGGTTCTTTAGAACAACCTTGCTTTGTAGGAAAAGGAGAAAAAGACGTGAAGGAGGAGTAGAAAAGAGTTTCTAAGTGAAGCTTTCGTGAAGCTCCTTTGAGTGGTTCGATCGATGAGTATTTAACTCCTCGAAAACCACTCAAAAATTGAGCGGCGTTGAGTTCCACCACTTAACACGCAATGCTAACAGAATCCAAAAAGTGGTGGACGTAAGCGTCTTAATGAAAACTAACATTGAACAAGTCCAAATCGCCAAAAAATAATAATATTAAAACGACATTCACAAAAATATTTAAACCTAGACCAACACAAAACTAGATCAAAATTTTATCTCCACAAGAAAAGTTCACTAAGAATCCCATACAATGTTTATTTACAATACGCCATAAACACGTCATAGGATGCATTACGGGAGCGTCCACTCTCTATAATAATGCACCCATAACCCACCTAATAACGGTAACTAAGTTGACTTGAGTGTTAGAGCGTTTGTATATAGATATATGTACATTATATCTTGATGTCTGCCTTGTAATTGAATATTGGATGGACGGTTGAGTGGCTGTTTGTCTGTTTGTTACGAAATATCTTAAATTGTTTTTGTTATTTGTAAATAACATTTTGAATAATTATTTGCTTTTTGTTTAAAATATGTATTTTGTTGACTTCTCAAGTTAAAATAGTAATTTTAATGTTAAAAAGAGGAACTGCTCAGCTTTATGCTGTCTCTTCTCAACAGAACTGCGTTTAGAATCAGTGGAGAGATTCAGAATGGTAGATTCAGAGTTGAGAGATTCAGAATGGCTCCCAAGTACTTGCAAAAATCTCTATGAATAAAGAATATCTTAAATTTAAATTTGAAAGATATTAAAGACCTATATAATTATTTATTTTTAGCAGGCCGAGAAAACCTAGTATTAAGTCATTACCGAATTCTGGATGGATTGCGTGTTGAGTGGAGGAACTCAACGCCGTGTTTTTCCGTTATCACAGAGCGATAAAATGAAAATATTTCATTATATCTAGTGAGAAGCGAACCCACAGCCTTCCGCGTGTACAATCACAATTTGTGCCCCCGCGCCATGACTGACCTCAATTGACTATATAACTATGTTAATAAAGAATTGAATCAGATGAGAATCTATTATATACCTACTATTGGACCCAGTTCCCTACCGCTGAACCAGAGGGACCAAAACAGCAATAAATATACATGTAATTCCACTCAGTGACATGTTTCTTCTAAATCATGCACATTTGTAATATATTGAACGAAACAATAACAGCAAGATTTCCCCAGGCGTTGGTTCAGTACAATTGGCAATCCATTTTAACTTGATATGCATTAAGCATCTATCATTTTAAGATGTCATTTTAAAAGTGAATTTTGTCTGTAGTTTTTAAAATTTTCATATATCTAATTTATTAAAGGTATTATTATAAAGTTGAAAAGTTTGGTTGAACGCGCTAATATCAGGAACTGCTAGTTAAACTGAAAAAATCCTAACTTTCAGTCCATTTTTCATATGTCTGTTGATTTTTGGAATTCACATCCCCTCTTTATCTTTACCACAGCGAGAATTATGAATGTAATTTTCTCTACGAGTGGGAATCAAACCCAGAACCATCGCATTTATAGTCAAACACCGTCCCTGTGAAGGCCTTATGATTTAATCGTGGTAATTTTACCGGAAATTCCTATATTTGTTAAATTATTTGTACTTATTGATGTCTCAATTATTCATCTCTCACGTTCCAAAAGAGCTTCTATCTTATTATTCTAATAAATTTTAAATTAAAAATCATTGACACTGTATTCTGCACAAAGTAGAGTAAACAGAGGGAACCTAGTGTTAAAACACTCCGTTTACTATATTCTATCGAATTTTGGAAGTGTTGCGTATTGACGGAACTCAACGCCGGAGAAGAAAAAATATAAATTTAAGTCAATATTTAATTTCCTCGAGTGACCCATAATGCCTCATAAGTCAGTATGTTTTAATAATATAATAATTTGATAATATTTTTAAAGTGACACCTGTTTTTCATAAAATAAATACTAATTCAAGCTTAGGTCTGTTAAAACGTTTGTTACTTTCCTTTGCAATATGCATGGATGGAACAGTTCTTTGTGTACGAAAGTAGAATTATATTCGTTTTGAATATTTATTTAGAAAATTTCTTAAAAGTGTGAACGTTGGGTATTTGGACGGCATTTCAAGAGGGGCGGGTTCAAATCCCGCTACTAAATAAGGCAAAGCGTGACATAGAGTTCGGCCAGTAAACACGCAATGCCTTCAGGATTTGGCGGAAAGTGGGGAATGGGAATATTTTATCGGGACGGAGTGTCTTACCACTATGTTCGCAGATTTTTTCTGTCTACTCTACTATATGCGGGATACAGCGTGAAGCTAAAGAACCATATTTTTACCTAGACTCTTAAAGGATGGTAAAATGGCGTGGTTTACAAATGGGGTATATTCGATGGCTAAAATCTTCAAAAATGTTTCTTTCATTGACAATGTTACTTACTCTAAGTAATTTGTAGAAATAACTTCATAGAAAACATGATTTTATTCAGTGGATTACGAGACCTCGAATAACGTGTGTATAATATGAATGTTAGTAATACGTGTTATTGTTAAATATTAGTTTTAGGTATGTAAGGTATAACTGAATCTTGAAAGAACGTAGTGTTAAGACACTCCGTTCCCCACTTTCCACCGAATTCTGAAGGCATTGCGTGCTGAATGGTGGAACTCAACGCCGCGCTTGCCCCGACACCAGAGCGAAGAAATGAAAATATAAATGTAAATAAATATTTCCCTTCCTCGAGTGGGGATCGAACCCACAACCAGACGACCGGCCTCGAAAAATATATAAAACACTAAAAGTCCTGTAAGGAACAGTTTAAGATTCTTAATCGCAAAAAAAATCTACTATCGAATCACTGTTCTCTCTACATTCGCTTGAATTTGAGACATTGCGTGTTCAGAGTCGGAACTTAACTCCGCGCATTGCATTAGTAAAGTTAAAAGAAATCTAGAGACATTTCTTTCATACACCTCGATGTAAATAGAATTTTCAGGACATTTGTATTGAACGAATGAATTGTTGGATTGCATGTTACGTCGGGGCGTGACTGCACTTTTTAACAAATGGCTTAGAGTCAGTCGATAATAGCTGTTATTACTGTTATCAGCTTTACCTAAAGATCATAATTATTGGAAACAGTTTAAAATTAAGTATAGCTACGGGTTATGGAGTTTTCTAACTTAATTACAATATCGGGTCGATATATTTTCTTGGAAACAGAGAATATATATTTTTTTCTATGTTAGGACAATCTGCCAAAATTTTCTTATTTCTGCCTAATTTATAAGATGCGTGTTGAGTGGCGGAGCTCAACGCCGCGCTTTTTTTGAATGAAAATATCTCATTCAAGATTTAGCAATGTTCAATGTGAAGCTTCGTGTTTTTGATTCACAAATATCGTACAAATTAAATAATTTTACAACGCATTGGTTTTTTTTACTTCAATGAAAATATTCTGTTTCCCAGGTTCACGCTGTAACATGCGTATTTTAGGGTAAATACAGGTAACCTAATGTCCTGACATTGCATTCTCCACGTTCGGGGCATTGTGTGTTTTTTTATAACGGGAAAAAAGAAAGAGAAAAAATAGCTATGTAGAAGGGAAAATAGCTTATTCCTCTAAGTCATCCTTGGAAATCGAACCAATCACCGTCATGCTATTTTCTTCTAGAAAAAGAAAATATCTATATATAAGTCTATATATAAGTTATGAAAACTAAAAACTTAAACCTTACCTTAAAGTTATCTTATGCTCGATAAATTTGTACCAACATGAATCCCGTACTTTTAGATTGGTAACTTGAAGTTACGTAGGAGGCTTCATTCATAAACTATCTTCTATCGTCTTATTATAGATTTATTTGAAAAATTTAAAACTTTTAATGAATCTTACAAGAATATTATTTTAAAAGTAATATATTTTTTTAGCCATGTATCGGCAACGACACATGGATTAAAAAAGTAAGGTAATTAGGCCTTGATTCAAATTAGATTGTATTTAAATTAAATAAGTTATATAAAAAAGAAAAGTTTGGATCTTTTCGTGTAATTTGTGGTATTTTTTATGTAAAAGAAATATAATTAATTATTAATAAAACAGATTTAGATATGTTCAGTGTCAAATTTTGCATTTTTTGATTCACAATTATGACAGACATCGATGAGACATCCTGTGTTGAGTATTGGAACTCAATTCTACAACATAACATGTGTAACGCCGCACGTTGTCTTACAATTGCAAAATACTAGCAAAGTGAAGAGTGGGTAGCCATTTTGCGAGTCAATGTGAGCCATATTTATGAAAATAATGAAAATACACCAAGTATGCCACCACAATTAGCCACAGCGGAATTCATAGGTAACAATTATATCTCAATTATGATATTGTAGTACAAAACCACGCCTTTAAAAAAAAATATTAAATTAAATTGAATACAAAGCAATACTTGGATATAACAAAAACTAACGTTCCCCATTCAACAGTATTTCCCTGAAGTAATACAAAACAGTAAACAGCAAGATCAGCCTTGACAGTAGCCTTTATGTATATTTCCTGGAATCCACAGCTTTCGTGGAAAATGACGATTATTAAAAACAAAACTGCATAAAAATATTGCATGCAACTATATTTAATAATTATAATTGTATACACCCTGGCGGTTTTTCAAAGTGATAATATTTTACAGCTTGTTTAGTTCAAACTATAAGCACAGTGTAATTACAACAGAGGTAGCTTTTTGTGTTCTGATCTACTTTTATGTGTTTTTTTTTGTGTTTTTGTTTATTTATTTATTTACAAAGCGCATGCCTTAACCGTGTGCACTTGGCTCGAATGACTTCTAGACACTATTATTATACGAAATAAAATGTTTTATTGAAATTATTGTGAAAAAAGAGTGCTTTTGTAATTTATTTAGGAAATATGTGTATTTATAAACAAAATATTGTTTGTTTAAAACAAATACCGCCTATGTACAAAATGCTTCAACTAATTGAAAAAAAATCACACATTAGGTTAAAAAAAATTGTGTATTAAGCGATTCACATAAACATTCACTAGATTCTAACTACAATACAATGTATTTAAGTAAAGCATTGCATTGAGCCTCGTGCAACGGCGTCCATACCTCCGCGTTGGCTTCGCCATCCATTCACTTTTTGTATAAGGTTCGATGCCTTGCTACCTCTATTGTTAATTCTCTGCTCTGTGGAAATAGATGATTGGTTAAAATATAAATAATATAAATATGACATTTTAATTTTTTAAATTAGTAGCTCACAAATGTGCTGACTTGAAAGGTGATTTTTTCCGATTTCGTTGAAATTTCAGGAGGATTATTTATAGTATACTTCCCAGGGAACCTACATACTAAATTGTAGGTTCCTTACTTAGTCACTAGAGTTTTATTTAATAGTAAATCAGTGATAGTGAGGGGTCCCTAGTAATGATTCTAACTTACGAATTTCGATCTGAGTCTAGGACTGTGATCACTATTTCATCGGAATTTCAAATGTTCCGGTGAAAATTCGATATCCGATTATTTAATAAATTTCGTCATTAAAACCTTTTTAAAAATAAAATCAAAAAATATTTTGATTACCATTTCCTAAAAATAGCAGGGGGGTGAGAGCAAGCCTAGTGTCGAAACTCTCCGTCCCCCCTTCCTGCTCGAACCAAACACTTTGTTACCATAACCTTATCCTGTAACCAGACCGATAAAATGAATACTTCCTCCCCAAAGTGTAAATCGAGTCCACAACCCGTTGCTTTTAATTATTTAATAATATACAACCAACTACATCATGAACCCACTACCTACGCGTTATTTTATCACATTTCCACTATACCACCATAGAGTCTTATAATTTAATATCATTCTAAATGCCATCGACCATTGAATATATCTTCATTGAAGGCGATTACGAACTCAAATGTAATAGATATTTCTATTACATTAATATAAATAGTAATTGTTATTACAGTGGACTGGTACTCAATTGAGTTTTTCCAATTGGAAAATGGATTTTGTTAGGTGACTATATAGTAAATATGTTGTGAATGTTTAATAAATAATAATAATAATAATAAGTTCCTAAAATAATATTTTGTTTTATTCCTTTCTTAATTCACAGGTTTATATTTATAGTCGTAAATGTCTATAGTGATGTTTTAATAGTAAATTTCTGAAATAAATCTATATATTAGAATTGTAACAAATAGTTGAACTCTTTGGCTGTTATAAAAACAAGGAAATGAAAATAATTGTAGCTCCCAAATAGAAATTGAACCTAAAACTGCCGCGTCTCATAAACCTCAATAATTTAAAATTATCTAAATTATTTTGACAAGAGAATACTTTTATATTAGTTTCTAATTCTTAATACAATTACTACATTTTGGGGAGTGAGAAAGACTCTCTACTATCCGTATTATTTAAAATCTTAAAATAAATATTTTTCAATTTTTAGTTGATTCCATCCTGAGTTGTGTTCTAATTTACTAATAATCCTATTTATTTAATAATATTATAACCTTGTTTAAAACATTTTTAAACTGTTATTCCTCACTTAGTAGAGAAAAATACTTATTTAGAAAAAAAATCGACGTAGCTTGATGAGAACGTATGGTTTAGTAGTCAGTGAGCCTGGTCGGTTTCCAGGAGGCACGGGTTCGAGTCCCACTACGTTCAAATTTTTATACGTTTTCTAAATAAGTAATATTATAACCCCTTTCCTAGTATCACTGATATTGTCAGTGATACTAGGGAAGGGTTACGTAAAAAACATAAGGACGCTCCCGAGGGCCGTATGAAGAGGTCGATGAAAGTGGACGAGGCGGAAGAGGTATGTAGAAGCCGTAGCGTCTTTTGCCCCGCTCGCTCTGGCTACAGCGTGAAGCTAAAAATATATATTTTATAATTATTTATTTTGTATTTTCTGTAACTTATTTGTTTTGGTTCGTTCTAGATATAAAATACACTGTACATATCGTGCGAGGACCTACCTCAACTGCATGTAGTTGTGAACATTTTACTGAGAAGTAGACGACCTTTTATTATTTTCTGAATAATAATGATTATGCATACAACTTAATTAAGTGTATTAATAATAAAAAATATATAAAAAAATAATAATTTTATTAATATTTTCTAGAAATCTGCAAACGGTATTTCTTAGACTTACAATTTTTGCCCTACTTTCTTTGTATGTTACATAATAGATATAGGTACGTACAAAAAGCTATTTCTATGACCTTCTAAACTTAAAGTGATTTAACTCAAATATATATTATTAACTTTTTAGGTTTACGCTGCATTCCGTATATAGCAAGGTAGGTAAAGGGAACCTAATATTAAGACACTCCGTTTTACATTTTTCACCCAATTTTAAAGACATTGCGTGTTGAGTAGCGGAGCTCAACGCTGTGCTTTAACTTTGAAAGAGCGAAGAAATAAAAAGTTCGAATCAAATCCACCCGTTCCAGTTTCCGTTACGCTTCACCACTGCGGCCGAAAAGAAGATAAAAAATAAAATAGATGTAGAAAGCTTCACTATTAAAGACAAATTGATAAGACCACTTGAGAAGAGTCAGTGGCACAGGGGCACAACCTACGACTGTAAATGCGACAGGTAAGGCAGGCAGGGGAAAAATTAAATGTTTTGTACGTTAATTTCTTTGTTCTGATAATAGGGCAAAGCGCGGCGTAGAGTTTCGCCACTCAACACGTAATGCTTCTAGAATTCAGCGGAAAGTGGGGA
Source organism: Heliconius sara (assembly GCA_917862395.2). Classification (NCBI taxonomy): domain Eukaryota; kingdom Metazoa; phylum Arthropoda; class Insecta; order Lepidoptera; family Nymphalidae; genus Heliconius; species Heliconius sara. The sequence goes on along the minus strand of OU860782.2, from coordinate 11,847,599 downwards.
ATGTAAGTGTCTTAATAGAAACGGAATGTCTTAACAATATTCTCCTAGGCTTCCTCCGTCTACCCTCTTATATGCGGGATACTAAAAAATAGAAACTATTAATACCATTTATAGTAAGAGATCACATATAAAAATTATATTGTTAAAAATAGACCGACCTCATAACTAAAAGAATAATGGGACATTGTGAAAGCCTCTTATATCTAATACGAATGCAATATATTTATTTCCATTACCTAATTTGTACTTATTCCATTACCTAAGGCTATTACATTTCTTAGTATATTTATTTTATTGTTGAGGCTAGTCGTGGTCCAGGGGCATGTGACTGTAAACGCGAGAGGTTGTGGGTTCGACTCCCATTCCAAAAAAATAAATATTTAATATTTAGATTTCCTGTATAAGTAAGGAAGCAAAACGCGTTGTCACAATATCTTTAGAATTAGAATATGGAGAACGGGATTATCTTAATGGGAACGACGTGTCTGAACACTAGGTTAACAGGTTCTCTTTTCGTACATTGCTTTGTGTAGAATGTAGATCATGCAAAAAAAAATATATTTATTAAATTTTTTGGTGTTAACTAAGAGATTATTATGTTTTTAGGGTTCCGTACGTTTATTTATTTTATTAATAAAAAAAGGAACCGTTATAAGATCACTTTTTTCACTAAAACCGCGTATTTCGGTTTTATAAAAGGAATTAAAATTAATGAGGTACTTTCGGCTTAACAAGAATTATGAAATTTGACAGCTACTGTCTACAGGAAAAAATCTAAAAACTAAACATTTCTGGTTGAATCCTAAAAAATATAATAATAGTCTTAAAAGACAGGTAAAATTTGGTATTAAAGCCGCTAGCTCAAGTGAGGTGTAAGATGAAAGGGCTCTGAACAATCTAAATTTGAATTTCACAAAAAGCTCGAGATCTCCAATTTTTGTACAAAACCTCGCGCTCGCGCTTGTCCGGTTTTTTTATGGTCATACAAGTAAGACAAATGCAGCGTTAAAAAACAGCATACCTTTCAATTGGCGGCAGTGAGACTGAACAGATCTATATTTAGTACTTAGGAGCCTTATACGAATGATGAAGTCAGAAGTGAGAATTTCTAGTTGAATTTTCTTAATTAAATTAGCTATCAAATAAAAATGTATATTTTATAATTTTACTAAATTAAAAAACTATATTTTTGTAACTTTTTGGATCAATAAATAATAAAATGACATTATTCACTAATAGTTTCCTCGTAAATCGTGCGGAGTGTTGGTCAATTATAATGAATCATGAAATTTATGACCGCCATAAAATTGTATTAAATATTTACTATTAATTACTGGAAATATGTCATACGAGGAGTATCGTACATTTTTATTTATATACATACTTGTGATTGTTATAGACTAAAATTTCATTTAAAGTAACCAAATAAATTAATCAGCTTCACGCTTCACACAGCAGAGTAGGCACAGGGAACCTAATGTTAAGACACCCCTTTCCCCACTTTCTGCCGAATCCTGGAGGCATTGTGTATTAAGTGGCAGACTCTACGCCGCGCTTTGCCTCGACACTAGAGCGATGAGATGGAAACATAAATTTAAATATATATTTATATATAATTAAATTTATGTTTAAATATATAATATATATATTTCCCCGAGCGGGGATTGCATCCACAACCAGTCGGTTTTACAGTCACGCTTAGTGCCCCTGCGCCACGACTGGCCTTGTTCCATTTAAGGTTTTATATATAAATATATATTTTTTTAGCTTTAGCTTAGCTTTGCAAAGTGGAGATCTCGTAACCTACTGTTGAACAATACGTTCCTATTAAGACACTTCCCGTCTCCACTTTTCTTTGAAATCTGGAGGCATTGCGTGTTGAGTGGCAAAACTCAACGCCGCAAAAATATAAACGAAAGTTGAACATCGTTCTTAGAGGCCTTCATAGCACAGTGAGAGAGTAAACGTACTTTGACTGTAAAATTTATGTTTGTAGGATCGAATCCGCCTCTCAATATTCAGTGTTTTGAATTCGAGCCGAAATGGAATTAGAGAGTGTAGAGAATGGAATGGATGAACCATGTACAATATATTAAGTATATAGTACAAATAGTTCTCTCCGTTCATCCTAACTGCAGAATACAGCGTGAAACTGAGAAAAATATGATTGCGATACTAGAATCATGAAGTAAATCTTAACTTTACCACACACAGTGCGATAAACAGTAAAGTAGGCAGATGGAATGTGGGAACTTAGTGTTATAACACTCCGCTCCCCATTATTTATCGAATCCTTGAAGCATAGCGTGTTTTGTGTGTTTTGTGGTGGAGTTCAACGCCGCGATTTGCCCCGTTATCAGGGCGAGAATTAATTTTCATGAAATGAACCCACAAGCCATCGCGTTTACAGTCACACTCTTATTAGCCTGCGCCACGACTCCACACCACATAAGTACATAAATCTAATATAAAAGAAATATTTCTTTAACAATTTCGTTATAAAACTACCAAAATCACGTTCTTACTAACTTTAACTGTATTACCCAAAGTGAAATGTTTCGACAGTTTAATATTAGTTTAGAACTATTATTTAGTTAGTGAGTTTATTTAGTTGATTTGATTTCATAAAAACATAATGCTACGTGATCAAGATAAGCCTTCGTGCGTTTGATTGTATACGCGACGGCTGTTGGTTCGATTCCCAATTGGGTTAAAGTTTTCTCGCTTTGGTCAGACAAAGCGCGGTGTTGAGTTCCGCCAGTTAACACACAACGTCTAGATAATTGGGCTGAAAATGGTAAACTGATTGTTATAATGGTAGGTTGCTTTTCTCTGTCCTAATATTTATATATAGTAAAGCATTTATTGTGGCAGGTTTGGCTAACCTTCGAATGAATGACTGTTACAATTTTTCAGTCCAACGGTTTTACATAACTGGGTAGACAGAGCGGTAGTGTCAAGACACTCTATTTTTCACTCATAGCATAAATTAAAGCCTTTACATGGTAAATGGTGGAACTTAACGCATCTCTTGACCGTAGATGTGGGTTCAAATCTCTTTAAACTAAGCAAGGATTCTACTTAGAGTACCTTAGACTCTGTTTAACGCATTGCAATATTCTAGATTTGTATTTTAATAAATATGAAATAGAAGCAAAATTCTTCACAAAAATTTACATTTTCTTGCATAAACTCGTATACTTTAAGCCAAGGGGTAAATAATCTTATTACACCTATGTTATGCATGTACAACAAAAATATACATACATATTTTAGCAGTAAAAATATTTTTAAATTTTTAAAACGTAAGATAATATAAGAAAATAAAACTTATTTGATGGGACCAGTCGTGGCGCAGGTGCACAAAATGTGACTGTAAAACCGACTTGTTGTGGGTTCGATCGACACTCCAGGAGATGAAATATTTATTTAAATTTATATTTCTATTTCTTCGCTCTGGTGTCGAGCCAAACCGCGGCGTTGAATTCTGCCTGAGTGACACGCAATGACTCCAGAATTTAAAAGAAAGTGGGGAACGTAGTGTCTTAACACTAGGTTCCTTCGGCTTACCATGCTGTGTGCGGGATACAGCGTGAAGCTGATTTATTTGATTTGATTTTTGAAAAATATTTATTTTCTTTAGGTTCACGCTGTATAATGCATATAACATGGTAGACAGAGTCTAATAACAAGAGAGACTCTTGTGGGATATTGTGTATAGAGTGGCAGAACCCATCGCCGCACTTTGCCTTCTTACCAGAGCGGAAAAAAAATTATTCATTCCTCCGGATTGAAATCGAACCCAAAACCATAGCGTTTGCAGTCAGACGCTTTGCAGCTGTGCCGCGATGGCCTCATTTTTTTATTTGTTATAAATCTATTTTTGACATATTAATAATCATTACATATTTTTTTAATATTTAAAAAATTTATAACTAAGTCAAAAGACTAACCGATAATAAAGTGTACTTAGTATAACTAGTTTTGTTCTATGGGAAGGTTTTTGTTTCTACTATATAATTATTTGAGTTTTTTCTTATATAACAAAACAAGCTAGTTTTATACCTAATTTTGTGAAAAGAATATTCATATATATATAATTAGGTGATGTAAATAAGAAATTGGAATTACATATTTTTTCCAACAAAAAAACCATAATAAAATAGATTTTATAAATAAAAAAAAGACATACATACCAAATCTCTCGATGTATATAAAATATATATCTTACACAAAAATATTAAAAATTTAAATATTCAGATTTCAAAGTGGAATTCTTTTGAAATGACACAATATAATGCCACACGCTTAATAATGCTTAACGGATATCCCGTGAATCTTTGCGGGACTGGATACGTGAAAAGGTCTTACTGGCTTACAATTTTTAAATCTTTTGACTTTTCTTACTTATGAATTATTATAAATATATAAAATATATTTATATAAAATATATGTACCTATGTGAGGCCTCGTGGCGCAACGTCTAGCTTTAAACACGGCGGTTGTGGGTTCAGTTTCCACTCTTGGGAAGGAATTTCCGTTCCGGCGCCTAACACGCATTATCTCGCACTCTGTTACTTCTCCCTACTCTACTGAGAAGTAAAATATGAATCTTAAACTATCCAATCCAATTATAATATTCAAAAAGATTGACTACCGCGTCACCATGGACATACATTTTATACATGGTTATAAAAAAAAATTACGAATACGTTACGAAATAAAATACCCCATACAGTACCTATATTACTATGAGATATAATCTCCACCATTTGTAAGCCTTATAAGGTAATAAGTTGTAACGCTAAGATTTTTTTGTGTTATATAGAAATTTGTTTATTTTTTACTTTTTAGATTTCACGGTGTATCCCATATATAGCACGGAAGACAGAGTGAATATAGTATTAGGAGAGACCGTTTTCAACTTTCCGCCGAATATTTGAGACATTGGCCATTGAGTAGCGGAGTTCAACGCTGCGCTTTGACTCGGTATATGAAAGAAAAAGAAAATAATTCACTAGGGCACGGTGTAAAGCCTCTAATTTTTTATTTGGTTTTTTTTCTATACCTAATACTAACCTGTTGCGCATTCAACTAGACACACCACAACCAGCAGGACCAGGAACCCTCTAATAGTGGCGCTTGGTGTGGACATGCTGCTGCTTCTAAGCATTGTTTCCAGGCAATATTTCTATAGACAAATGGAAAAAAATATCATTATTAAAAATTTTCAATTTTTTAAGGTAAATATCAGCTAACGTTGGTAAAAACTCCATCCCTTTTCCACACATCACTTTATTAGAAAATAAATTTAATTATCATTTAATTTATCTATAAGTTTTTTTTATTCATATAAAAAATATCTAAATAGAAAAAAAAATCATTTCATTGCTCTGGGACAAAAGCCCGACGTTGAGCTAAGAGCCTAAGTGGCGGAGCTCAACGCAATGCCTTCAAAAATTCGACAAAAAGTGGAGGATACTCTGCTGTGTGGGATACAGCGTGAAGCTGAAAAAAAATATAATGATATAAAAACAAAAAATATATACTTCATACTACTTGACTCTGACTTTGACTTCTATAATTATATATTAATTTCATACTTCTATATTAAATTTCTGCATAAATTTTTCATAAATTATTTACGTAAATATCTTGTAGAGAAAGAAGGACTTTATTATAATTCGTCTATTAGTTACAAAACTAAAACAAACCAAAACAATGTTAAAACTTAACTATCACTCGACATATCAATAGACCCCCAACTTCACATTACTAGTACCTTAAACTTTCGAAATCTTAACAAAGTGGGCCAATTATAAAATCACTCGTTAAATTCGTTGTTTTGTTGTTTCGATGTTATTGTTGTTATTACAGATCTTAAAACAACTTAAGTTTAACAATTTCGGTTTTGAACTAAGTTCAGTTAATATTAAGACAATAAATAGCAGCTGATTTGATTGTTGTTGAAAAGATTTGTTATCTTTAGAATAATAGGTTAGATTTTATATTTTAATATTGTTATTTTATTTTAGTTAAGATCAATAACAGATGGTTTAAAAATAGAATATTTTTTTAATAGATAATTTTTATTGCAATGAAAAGAATAATGAAAATATTATAAAAACGACGTCACGCCTTTTCATGAGTAGAATAGGGGAAATAGGGTGCTTTGTCTCAAGATACTCCGTTTCTTACTTTCCGACGTTACGATTCATTAACCAGAGCGCTGATATGAAAATAAATTAAAACTAGTCTTCCCCCAAGTCTGGATCGAATCCACAACCACAATCAATTCAAAATATATTAAAATATCAGATTTTGGCTTAAACGCCAAAATTAATTTACTTTCCAAAAGATTCTAATTTTTAAACGACAAAATAGATAAGACTTGATTTGAACCTACAATAAATCTGAAAAAAAACTACAACAACTACAGCAAAGTCCATAATATATTTCAAATTAAAATATTTCCATACTAAATAAGAAAAAGCTTTACTTAACTATTTTAATATGCATTGCGTTGGCATCATATCAGATTAGTATAAATATGAACTTTTATCTTTGATACTAGGAGTTACTACAATCGTAAATACTAATGACTTCGCATAACATTAAGTGGACCTCCATTAATGGCGTTGGACGTGGGTTCTGATAATTTGTTCTGTGTTTTAAATAATTTTTATTTTTTAATGTGACTTTTAATTGAATAAACTTTTACATTGTAGTATTAAATCGCTGCACAATTTTTTTCTATATTTTTAAAGTTATCGTAAAATCATAATTAGCAGACAATTTTTTTTTATGAAAAAACCAACCAGTTCCCCAGAACACTCCCCATGATGAATGCAGTAAAGAACGCACAGTGAAAAGACATCTCGGCGCAAAGCCAAAGTATCAAGCCTTTTGCAGATCATTGGGTCAATCTTTGAGACGATTCGATCCCAGCCCAGCCCAGAGATGAGAACTGTATTTCATATGAGACCAAAAGTGGGCTCTATACAAGGTCAATCGGTGTTCTGGCGTCAAGTACCGTCTCGCTCTGCCGATGGCCCCCAGTTTCTTCTGTCGTTTCCTGATGATCGCGGTGCTGGCAGCGGTAAACTTAGCGTTTTTTTCAGCCTCACGTTCTATTCCGCACACAGCAGGGTAGGCAGAGGAAACCTAGTGTTAAGATACTCCGTTCCTCACTTTTCTTTACACTGCCGAATTCTGGACCCATTGCGTGTTGATAAAAAGACTAAAGTGATGCCACATATATAAATAAATTATATATGTAATAAATCTATTTATCGATAATGGCTATATATGTCTAGCCTATCTCAATAAATGGACTATAATTATATTATACTCCAACACAAAAAGAATCTACACTAACAATAGTTTCATCGTCTGTTTGTATAAGATCTGGTATTGAATAGATGATAACTATCAGAATCTTGATAGAACGATAGATACCATTTAATGGAAATGATAAAATCTATGTCAGTTTAATGCAATTGATGTTAAAAAAATCAGCTTCACGCTGTATCCCGCACACAGTAGGATAGCTAGAGGGAACCTAGTGTTCAGATACTTCGTTCCCGACTTTCCGCCGAATTCTGCATTGCGTGTTGGGTTGCGAATCTTGAGAGCAAAGCGATGCGGTTTCCTCGAGTGAGGATGGGACTGCGTCACGATTGGCCTCTCTGGCTTATGCTTGATGCGTACAAGAATATTACAGATATTTTTTTTTATAGTCAAAATATTAAGTTGAATAAGTTAATTTGATTAATTAAAAAATTAGGAGCCAGTCGAGGCGCAGGGGAACAAATGTGTGACTGTAAATGTGACTAGTTTGTGGCTTCTGTGCGTTTCATGTTTCGTGCGGCGTTGAGTTCCACTCGACACAGAATGCCTCCAGAATTCGGTAGAAAATGGGGAACGGAGTGTCCCAACAGTAGGTTCCCTTTGCCTGCTTTGTGCGGCATTCAGCGTCAAGTTGATTTATTTTGATTTATACCACAAAAAATTGATTTTCTCGTATAGAATCGTCAGTATATATAACTAAATAATAATAAAAAAGGTTGATTAAAAATGTAAGTCGTTTTGTTTCTTGCAGCCCTCCTGATTTGACACAACCCTCTTATAATATTGATATTGAAATGTGATACATCAATGAGATTTGGAGATCTTGTGCGTTAAAACCCTTATAGAAAAGATTTGTGAAAAAAATATGGAAAAATAGCTTCTTAACATCCGAATCATTCGCGACCTCGCCTGCTTGATCTAAACTATTATTAATTTATAAATCTGAATTTCTTTAATATCATTTTTTTATCTATATACATACATAAAAGCAAAGGGTCACTCGCTCATTCATTCATTACGAATTCATCAAATCTAAGAAACTGTAAGTACTAGGAGTGTCATATTTTGCATGGGACGTTGTATTTAGGACGTAGGTGCGCACTAAGACGAGTTACGCAATATTCAACCCTTAAATGGCTTTTATGACTGACGTAGATGCTAACTCAAATTTTAGATTTTGCTACATTCCATCCCTAATGTTGTAGGTTTCGGGTTCATAGTGTATATGAATAATATACACTATGAACCCGAATCGGAATTCTATCAAGAATGAATGCTTGTCAAGGCCAATATCCGGCCTTGACAAGCATTCATTCTATTATAAAATAATTATGAAGTATATTCTTTTGTAACATGTGGTGAATTTAACGAATAAAATATACATAATTAATAATTTACTAAATTTTGCAAAGAGGTCTAAGAAAAAAGTTTGTACATATTTTTGTAAAATACTACGGAAACGATGTTAAATAGCAGTGTAGGTCGTATTTTGTGTAAAACAATTAAAAATCCTTATAAGAATTACGATATGATTGTCATCAATCAAAGATCAAAGTCTTAAAACTTTTTACATTAAAAGTCATTATAAGCGCGCTGTAAACATAATATAATGTGTTCTAATAACACAAAGTAATTCAGGGTATTAATGTTCAGTTCAAGCGGGCGAAGCCGCGAAGGACAGGTTGCTAGTATGTTATAAAGATATCTATCACTTTATATCATTGTATATCATACCGATTTAAAACATAAGGATAACTTTTGAAAATCTCTTTTTCTTTTTGATAGAAGCTAAAAATAGTATTATTTTACTAAATAATAATAAAAAAATTGCATGCCCAGCCTGTTTGTTAATTTATTTTCACATATCTACCTTTATAATCTATATACAATCAAAGTACGGTATTTAAGTACGGTATTACAATTTTAACAGCAATATTGTTTTCAATTGTACTACTAAACAATACCTCAAACAAAACAATTGTTCTAATTATAGAATTCTTATATCATTTAAGCAGTATTTTCTAAATACATCAAAAGCATGCAACTAATATTTTTTTTTATCTTTTTCATAAAAGATTTAAAAGAAATTAAGAAAGGTTGCACCCTTTGTGAACCTCGCGAGATGTTTGTAGCGGAAGCGACATGTGAAACTATTGTTAAATACTGTCTTAACCAGAATATATGGCGATTTCTTATCTATTATACTCTATATTTATGAATTTTCTACATTTTCTTTGGTATTTTGAAATTATTTACCGGCATAAGAGCGGAACTCGAAGATGCACAAAGAAATTAAAAAAAACTATTATTAAATCGTTTGCGCGTCGTTGAGTTCAAAATTTGGCGGAAAGGAATGAAGAACGGAGTGTATTAATACTATGTTCTCAGGCTTCCCTCTTTCTACCATGTTGAAGTAAAAAAAAAAATGTTTTCAAATTTGGTAATCGAACCCTTAATCGTCGCGTTTACAGTCGCACGCTTATGTTTATAAGCCACGACAAAGGCCTCACATTGTATAGATTAATTAAAAAAAAAATAACAATAATTCTTTTTTTTTGTCATTTTCTCTTATAACAGTTTTTAAAACATACATATTACTATATATTCATTGTTTTTGTGACTATTATTAATGTGGTTCTCATTTGCATGATGACATTATAAATTTCCGTATAACATTTTTCAGTATGCCATAGTATAATGTAATTTTTGTATCGCATAGCTTAAGAGTAAACGTACAACGAGAACTAATAGTAGGGAGGTTGATTTCCTTTTTGTAAAAGATCTTTAATGATTTAAAAAAGGAAAACGTTACCTTAAGTTATATATAATATATTTTAATAATTGTTTTATTTACGATATATTAATTTTATTTAATTTCCACTCGTAACCATAATGTTCATAGACACGTTTTAAAAATTAAAAATTATTATCATTATTTTTTAGCTTAATTAGCAGGGTAGGTAGAGGGAACCTAGTGTTAAGACACTTCCGTTTCCCATTTTTAGATCCACCACGTTGAATGGTCCGCATTACGATAGCGCAGAAATTAAAATATTGAGTTCTTCAATTGTTTTAGTGAAATCGAACTGCTGATTTCTATTAACGTTATTATTTCAAATATATATGTCATAAAAAATCTTTTTATATATAATTTGGTTCTCTCTTTTTTGTTAATTTAATGTAAAGAAAGGAAGTAACTAAGCACCGTTATTTAGAAAAAAATATAAAAGCACTTTTTCACATAAAGTAATTACATGTAAGTGACGAGCCTAACGACCCGATGAATCTATGAAAAGGAAAACTTTGTTTAGGCGTTTTATTACTTTTGTAGTGTAAATATGTATACACATACATACTTACAAGCCATAATATATATCCTATAGCCATAAATCGAAATACAACATACAAATATTGTTGAACTCGTTGGACAAAATTATATTCATTGACATGTATATAATATAGAGAATTTACTGTAGTGTTTCACTGTATTTTCAGTTCCATATATTATTTTTTTTAAGTTGTTCATATCATTCAAAACTAAATCTCTTGCTCTATTCAATAAGAAATATTATTTTTAAAATTTTTAAAGTGTTATTTCATACTTAGGAAATAAAAATATTTATTTAGGAAATGGTCCTGGTCGGTTTCCAAGAGGCGCGGGTTCGAGTCCCGCTACGTTAAAATTTTTATACGTTTTCTAAATAAGTAAGAAATATTATTTTACTTCACTCTTAAATGACTAATTTAGGAGAGAAATAGACAAATCTTTGTTGTCATGACAATTTTGATACAATATAAAGCTATTTAGTCTGCCATGTCTATCATTTTATCAAAGATAAGCCACCGACGAGTTTTACAATTATAACTAGAGTTCCTGTATTATTAACTATTTTTTGAATGTGATGAGAAGAAAAAGTCTATGTATACAAGCTTTTGGCTATTAGTTACAAGCGAAAATGTAAATTAATTTAATTTTTAATATTAATATAAATTTACGTAAACTAAATATATTGTTCTAAAATAACGCACAATAATACAAAAACACACATTATTTAAAAAGAGGCAATATGAAAATATAACCATTTTATTGAGATGGTAATCTAGTATCATGACACCGACATGTTAGTCTCGTGGACACTTTCCTCTCTGTATGCAACCTTACCGACACGTAAACTCACTACATTAAGATACTGAAGGCGCCGACGCTCAAATTAGAAACTAAGTGGTAATAAACCGAATTTTATATTTCGCGGTGTCTATGGGGCTACCACGTTAGCAGTAAAGGGTTAACATACCATGTCTAAAATTCAGTCGGAAAACAGAGTATTTTAGCACAAAGTACTCGCTATGAATCCGGGATAATCCATAGGACTTAGGAAAATGCAATGCTATAAATACTATAAATTTTGGTACTGTTGTGACGCAGTTGGTAAATACCAACAAGTGGTACACATTGAGTCCACACATACAAATTCGGTACGAATTTCACTTGGATAAACGTTTGTACTTATTATTATTGATTAAGAGTTTAGATTGCGTTAGGAGTTTTAGTGAATAGTAGAAAATAATTTTATTTCATACAGGTGTCGATTGATTTCTGCCAAAAAAACTACACTATTTCTTACCAGGGCGAAAATGAAAATACAATTTATAGTGCCGAGTTATAATTACAATTACAGGTTAATGCAATCATACTAAAATTAACAATAAATTTACTTATTTAGAAAACGTATCAAAATTTGAAAATAGCGGGGCTCGAATCGGCGCCTCCTAGAAACCGACCAGGCGCTCTGACCACTATTACTCTGACACTATTTATGTTGTTAGCATTTTTGTTGGGGGATTTTACAAATTTCCGCTAACTTATTATCGAACCAATGATCTACAAGTCCGAAGTTCGTCCTTCCCTGAATTCTAATATGGTGTATGTAAGTGATATCCTAAATAAATAGACGTAATATTTTACTTTGTTCGTTAAAATGATCAACATTCAACATCCCATCCGCATATCATAACGATGTTTGATATGCTCAACCCCAAAGTTGCTTTCTAATGCAAATAAGAACATATTTATCAAAATAATATGGTTTTTGAAGACATCACGCCCTAAATGGTGGAACCTGTCGCCGCACATAACCCAACCAGGCCTAAAAATTCTCCCAAGCGGACTCAAATTGATAAATTACGTGTATTTTTTGTTAGCTTCATGTTTTTGTTAGTTTATCTTTTCATCAAAAATATTTATATTTTTGTTATATAGCTCGGTGTCACAGGCGGAAAACTTATTTAATATTATAATGTGTCCGTCTGATAGGCGGCCGAGCGCCACAAAATGCTGACAACAGAGAGATCGGGTGAACAGCCCCGGTGGGAAAGGAATTTCTTCTTTTCCCACACTTATTATTCCATCGTGGAGTAATTAAGTCGTAGGTTAAGTTAGATTAATTTAGGTTTAAGCAGATTACTGTTCTTCCAACATTGAAGGCAGTAATCTTAGATATAGTTTAGTTTTAGAATTAATTTGTATTTTTAATTTAAAAATTTATTAATATAAGTTTAAGTATAAAAATCGTATTTTCTTGACCCTCCAATTGCAGCCAACGTAACTTTTTTGGTAATGTTTATAAATATTGCATTGCTTGTATTGCAAAGTATTGCAAAGTATTGCAATGTAAAAATAATTTAAATATAATCGAAGCCACAAACTTCGCGTTTACAGTCAGGTCTTGCCCCACTGCTCCGGGATGGCCACAAATAGTTAGGATTATTTATGCAAAAAAATAATCTTGGCTGACACAGACAGACGGACAACAAAGTGAACATGTAAGAGTTCCGTTTCGAAATAAATGAATTTGTACAAATTTAAATGAACTAATCAAGATAACACCTATATAGGAATTGAACTCTGCCTTATCAGCCTTGCACTGTCACTAACCACTAGAACAAGATCAGACCAGTGTGACAGGAGGAAATTAAAAAAAAATACAATATTTCTTCAACTTTTACGTGAACCAACTCCAGTAATTAACGTACCTACTTTGTTCTCTCTTTGGAAACACGGTGCGGAAACATGCTACTTTTTTAAACTGTTCATGTTTATTATACAGTCTAAATGAGCCGGTGAAAAAAATAGAAGAGTAATGCATGGAACATTTTATATTAATGAATATACACCCTGTATATAAAAATTGCAATAAAATACGGATTTTATGACTAACAATTTTTTTTTTTGGATAATTATCGATTATTTTGTATAAGCAATTTGCAATTTTATTCTTTTCGGTTTATTTTAAAAAAAATGTGCATTTAATGTTGGTTACCCAAAACCAACAAAAACAAATTATGGAACTTAATTTGTATGCAAGAAATATCAGGAAATGCCTGAACCTTTGACATGTTCGTGAACTTTGGAATCGAATTCAAAGATAAACAATTTAACAAAAATAAAATATATATATATATTTTTTTTTATGGAAAAGACACGGCAAACGAGCGTGCGGGTCACCTGATGGTAAGTGATCACCGCCGCCCACGACCCCGTGCAACCCCAGAGGAGCTACAGGTGCGTTGCTGGCCTTTAAGCTGGGTTGGGCGTTGGGCATTTTTATAATGATAATACCAGAAGTCCGATATTGTCGGGGTTATGGGATAATTCTTGGATATTCGTAGACCCGACCAGGCGGTCAACGAGGTGTACCGTGAGTTCTTAAATATATTTATTATTGATTTTAGTGATATTTAATGCAAAATTTATGTCTAATAATTATCATGTGAAATGTTAAGCTAATAAGATCTAGATTTTTTTAAATGTAGGCTGACAAAATAGCGTAGTAGCAATTATTTTTTTTTATATTTTGTTATTATGTTTCAACCAAATTGTTATTAAGTGATAAAATCTAAAATCATGTTTAGGTTCTTATAATTTATAGCTCCGACCACGTTCTATAAGTCTTAAAGAAAAATTGTTTTTTTAAAACCAAATATTTTATTATACCGATACATTTGTTTGAACTAATAGGTAGTGAACAGTTTTGCTTTGCTGATTAATATTGATATAGGTACGTATGTATATGACGCGAGACATTTTGTAATACCAAAATATATTCAGCATTTTTGTTTAAATAATTTTGAACCTTTTAAATATGGAGGCGTCGTAGCCCAAGTGCAAGGGTGTGATTGTGTGGATTATTATTTATTATTATTTCTTCGCTCTGAAACCAATGCAAAGCGCGGCGTTGAGTTACGCCACCCTAGACACAACATCTCATAAATTCAGCAGAAAATGAGGAACTATAACTATTATACTACGCTAGGTTCACTCGGCCGACCATGCTATTTACGAGTTGCAGCGTGAAGCTAAAAAGAAATCTTATTTTAACATTCGACCTGGACCTACTACAAACTTTATTATCATTACAACACAGGTAAAAATAATAACTTTTTAAAGCAATCTTTTTAAGTGCCATCGAAACCATAGATCATCCGGTCTCATCATTCATCTCGGTGACATCCTAGCTTTTAGGCCTAAATAGGGAGGATTCAAATGAATTACAAGGTATTGGTATCCTTCTAATTGACATTTATATTGGTTCAACCCATGGTTATTGGCAATTGGTATTCAGGAATTGAAGTAGGAATTAATACAACTTTCGTAATTTGAGCACAGTCGTGGCGCAGGGGCGCAAGTGAGTGATTGTGAACGCGACAGGCTGTGAGTTCGATTCTCACTCGAGGAAATATAAAGTATTTAATTCTTTCTTTTAATTTTTTCTTCGATCTAGTGTCGAGGCAAGGCGCGGCGTCGAGTTTCGCCACTCAACACCCAACACTTTCAGTATCCTAACTCTAGGTTCCCCCTGCATACCTTATACTTTAACTTACCTGTACTGATTTGAAAATAATTACACTATAGATACTCTGAATGACCTTAGGTAATAAAATACCTATTTATATAGGTATTATCAATTATCTATTCTAGAAATCTCTCTTCTTTAGTAAATATATTTTTTATCATCTACTCTAGACAGGAAAAATACAGTAAAGTAACACACACTATACATTCTTCTTATAAACAATTTAATACCAGTAAAAAAAATAAGAAAGTACTAGGTAATAACTTAATATCGTAATTTATAAAGTTCATATTTTATAAATTTATACGAAACACTGCGCTTGCTTTTTCAATTCACACTTGCTTAGACTCTTTACGTTGTTTTGGTTTACAAGATATTTTTTTCACACGTGTAATAGAACAGTACGTTTGAATGCAATTTCACAGTTTATTTACTGAATCAATCATCATTTTCGCGTATATAGGCTGTATCTATAAAGTGTAAAATAGTTTATGTGACACGAAGTGTATCAACAGGTTGAAGATATCGTATTTTGGCTTTAAATTCCATTTTTTTCTCTTCTATAATTTCGTAACGCTGTGGTCAGTTGTTTTACTTCACGCCGAGGTTGCAGGTTCGAGTACCATGTAATGTAGATATTGCAATTATTTATAAAATATGAATAATAAAGTGTGATGCTAGCGAAAGTAGGTAAAAAATGGAGGTTACCTCTTTCTTTATTCATGTGTTTTTTTTTAATTCAACGGACTATACCCCACATATATATTGGGTTCAATAAAAATCGGTAAATTGCTAGTTGCATGTGCAAACTGAGCTATCACACTGTGCACTATACCAATATTATAAAGTTGAAGAGTGCTTGGTTGAACAAGGTTATCTCAGTAACTAATATTTTTGTGTCAGCTAGTCTCGACAAAGGATATAGGTTAGCTATATTATATATTAAATCCCGTTAAGCGTTTCTTTGTAACTTATTTTACACGAAATATTTCATTCTCTCGTGTGTAAATCGAACCCACTACCTGTCACGTTTACAGTTGCCACCACTGCCCTCAACAGTTTATTTACGAAGTGGAAATAAAAATATATATAAACTCAGATTACGAGATATACCTGCGTGTATTTTACCTCTTAAATTGCACTATTTGGCTTATGCAGCGAATTTTTCGTTTTAATTTTTACAGTTCAATGATCCGTAAAAGGCAGTAGGAGTATAGCAAAAATTAAGCCTCGAAGGACAGCGGTTCGCATTCTAAATAGGGCTCTTATGGATATAAGTTTTCGGTCAACCGGATATTGACGGGGGGATAAACGTAAAATCTCTTATCGGTTTCGCCAAAAGATAAAAATGTAATCAATTTTTTTTAATAATTCATTATTAAAGAATGTATTTTATTATAAGAAACAGAAATATTTTAACATATTTTGGTAACATTATAATGGTTTTCTTTTTTTTTTTGTTGAAACCTAATCAGCTTAGGTTAGGTCTACTAAATTATAACTTTATATTTTTAGTACAAAACTAAGTCCCGAATACAACAGGATAGGTAGAGGAATAAATATTTCATTTTCTCGTGTGGGGATCGGACCCACAACCAGTCGCATTAACAGTCACACTTTGTGCCTCTGCACCACGACTGGCCTCAACTCAACCTCAACTGTTCTTACGAAAATAAAAATATTTTCTTCATATCACAAAATTTTCTTCATAGTCCATAGTAATGTATAATAACGAAAAATTATGTAAACTAAACTTTTAACTGAAGTTTCAGCTTTGGATATTAGTTAGGTATTTTAAAAACATACAACAACTTAACAACAAGTTTTGTGGTTAAGCCGTCGTAGCGCATTATATCAGCGTTTGATTGTTAATGCGGTGGTTGTAGGATCGATGGCCGTTTCGAAAAATAATCCTATTAAAATAGTTCCATTTACCTACTCTGATATTTAGAAAGTTTATCTTTCAATTTAAAAATTGAGCGTGGCGTTGAGTTACGCCACAACACGCAATGTCTCTTTGTAACCTGCTATACAGGATAGAATCTGATGTTGCATTTATAAATAAGCTAATAAGCATTATAATGAATTAATCGTTTTTAATGACAAAGTAAAAATGAAAAATTTCGACTTCAATTATAGTAATCTACTCTAACATCCCTTTATTTGACAGAATAACAATTAAAAGCTTACAGAAATATTAAGAAAATGTAACAAGAGATTTTAGCTGTTTTTTAAATTAATTTTTCAGCTTTGAATGCAAAGTGGCCTATGTATAATTTTGTAAAATTATTTAATATTTTTGGATGACATTTGATGTGAAATGGAAAAATAAAGTCTTTTTATCCGTTTTTCGCAGAAATTTAGGGAAATATGTATTTAGTACTTCCTAACTTACCTACCTGTATAAGATAATTAAATAAAAAAAATATAATTCGGATTTTTTTACTTTATTATATATTATATTAATGAAAATATAAATTTAAATATTTTCATTTCTACGCTTCGGTGTCGCGGCAAAACTAGGCGTTGAGTTGCGTCCAGAATTCGGAAAGTGGGAAAAGGGATTTTTACATTAGGTTCCCTTTACCTACCCTGCTATGTGCGGGAAGCATATTTTGCTTGAATGCTTGAAGCTGATTTTATTTAGGTTTCAAGTTTATCTCGTCTGTGCGCTTTCTGCCAGGCTTACTGAGTAGTAACGGAAGAGAATATATTATAAAAGAGGAGTTTAAAAAGAAAATATGTTAGTGAAACTGACTGATTATATTTATAAAATTGTAGTATAATCTCCTTCTTCTTCTATATATATAAAAGTACATGTACGTGGCTGACTGAGGTAAGACGCACGCACAGCCGTAACCGCTGATGGTGGACACGTGAAATTTGGACAGATGTTTATTTTTATAGTCTGGACATCCACTAAGAAGGGATTTTGAAAAATTCTAACCCTAAAGGGATGAAATAGGGGTTGAAAGTTTGTATGTATTTTTTTTAATCGCCACCGATTTTTATAAAAATTAACTGTTAAACATATTTCATTGAACACGTGTTTCGTGGTTTCTTTTTACAATTCACCCCTAAGGGTGCAAAAAAGCGGGCGATGCGCACCCACTAGTATATAAATAAAATGTATTATTTAAAATTTAATTCAGATTTACTTATTGGTTAAAAATAAAGCATTATTTATAATTATTATTTCTATTAAACTTTTATAAAAAGTTTATTTTTTCCGAATTTCATTTAATTGGTTTTCTTTTGTTTTTTAACTATTTTAAAAATATTCAGACGAGTTACTTTAAAAAAATACCCAATAATATGCTTTCAAAAATAATATATAATTAGCTTCTTACGTGAAAACTACTTTTAAAACTTTTCTAAATTACATAATATTCTTAAAAATATATCTACAAATAATTTTCCATAATCCAAAAAAAAAAACTATATAATAATTAAAAAACATCAACTTACATCGATCCGGCCGGCACTGTCAACGGCACACAGGTATCTACTTAAGGCAGGGCGGTACACCGCCTTATATACGCGCTAGCCGCCCGCCCACTGATTACAAATTGTACATATGATTATATACTATATTATATTTGTTATATTATGTATTCTTGTGACGTAGTTGAGATGTGTGATAGTAATTATAATATAAATTCAAATGTTATATTCGCGGAGTTGAGTTCCGCCAATGAACAGTTAATGTTTTGAATTCGGACAAGAATTGGTGAATAGAGTGCCTTAATAAAAGATTCTCTCTGTGTGATTATATGGAATTATGTTTTTTTTTTACTTTTTCAATACAATTTAAAAATTGAAAGAATTTCACATAGACGAATGAAATGAATATAAAAATTAAAAAATTTAAAATCGCGTTCATAGTAGAGTGAGCAGAGAAAATCTACACCAGGTTTTCCACCTTTGCTTCAATATCCGAGACAAACGAGTAGAGTGGCGGAACTTAGCACTTTGTCCCCCAAAGCAGAAAATAAAAATAATTTAAATATAATCAATCTCGCGGATGAGAATCAAACCCACGACCATCACGTTTACTATCCAGCTGCCACGACGGCTACTGAATTGACGTATCAATGGCAAAGAAAAAAAAATGGTGTTTGCTACGAAAGCAGACTAAGTTGTTGTTAAATTGGCACCCTTTTTATATTATATTAAATATATATTAAAGCTAAACAGTTTTAACGCATCTTACGCGAGAGGCAACTGATATAATAATATGTAATTTTATATGTTTTTCTCTAATTTCCACAGTCTACCCAATCTATTATGGTATCTGTCTAAGATATTCAATGAAAACAACTCCATTATTTATTTACTATATATTTAAAAGATATTTTATAGCCAAGATTATGTTAATATGTTTTGAAAGGTATAAAAATCTTGTTCTAAATGTATATAATGCTGAAATACTTAATAACACACCACAAGTTCTTTCTGGCTACGCTTAAAAAAGATAATAAAAAACAAATATCCTTTTTTTCACGCTGTATCCCGCACCTAGCAAGGTAGGCTGAGAGAATGTGGAACTCTGTTCGCCATTAAAACGCTTCAGTTTCGCACTCCCCGTCGAATTCTAAAGGCATTGCCTGTTGAGTGGCGGAACTTAACGCTGCGCTTATTCCACGTCCTCAAGTTGCGTCCGTCCTCAATGGTCGCGTCTATAGTTTTTTTGCCCCTGCGCCACGACGGCATATCAGATTTTTATCTTTTAAAATATAGTCCGATTCATACTTAAACTCTACGCAAGCGCGGGTGGACGCTTATATTACAAACTTTTGAACTAACTTTACAACTTTAAATGTCCAGATGTAACACACCCGCAAAACATAAATTTTAGTTAGCACCGCGTGTTCAGTAGCGAAACTCAACGCCGCGGTTTTTCTTGTTAATATAACGGGGAAATTAAAACATTTATTGCGCATAGATCGAACTCATTATCGGCGCGTTCAAATCAACTATGCCACTACAGTCTTTACACAATATTAATTGATTAATATCAAATAAATAATATTAAAAAAATAAGTGAATTATACAATTTTAATGCGGTTTTCACTAATTGACATAGTCATTTAAGATAAAAAATTTTTTATCATTATATAAGCATTGTCTTTCATGTGGATGAGGCTGCGAGTATAATACTACTTTATTATTTTTTTTATTTTCTTGTTTGTTGAGATTTTTATGATGTTTTTTAAAGTGTCATTTCACACTGTAGATGGAAGATATTTAAAAAAGTTAGAAGAAATCTTGTAGCGGGACTGATTGCTCGTAGGAAACCATCCAAGCCATGTTTTTATAAATCTCTGTTTTTAAATTCACACTTAATCTGCACTTAGCAAGGTAGGCCGAAGGAACCTGGGAACCTAGTGCGAAAACTAAAGAACTAGGTTGACACTTTAACTACTTAGCTATACGCACGATAAAAGGCGAAGCTAAAATAATACGTCACGTCACGTATTGTAATCTTGTATTTAAGTACTATAACACAGTGCGAATGTAAACGTGGTTGTGGGTTGGATTCTCACTGAAGGAAATGAAACATTTATTTTTTTAAATTCTACGTTCTCGTAACCAGGTTTAACGCAGCGTCGAATACCACCACACGACACGCAATACCTTCAGACTTCGACGGAAATTGAGGATCGAAATACAGTTCCTCTGCTAACCTGTTATGTGCGGTATAAAGCATTCTGAAGTCAAAAAAATCGTAAGATAAGAAAAAACTAATGAGTCTTAACCCTATAACTTTTAACTTCAACTGTTATAAGCTATTGTTACAAATTTTACAATATTTTAGTTTAAATTATATAAAATTAAAATAAAATCAATCATACAACACATGTTTCACATACATATATATTTAAATCTGTACTTTTATTACGTGGATCAATTTACTGATGAATCACATTCCATATTTTATAAAGACTTGTAATTAATTTATTACTTACGGCCGTAGTTGGAAAAAGATAATTAAAAAAATATATACAATAATAAAAAAACCGGTAAATATTGTAATACACTTACAACATATTGCCCTTATAAAGGACCAAAAGTGGAGTGCTTCATAGTTTCCGTTGACTGTAGTGTATTAACAATAGATTCTTTCAGGCCACCTTATTTCCCAGTCCATTTTATGTTTTTAATACATCTCTCGATTAATTAATATTTTCATTTCTTCGCTTTGGCACCAAGGAAAAAGCTCGATGTTGATTTTCGCCTCTCAACACCCAATTTCGCTTAAAATTCGGAGAAAAGTGGGATAAAATACAGCTGCCACAACGGATTTTATTATTTTGAGGCCAATCGTACGCAGCGGCAGGAAATGTGACTGTAAAACCGACTGGTTGTAGGTTCGAACCCCACTCGAGGAGATGAAATATTTACTTAAATTTAAATTTCCATTTTTTCGCTCTGGTGCCGAGGCAAAGCGTTGAGTTCCGCAACGCCTACAGAATTCGGCAGAAAGTGGGGAACGGAGTGTCTAAAACACTAGGTTCCCTCTGCCTACAATGCGGTGTGCGGGTTACAGCGTGAACCTGAGAGTGAGTATAGTTTATATACATATACATACATCGTTGGTCTCTATTGCATAAAATAGATTTGAAATTGTTGTATATGTTACAGGCAGTCTGTATAATTAGTTATTCTATACAATAACTCGGCAATGTATAGAATACCTACGTGTAGGTAGCGTATTAAATATTATTGTTTCACACTATGCCTAGGTATTCTAAAATATACCGAATCCAGAGAAGGTACATTATATATGTATAAGACAAGAACAAGGAAGAAAAGACGTGCGGGCAGGTACGCAATAAACCTGTTGCAACTTGTTTACAAGCTGCCATTTCATGCAAATATTTATTGATATTTATATATGTACCAACGCCACCTTAGCTACAGATTTAGCAGATTTTAAGTACAGGTTAGGTTACTTATTTTGAAGCTTAAATGTTTCTCTAACCTAATCGAACTTGCACTTAAAAACCGCAAAATCGGTTACTCAAATATAGGAATATAGACCAATAACTATTTTTTGTGCACATTGCCCGTGGAACTGCAGATGCTTTAAACAATCTCTAGGAATCTTACATTACCTAGTTAAAGTATGTAATGGACAATAATATTCATATTATTCCATATATCACCTGGACGTTCCAGTCCCAGTCATTTATATTTTAATACATCTCTCGATACAACTTTTAATAGAATTAATGTGGGTTCAATCTCCACTCGGCTGAATGAATTATTATTAATTAATATTTTCATTTCTGCGCTTTGACACCAAGGACACGCAATACCTTCAGAGTTCGACGGAAAGGAGGATCGAAATACAGTTCCTCTGCTAACCTATTATGTGCGGTATAAAGCATTCTGAAGTCAAAAACAATCGTAAGATAAGAAAAAACTAATGAGTCGCTGCACCTATAACTTCTAACTTCAACTGTTATAAGCTATTGTTAGAAATTTTACAATATTTTAGTTTAAATTATAAAAAAATAAAATAAAATCAATCAGACAACACATGTTTCATATACATATATGTTTAAATCTGTACTTTTACTACGTGGATCAATTTACTGATGAATCACATTCCATATTTTATAAAGGCTTGTAATTAATTTATTACTTACGGCCGTAGTTGGAAAAAGATAATTAAAAAATATATACAATAATAAATAATAAAAAAAACGGGTAAATATTGTAAGACACAACATATTGCCCTTATAAAGGACGAAAAGTGGAGTGCTTCATAGGTTCCGTTGACTGTAGTGTATTAACAATAGGTTCTTTCAGGCCACCTTATTTCCCAGTCCATTTTATATTTTTAATACATCTCTCGATACAACTTTTAATAGAATTAATGTGGGTTCAATCTCCACTCGGCTGAATGAATTATTATTAATTAATATTTTCATTTCTGCGCTTTGACACCAAGGAAAAACCTCGGTGTTGAGTTTCGCCTCTCAACACCCAATGTCGCTTAAAATTCGGCGGAAAGTGGGATAAAATACAGCTGCCACAACGGATTTTATTATTTTGAGGCCAATCGTACGCAGCGGCACGAAATGTGACTGTAAAACCGACTGGTTGTAGGTTCGATCCCCACTCGAGGAGATGAAATATTTACTTAAATTTATATTTCCATTCACTCTCAAGCAATGCCTCCAGAATTTGGCACAAAGTGGGGAGCGGAGTGTCGGTCTCTACTACATAAAATAGATTTGAAATTGTTGTATATGTTACAGACAGTCTGTATAATTCGTTATTCTATACAATAACTCAGCAATGTATAGAATACCTAAAACATGTAGGTAACGTATTAAATATTATTGTTTCACACTATGCCTAGGTATTCTAAAATATAACGAGATCCAGAGAACCGAACGGAAACCGAACCGAATCCTACCGAATCCTGCGTGCGGGCAGGTAGGCAATAAACCTGTTGCGAC
Organism: Heliconius sara; assembly: GCA_917862395.2. NCBI lineage: Eukaryota > Metazoa > Arthropoda > Insecta > Lepidoptera > Nymphalidae > Heliconius > Heliconius sara. The sequence continues at coordinate 11,823,922 of OU860782.2, read as the reverse complement.
TTGTTTACAAGCTGCCATTTCATGCCGATATTTATTGATATTTATATATGTACCAACGCCACCTTAGCTACAGATTTAGCAGATTTTAAGTACAGACTAGGTTAGTTATTTTGAAGCTTAAATGTTTCCAATCTAATCGAAAGTGCACTAAAAAACTGCAAAATCGGTTACTAAAATATAGGAATATAGACCAATATCTATTTATTGTACACATTGCCCGTGGAACAGCAGCTGCTTTAAACAATCTCTAGGAATCTTACATTACCTAGGTAACGTATGTAATGGACAATATTATTCATATTATTTCATATATCACCTGGACGTTCCAAATGTTCTATACATTGCCGAGGTATTGTACAGAATACCGAAATTATACAGATTGCCGGTAACATATATATATATTTTTTTAAATAACTCTTGATGATAAGTTGAGCAGGCAAACTATTAAAGGCATAGATTGCATGCTATTTGGGTTTAATCAGTTTCAATTTCATTATCAATTTCACAAGGTGACATAGCTATGAAGAAACCGTAGTGTCTGGCACTCAGTATCCCGTCGAACAGCCAATTGAGGTAGTAGAGTAAGAAAAAAGACAAAAAAAATATTTCTATTTTCGTTAAGTCGCTTTTATTTAAAGATAAAAGATAGCATAAAATTTATTGTCACTTCTAAAAATGCATTTAAAATGAACGTTGAATAATTTGTTTTGAATATTTTCTTTGTTTTCACGCATCTCGTGCATTTCACGGGCCAGGAACTCTTGTTTATGTTATTCAGATTTCCACTTTTCGCCCAATTAAAGATGTTAAGTGGTTTTTTCACCAGACAAGGTAAATTTCAATTATAAATAGGTGTGGAGCCAGGAACATCCATACTAATTTATGGTGGTATCTGTCTTATGTATGTCATGATTATAACAAAAAAAAAATCAGCTTCACCCTGTATCCTGCAGATAGCATATCTATCCAGATAGAGAGAACCTGGGAAACCTAGTGTTCAGATACTTCGTTTCCATTAATAAGCTTCCGTTCTCCACTTATCTAACTGAAGAGTGATAAGGTTGAGACTATCAGATATTATAGTGAAGCGAGTGATTGACCGTAATGGTTGCTAAAGGTTGTAAGTAGCATAGTTACTCGGAAAACGTTTTGACTTAAATATTTTTTGCCCCCTTGATATTTTCTTCATTCAGATAGCCATTTTAACTATCAAAACTTCTTACTATTTTGTAAGAACGGCAGCAAGATTTGCAGATGATAAAATATACACAAAATATAGTAAATACTTATATTGAAACCCCACACGGTTCACACACGGTACCAACTAATATTTTCAATAGAAATTCTAGGTTTACCTTCTAGCGTCTTCAGGTTATAAGAGTTGCAGATTTTTATTAAAGGAAGAAAAATTAATTACGATCAATAAACTTTTTTTTTATTATTTTATCTTAATTTTATATTAACTTATTATTTAAAGCAGAGGGATCCTGGTGCTAAGACTCTCCGTTCTCCACGCACCCCGTGTTCTCCAGTGTTTATTTAATAGGTTGGGGCAAAAGTATTTTCGTATTTTGAATGTATTATTAGTGATCAAACCTCTTTGGCTGTATTGAATATAACTGGTTGGTTCTAATATAATTAAGTGTGACATTCTGAAGATGCAATAAATAAAAAAAATTGATAACCGCCTTTGTTCACTTGTTTTACAAGCAAGCAATATGAGCGTATGTGAAGAAGAAATTCGGTACATTTTAAAGTTTTATTACAAAAAAGGTAAAAATGCTACGAACGCCGCGAATACAGTTTGTGCGCCTTAAGGACCTTAAGTCGTATAAACAAGAGTAGCACATATGTGTTTCAAGCGTTTCAACTCTGGATTTTTTGTGTGAAAGATGAGGACAGGAAAGATCATTCTGGACGCCCACACACACAGACGTCACAGATAAAATCAGTACCATCTTTGAGAAAGTGAAGCAAGATCGACATATTAGTAGTTACGACATTGCTAAAGAACTGATCATAAAACAGTTTTACGTTATTTACAAAAGTCCGGGTACAAGAAAAAACTTGAAATTTGGGTACCACATGATGTCACTGAGAGAAACTTTATGCAACGTGTTTTTATTTGCGATTCTTTCTTGAAACGTACCAATTCCGAAACATTTCTTCCACAATTGATTACGGGTGAAACATAATAGGTGAATTACGATAAGAATTTGCGAAAAAGATCATAGTCCATGCATGGACAGGCCCCACAGACCGTGTCAAAGCCCGGACTCGGAAAAAAGTGATGCTATGTGTATGGTAATTGAAAAGGAATCGTCTACTGTGAGTTGTTGCCACCGGGAAAAACTATCGATTCTGACTTCTATTGTCAGGAACTGATGAGGTTAAAAAAGCTATTAAGAAAAACCGGCCGTGGCTGGTGAATAGGAAGGGCGTGGTGCTCTACCATGACAACGTCAGACCGCACTCAACTACAGCCACACAGCAAACATTGAGAGAGCCTGGCTGGAATGTGTTGATGCATCCTCCATATAGCCCTGACCTTGCATCATCAGATTTCCACCTGTTTCGGTCATTGCGGAACTCTTAAATTTAACCTCAAAAAACACTGTAAACATTACCTGTCATTTTTTTTTAAATAAAAATCTCAATAATTCTACAGGAATGAGATCATGGTACTACCCATAAGATGGGTACAAGTCATCGACCAAAACAGAACATACATATTATAAATAAATAAAAAAATATACCTTAAAAAAGTATTTTCTTTGGATTATACGAAAATACTTTTATCCCGACCTTTATATATATTTATATATTCGCCACTGTACTTAATTTGATTGAACAACATTGCAAGTCGAATTAATATTTACTTTATACCGCTAGGTACACATAACTTGATGAATATTTTTTATATTTATATTTAAAATACGTATATTTTCCGGAACTTGAGTACTTACGTATGAAAGACATGTACCGTATGCACCTACATACATACGTGCTAACTAGACATGATGATTAACGATTGAAATTTTACTAGAAACGTTAATATATTTTAACTTCACGCTGGTCACGCATAGCAGAGTAGAGAGATTATTTTTTTAACTTTGTCTTTTTCTGGACCTCGTTCTGAACGAGGAAACGAACGAATTTACAATCATTTTAGAGTAGTTTTTGTCGCACCACAACAGCCTCGATGATGTATAAAACTAATAGAAAAAGTCAACATAAATATAATAATATGTTACTTTAAGATCTAAAATAATATTAGACAGAGGGAACCTAGTGTTAAGACACTCCGTACTCCACTTTTTGCCGAATTCTGGAGGAATTGCATGTTGAGTGGCAGAACTCAACGCCGGGCTTTGCCTTGACACCGGAGCGAAGAAATGGAAATATAAATTTAAGTGAATATTTCGTCTCTTCGATTAGGGATCGAACCCACAACCGGTCTTACAGGCACATTTTGTGCCCCTGCGCCACGACTGACCTCTAACATAAAATATATTAAAATATTCATCTTGTATATTAGAAAATCTAAACATAGATACAATAGCTGAACTTCAAATTCAAATTCAACAAATGAACACTTTGAGTAGAACCGTTGTGTTTTAGACCGTGCATCGCTGCTAATTTCGCACCCTGGTGAGCAGTACAAATGATACATTACTGAGGTGCGTACGTAAATATCATATACGATGCTTTTACCATGTTCATTAATTTTCGTTTTATTGATTGTATATTTGTGCAATATTTTATTTGTTGGTGTACATCTGTTATTGTATTGTGTTAAGGAATAATGTGATCGTTTTTTTTGGATTCACGCTACTGGAGTAGCCAGAGAGAACGGAGTGGAGTGGATACAGTGCCAGCCATGGTCAACCACCTAGCCAGCGTGCCAGTGTATTTATGGGGCGCTGGTGGAAGGTATGAACCCTATACAACGCCCCTATTTTAGGACATCTCCCAAGGCAACGGGATCCAGTGCAACCCTGCTGGTGCATTAATGGGCAATCTGGTATCTTACATGGTGACCAATATGGTGTTGAGGACTGTCACTCAATATTCTTCAGCTGGGACTACACATATACAAATCTTTCTTCTTTATAATAAAAGTACATATTTCACATTCATGTTCATAAACATTACGTATGTATAAATGTTATATGTAACAGAAAATTTTCCAATGTTCATTAAGATTTGGGATATGAGGTACGCTTACGTTGAAATAACGATGAAGGTATCCGGAAGGGTTTGAATTTGTTATACTGTCTTTGTAGCATTGTAGTAGAAGGACACCGGCTGCTTTAAAATAGGTCACAAGCTATCTAGAATATATTTACTTCATTTGCTTTTATTTTTAACAAATTATAAGACATGAAAGTACCTACTATATCTTAAATATAAAATGGTAATGTCATAGATTATGGTGATCTCAAGGTTTTATATATTTATTTATTTTATAATATGATCTTGAGAGTGAAAATTTCAGTATGCATCAGATAGATAGTATACATACAGAAGGTGGCAAAATTCCAAGAGTCAAATAATTCCCGGTATCTCAATCTCATTATCCATATTAAAGAAAAATAGAATACTGACAGAGAATCAACGCCCCTGCGTGTACTTAAAGATTTTGAGTTTCGGAACGTCGACATTTCGTATTGACTGCAGTTGTATGGTGTCAAGTGGTTAAAGTTGATAATGTAGAGTGCCAGCCCATAGTTGGAAACGGTACTACACACGAAAAAGAACTTGTGGCTTAAAAGCGAATAATTTGGTTAAAAGACTTTCATTTAAAATGTGTAATAATCGCGAAAATCAGCAGTATCATTAGGGAACCTTGTGTTAAGACACTCCATTCCCAACTTTCCGCCAAGTTTTGGAAGCATTGCGTGTTGAGTAGCGGAACTCAACGCCGCGAAGAAAAGGTTGTTAAAAATAGTATAATTAATATAATATAACAATACTTACTATGTAAAACAAGATAAAAAATAAAAATATGATATGATAAATACTATTATATATTGCTTGATAAGTTCTATAGCATTAGTCCAAAATTACTCTATCAATACGAATTGAATGTAAGTTCAACGTTCGTTCGTTTATTTGCTGTTTCTAAGTGTAAAAGTCAACAAAGTATCTTAAAATTTTGAATATCGAGGAAGTTAGTAAAGGGTTCCCATAATAAATCCCTTTCTCTTAATAATCATAACAAATCGAATGTTTATTTTAATTAGAAGTAAATACTTTCTCCTGAATTCTAGAGGCATTGCGTGTTGAGTGGCAGAACTCAACGCCGCGCTTTGCCTCGACACCATATCGAAGAATTAGAATTATAAATTTAAGTAAATATTCATCTCCTCGAGTGGGGATCGAACCCACAACCAGTCGATTTTACAGTCACATTTTGTGCCCCTGCGCTACGACTTGCCTCGAATTTTTGTACGTTTTCTAAATAAATATTTTTCTTTCCTAATGTAATAACACTTTAAAAAATGTTTCAAAATGTGTGTTAATGTATGGGAAATCCTGCAAGTTCAGTTGGACAAACTTCCCAGTGTCCTATTGAGTTGAAATTTGGATTACGAGTTCAATTCTGATGATAATAAAATTGCAAATAATCAATATTGTTGTTAATTCAAAACGGCCGCCGTAACCAAAACGGCGGTTTACAATTTTTTTGTACAACCTACCTAATATGAGAAAACGTGATGGGAGTTTGTTTTTAACAGTTTTTTTAACTAATATTTTATGTATGAATATTAATTTCAGAAGCGTAACGGCTCGTATGTCGTAGAGATATGTGCTTTTTCTAGGATATTTGGACTTAACTTGGCTTATAGAATTCGCAGTGAAGCGTGAATTATGCGATGTGAGTCGATGTGTTTTCACTTTGTAGCAGAGATTGATCGCTTGTTTAAAGACAATGCTATATAGGGAAATATAGGGTTCCGTACCTCAAAAAGTAACTGTGAAATCGTGACGTAGGGTCACAAGCATGCAGATGTAAAAGCGATGGCTGTGAATTCGGATTCCCACTCGGGCGAGTGAAATATTTAATATTTTTATTTCTTCTCTCTGGCAACGAGACACAGCATGGCGTTGGCGTGGCGTTAAGCTATACGTTTTTTCAAGCTAAAGTAAGGGGGCCAAGCTACGGTGAAATTCTTATACGATTTAAGTAAAATATAATATAAATAAATCAGCTTCACGCTGTATCTCGCACACAGCAGGCTATGCAGAGGGAATCTAGTGGTAAGTTACTCCATTCCCCACTTTTTGCCATATATATAATATATTTAAATAAATATTTCATTTTCTCGATTGGGGAAAAAACCCGCCACCAGTCGCGTTTTCAGTTACACTTTATGCCCCTGCGTATGGCTTCAGTTATTTTTTTTATTTATGCTGTTAGCATCTCTGTAGAGAGCTATATTTTTCATTACAGAATAGTGCTCACAAATTTAGTACAGAATAATAGCACGATGAGTAAATAACTTGGCGTCACTGCGACCAACCAAAATAAAATTTTTATATTATCAGCTTAACGACAAGTGTCTAATAAAATATAATGATGTATTAAATCGTCTGGTCTATTAACATTATATTTGAAAACCAAAAAAAAAATCTATTATACAGATTATAAAATAATAAAAAAATGTGCGAGAAGATTAAATAGCATAGGTTAATCCTTCACATTAACGACTTTGTTAAAGTAAATAAAAAAAATGTTGTCCCTAAGCAAATATTCCGGATAGACTATTCAAGTTTGCTTTTTGTTTACTTAACAAAAGATTCACGCTGTATTCCTCCGTATATAGCAGAGGAACCCTTTGAAGGTGCCCTCTGAGCAGGCATGGTAAACGGAATGTCCTAGGGCCAACACTGCTATATGATGGATACAGTGTGAAGTTGATAATTCTAATATGATCTTTTTACCCGACTGCGTGACCCAAAGGAGGGTAGTGTGTTTCTTAGTCTATGTATGTGTTTGTATATACTTATGTGTGTTCTGATGTAGCGTTTTAGAGAGCTTTGCCAATTTTGTTGATTCTTACGTCAATAAGTTCGTCTTATCTTTGCGAGGGTCACTAAAGATGTGAAAGTCTTTTATCAACTATACACTAGATAAAAGATTGCATACAAATACGGCTCAAATATATGGCAGTAGTCAATAGAAATAGAAATTCAAAATATTATTACCCACAGACCTATGACATAAGATCATTTTAATAAAATCCAACCTTATTAAGGCTAAGTTTCATATAGCGCGTAATGGATATAAAACATTTTACTCCTCAATATTAACGACACATAAAAAAAACTTTCAACTGTTTTCAACCATTTACGACTGACGTGGTATTACCATTGACATCGTGAAATATAAAATTCAATTTATTCCCATTGATTTTCAAATTTAAGCACCGTCGCTTTTACTACCCAACCGTAATGAGCTTACGCATTAGATAGTGTGACAGGTGGTTGTAGGTACCCCACGGGTGCATAGAGGTACAAAATTGACCACGAGACTACCACATCAACAATAAGATAATAACTTTCCACCGCAGCAAAACAACTATCTAAAAACTACCACTCAATGCATGTGTTAGTCCAGACCAACCAATATCCCTCCTTCAATTCCCTCGTAAATATTCGTCTAATGATGAAATATTTGTATTTAGTTGTTTAATACTGATTTTGTAACTATACTTAAGCATTTCAACACGTCCGTACGTTGGCTGAAGTTGAACCATACTAAAATCAAATAAGAACACAACTCTTTTTGTGCTCGTATTTCTCGAGACGTTTTTTAAGATCGTAATCCTTAATCTAGTGTACAGTTGATCGAAGGTAAAAGTAATCAAAACTGATTGTTGCGACAACCAATCGCCATATTGTCAAAATAAAATAAAAAATATATCGAGGTACTCCGTTGTTGTCCATTTTCTTGAATACTCATAGATATTTCTTTAATTGTGCTACCATAGTGTAACAAAAAAAATGTGAAATCAAAAAAGTGTTATAAAAAAACCAAAAAACCCGACTGCATACAACTAAAATGAAACAAAACACAATATTGCTCATTTAAATCTTCATAAGAAAAAAATTTTAAATTTAAATGGGTAATAATAGGTCAAATTAGTAAAAACTTATACAAGCAAGCTAATACGGTATGAAATAATAAGCCTTAGAAATACCAACATTCTGTTTCTCCGTAATATTATGTATATGCATAAAGAGTTAGTGGACATACGCAGCGAAAGCGTGCGCTCGTCGTTATTAAATGCATAGAGTTTTTTTTATGGAAAAGACATGGCAAATGAGCGTTTGGGTCACCTGATGGTAAGTGATTACCGCCGCCCACGGCCCCGTGCAACCCCAGAAGAGCTACAGGTGCGTTGCCGGCCTTTAAGGTGGATTGGGCGCCGGAGCCTGGCATTACCTGATGCGAAACGTAGTGGCATAAAGCCACTCCTTAACGCCGGTCTTAAATGCCGGGGGTGGTAATGATCCGGTCGAGTCTGCCCATGCGTGTTGTGTGTGGATGATCCTATTCTAGGCCGGGACCATAGCGAAACACTTGCACTAGCCCTGATGCGTTATTAAAAACATAGAGTTATTATACACTAGTCCTGGTGCGTCATTCGGTTCAATAAGTGTGCGTGCACTAGCCCTGGTGCGTTATTAAGTGCATAGAGTGCGCGTGCACTAATACTAGTGGGATTTTCGACATACAGCAAAAATGTATACAAACATATTAATATATGTTAAATCAAAACAAATACACCTACGTCGTACTATACTTAGTATAGTATTGTTAAACATTATTTACTGTACTAAATGAGGTCTTGTAGTTCAAGGAGAAGAAGTAGTAAGTATTATTAAAAGGCCTTATTTTTCTATACAAAAATAGTAGGGAAATACATGTTGTAATGAGCAAAGCAAAAATATTAAAATTTTTAAATGCACAATAATTTTGACCTGAGCAATACAATGGAAAGCTATAGTAACATTCTACGTATTATTTGAATATGAAAATACGTTTTTCTATTCCAAATAAACAAAAGTGAACCAACCATTTTGTTACTAAAAGATTTTTCTTCATTTATTTATAATTAAATTCAATCAGCTTCACGTTGTATTCCCTTCACACCAGGGTAGGCAGAGAGAACCTAGTGCTAGGACACAACGTTCCCCACTTTTTGCCGAGTTCTGGAGGTATAGCGTGTTAAGTAGCGGAATTGAACGCCGCGCTTTGCCTCGACACCAGAGCGAAGTCATGAAAATATAAGTTCAAACTTTAGCTTCACGTTGTATCTCGCACACATCAGGGTAGGTAGAGGAAACCCAGTGTTAGAACACTCCGCTTCCCACTTTCTGCTGATTTCTGGAGGCATTGCGTGTTGAGTGGCAGAACTCAACGCCGCGCTTTTGCCTCGACACCAGAGCGGAGAAATGGCAATATAAACTTAAGTAAATATAAGAATATGGAAATATAAGTGTAAGTAAATATTTGATTTCCTCGAGCGGGGATCGAAACCACAACCAGTCGATTTTACAGTCACACTTTGTACCCCTGCGCCACGACTGGTCCCGACTGGCCTTATTTAGGATTAAAACGGAATTAACTTAATTTTACTTTATTTTGAAGAGCGTTACTGGCAAGAAAAGATTTAATAGCTTTCATCCCCATATGACTGTGAATGCCTTAATTAACGTATTAACGTGTGTAAAAGTATTTGCTAATCATATTAGAGGTCACAGAGGCGTAGTGGAGCAGCGTTCGATGACAAGCGTGTAAGACCAAGCTAGTTAGTTTCCACACTCAACACGGAATTTTTTAGATCCGTATTTATACACCGTTCTAAACTCTAAGATCGATCTTGAGAGAGATCTTCAGATGCATTTTTAATAATCTATGAACGTAAACGAAATGTCAAGATCGATTTCACTGTTGAGAGGGATTTATAAATACTGGCCCTAACACTAACTAGTCTATAATATCATATACGCATTTAAATGTAGCACATAAATGCGTGAATCTGAAAAAAAGTTTACATATATTTACTATATATAAATATATATATATATATATATATATATATATAATATATACTATATATATATATATATATATATATATATATATATATATATATATATATATATATATATATATATATATATATATATATATATAATATATATTGGAATTAATTCGTAAGTACATTCCTCCATATAATATCATTTTGAAATTAATATTTTAAGGATCTATTGTTGAGAAAAATGATTTATTTTATCCAACGCGTACTTTCCTTAAAATGATAGCGAAACACTTAGCTAAATGTGAATTTCGATAGCGGTTTTATTCGTGTCACTTTAATCGGAATACAAGACGAACTTGAAAATATGAATTGTGCCTCAACATTTATAACAATATAACGTTTTACTTTTATTTTAGTTTAAGTATCGTTAACAATATTAATAGGATCTAATAATCGTTCAGTAATGTCCATATTTTATTTTCGTTTTTCGGACTTTTTTCGTTTTTTTTTCATATCTGGACCGGCTTGGACTGACAGAGCGTGGCACTTTCACTAGTACCGGTCAAGTGCGAGCTGGACTACTGAGACGAGCGCGTGTGAGGCGAGCTGGACTACTGACGGTACTGAGAGTACGTCAGAACAGTAGTGTAAGTCAACTAAAAGTACAACTTTTAAAAATTGACAATTTTAAGATTGCGGGCGTATGCATTTATTTTGTATGAAATTAACTACAACTATAACTTTGAAAAAGTTTTTATCTCTAACATAAATAACCATATTTCGGAGTTTTTCGTTTATTTGTACTAGAAATTCCTCACTTCCTACCATTTTTTTATAATTGTAGGTCTGTGGTAGACAATAACCTATAGGTTTTAATTACGTGACAAAAAAGGGCTTATGCACTTAACTGCACGTATGAATTTGTATGAATAATATAGGACAATAAATATAATCCATATAAAAGTGGTGGGTGGAAAATCTAAAAATTTACTTACACTTTTCAGATTTTTTCCTTTATTTATATTGTAAGTTCCTTCTTTCATACCAAGATAACTGTAGGTCCACGTGAAGTGCCGAAAAAGAATTTCATACAAAATGCAGCAAAGAATATCATAAATGCTCATATTTCTTTATAATGCTGACTTAGAAGCATGGGCGTAGGATGGGGAGAAGCCGAGTGGGCCTTGTCCACCCCATAATAGTCTGGTGCCCATCCCACAAATTTTGCTTAAAACAAATATTTAAAAAAAAACAATATTTACCGAACATATCCGTTCAAAGCTAAAATTTAAGCATCCTCCGAAAAATATCTCTAGATACGGATATTTTTTTGCCTTATTTATGCTAGGTGGAGCACAGAA